>OZ012738.1:603304509-603709509 GCA_963859935.3 Lathyrus sativus
GATTTTTTCACTTAAGATGAAGAACAATGAAATAAATTCAGCAAATAAGTATAAGTTGTATGAGAGCTTGTAATGAATTCTTTCAAGTATTTCGTCAACTGAAGAAGATAAATGGAGTCTTGCTTTTATAGGCACAGAGGTCCATGAAATCTTTTCACGTTGAAAACTGTGTACCAAAAAGGTCTGAGCCTTTTTGTCTTCACGTCATATGACCTTTCCTAGAAGAAGAATGCATAGAAAAATCATTTTTGTTTGTGTTCTTGTGTCTAGCATAAATAAGGAAAGAGTCGTTTGGTTATTCCAACGGACATAACTTTAAATTCTTCTTCAATAAGTTTCAGCAAGAATCATCAGAGTCTAGATTGGTCATAGTCTTCTGATGTTCATCAGAGTTTGCTGAATCAGAGTCTTTGCAGCAAGTGTGCTTTCAGCGTGTAAATGTTTAGAGCAGAGTTTTGGATCAGATCCTCAGTACTGGCAGCGTTAGTACCATCAGAGTCTTCTGAAGTAACTGTGCTTGAAACTCTTCATACAAAATTCCTCATTGCTTCAGATGCTTCTGGCTTCTGCTTCAGATTCTTCTGTAGCTTCTACTTCAGATTCTTCTGCAGACAGCGCTCAGAATCTTCTGGAGGCAGCGTTCAGAGTCTTCTAAGAGATGCTTCTGACGCTTCAGAGCCTTGCATATTTCTCATGTTGAGATCTAATTTGCTTCTAGAGTAATATTCACTTTAACATCTGCAGCAAACATTCTCAAACAAATTTTAGAGTATATAATTCTTTAATACAAAATTTCATAAGAGTTATCATCAAAACATAGAGATATTATTAAGAACCAATCTGTGTTCTAACAATCTCCCCCTTTTGATGATGACAAAAACATCAGAAATTTTGTTCAATAGAAAATAGAGGAATTATAACTCCCCCTAAGATGATGAATCTCCCCCTGAATTGAATACTAAGAAGGAATAGAAACTTCCCTTTTTGCATGAGTATTCTTTTCAGAATCAGAACCTGAATGTTCCAATCATTAGATCTTGCATGTTTCAGAGTCAGAGTCTGATAGGTAAAATATGATCTGGGAGTCTTAGAGTTTCTTTTAACGAATATGTCAGATTTATCAAACATTTTGAAACACTAAGAGTTTACGTTCGATATAATTGATATGTCTGAAGTTTTATTTAGGTAGAGTCTATTTGAACAGTCAGATCCATTTTCTCCCCCTTTTTTGTCATAATCAAAAAGTAAAAACTTTTAAAAGACAAATAAAAGGAATAACAGAAAAGATAAATCATGTAGAGAAAACACTGAGTCATTCATTCATTCAGAGCAAAAGATACAAAACATCAGATAAAAACAAGTACATGTGCACAAACATCAGATGCAGAGAAAAAAAAATTAAACTAAGTTTGTTTGGACAGAATCATCTTCAACAGGTTAGTGATCCAGATGAAGATTGTTCTTGCTTTGTCATCCACTTAGCCATGTTATCATTCTTCTGATCTTGTTTGGACATCCATTGAGCCATGTCTTCAGACTTCTGGTCTTGCTTGGCCATCCATGACTTAATCTCAGATTGTCCAGCTTCCAGAACTGCAATCTTATCTTCGAGATCTGCATACTCTTTCTTGACCTCAGATGAAGAAGGTGGGGCAGAGTCTGAAGCAGGAACAGAGTCAATTTCCATAGGAGATGCAGAGTCATGAGCAACAGATCCAGAGGGATGTTCCACAAGAGTCATATCCAGAGGGTTTTCTTCAGAAGCAGATTCAGCAGTTACTTCTGTATCAAATACTTCAGAGGATGAAGGAACATCTTCAAGAAGCAATGGTTCATATCTTTTAACAGTCCAGATCAAACTTCTAGCAGTCTCAACAAATCTGAGCTTCGCATCATCAGAACATACATTCTTCAAATTTGAGGCTATAGTATTGAATTTGTTGATGAAGCTATTCCAGATAGCATCAGATTCATTTGCATCCATTGTTGAGAAGCACCTCTTCTGAATAGAGCCTAAATGCATCTTTATTTCTTTCATAAAACTTGTAAATAAATTATCAACATTCAGCCTAGGCTTTGGTTTCAGAAGGGTTTCCAAGGTGAATGGCTTGGGTTGAGGTGAAGGTGGAATGGTAAGTTCTGGAATGATGATCAGAGGACGAGGATAGAAGGGAATGGATGGAGATTCTGATGAAGTGATATATTTTGATCTGATTAAGGCATTCAGCAAAAATGGTTTTGCATTTGATGCATAGGAAACAACATCAAATGAGGTGGAAGTGTAAGGGATGAAAGCAGAATTATCAGATAAAAGAGGTTCTGATGAAATCATGTCTGGCAGTTCTTTTATATATGTTTGGAGAACAGATGGTAGAATGATGGAAAGCTTAGGTTTAAAAGGGGTGATAGAGTCAGATGGTTCAATTCAGTTATAGAAATTTTTGAATTTGAAACTATAGGGAAGTGTAGCAGAAGGGAATGGTTTACAAGAAGCAAAGGATACAAACTCAGATGTCCTTGGCTTAGGTTTTGGAATGCTGTTGGGAATGAGAATTTCAGATGAAACAGGTGGTTCTGGGTGGTTACTTTCAAATACTCTGAGAGAGGGAGGTGAAATGAAATCTGGATGGATATCAGATTCAGATGAATTTGAGGATGTGGTTGGGGTACAAGACGTAGAAGACACTTCAAATACAGTCTTGAGAGGTGT
Source organism: Lathyrus sativus (assembly GCA_963859935.3). NCBI lineage: Eukaryota > Viridiplantae > Streptophyta > Magnoliopsida > Fabales > Fabaceae > Lathyrus > Lathyrus sativus. The sequence continues at coordinate 603,307,220 of OZ012738.1, forward strand.
AACGTTTAGAACCTCTGCCTCAGGTATATTTGTTTCAGGAGGATTTGTTGGTTCTGGTTGAGTCTCAGAAGGTTTGGATGGAGGTTCAGATACAAGTGGTTCAAAGATAGGTGGTTCATAAATAACTTGTTCAGGTGCAACAGGATCAGATGCAACTGGATCAGATTGTATGGGTTCAGATGTATTTGGTTGTTGTTTTTCTGGTTGTTGTTATGGTGTAGGTTGTTCTGTTGGTTTTGTTTGAGAGATTGGAATTTGGTTTACAGGAGTTGTTGGTGTTGTTGGTTCAGATGGAGGAATAACAGAAGTTTTTAGTGGAGTAGTGGAAATTGGATCAGATGATTTTTGTGGGGAAGGAATTTTTTATGGTTCAAATTTTTGAGATGGAGCAGGAATAGATTGTTTTTGAGTGGGAGGGGGTTTTGGAATAGAACTAAATGTTGATTCATTTATAACAATTTTAGAGAAAGAAGATGCAGATGTTTTAGTACCTTTAGTCTTGATGCGCTTGGTGGGAACAGAGGGAACTTCTCCAGAAGCTTTTCTCTTGATCTGCTTCTGTGGCTTGTCAGCAACTTTTGCCTTCTTCAGAGCAGCAGCTTCTTCTGCCTCTGGTTGACTTCTTTTCCTTGTGTTCTCATTGTATACATCTGGCATTGGTTCTCTTGCTCTTTTCAGAATATCTGCAGAAATAGGCGTTCCATCTGCTTTACATGAATCAATATATCTCACAATGATATCCCTTGGTTCTTCAACACCAAACAGTGGAAAATTGTTAACTGGAATCCTCTTCTGACTGATTTCAGAGATATTCAACTTCTTGGGTGCAGCTGTGAGTTCATCTACAATCTTTAGTCTCTGAATACTTTTTGCATTTAGTGGTTTTCCAACAATAGATTCAAGTTCATCCTTAACTCCAGCTTTATACAAAGCAGTTACCAGACCATTCTCTGTCAGAATGTCTGAAATTAATCTTCCAAAGGGAATCCATGTCCTGATCTTCTGTCCCTTATCCTTTACAGATTCTCTTGAAGCATTGATATGGTTCCACAGATGCATAAAGAGGATGTAAGGAAGATCTACCTTTGTACTCTGACTCAAACAGTACATGAAGTAGAGTTGTTCATTATTCACATAATCTGGAGAATTGGTAGATTTTCTGTGATGGATGCATCCCAGAAAAATCTTTGCCCGGATTTTGTAGTCAGGCTTCAGATCCTTAAATTTGTTAGAGGCCTGTCCAGATGTAATGACTTCCTCATAAACTTCCTCCATGTCCACACGCCCAGCTGGCAGATGACATACTCCATCAGCCTCCTCATACCCTATGAGTTTCCTGATGAGATCTTCAGTTATGATGATCTCCTTTCCCAGAACAGAAGATAAAATGAATTTTGGATAAATAGAAGCATGTATCCATAATTCCTTCACCAGATGAGGGTAAAGTGGTCCAAACAGTTTGTCAAAATACTTAACCCATCCTTGTGCATCAATTATAGAACGAAATTCAAACCCATTTTCAGCTAAAGAATCAAATTCCACCATGGATTCAAAGAGAACTTCAAGTTTATCTACAGGGGTTAACAATATCCTCTTAGGTACCATGAATGGAGTCACACCCATATTTGCTGAAGTAACTGCAGCCATAGTTGATTGAAATTGAGCTGTTGTAGAGGATGAGGTTGCCATTGATGAAGATGAAGATGATTGGGACGAGGGTTTAGGGTTTTTGTGAAGAGAGAAGAGAAGACAGAAATGCATAAACTTGTTTGTGAAGTGAAAAGTGTGAAATTGGTTTGAAATATGGTATTTATAGAGAGAGCAATTAGGGCAATCAACAGACACACATAGCACGTTTTCACATAGCATTAAATGACAATTAATGAAAGAGAATAAAAATCATTTCAAACATTAATTGATTCTGACAAATTGGGGGGAAAATCAAGATATTCACTATTCAAACCATACCTCAAATGTCTCTTCAATAGTGTACACGATATCTTTTCATATTCAGAGTGACACGTGTTTGCTTGCATGTGCTTATGAATTCTCTTGAGAAATGAAACGTTAGCCAACGTTCATATCCTCTAAGATTGGTTAGTTCAGATACACACAAATAATAATAAATCAAATAAATAACAGATGAAATACTTCAGAGTTTTAAGCATTTTGCATCTGAGAAATTTACTTCTGATAAATATCATTCTGGAAAAAAATCCATACCAATATTTTTCAGAATAAATTTGAACCTGTCTTCAGCAAGGGGTTTTGTGAAAATATCTGCCCATTGATGATCTGTATCAACAAAGGCTAAGTTTATAATACCCTTCTGAACATAGTCTCTAATGAAATGATGTTTAATTTCTATATGTTTTGCCTTAGAGTGTAAAATAGGGTTTTTGGACAAACATATAGCAGAAGTATTATCACAGAATATAGAAATATTACTTTCAAAAATCTGATAGTCTTTTAGCTGACTTTTCATCCAGAGCATCTGCGTGCTACATCCAGCAGCAGCAATATATTCTGCCTCTGTAGTTGATAGTGCAATTGTGGGTTGCTTCTTGCTGTACCAAGATATTAGATTTCTTCCTAGAAATTGACAACTTCCAGAAGTACTTTTTCTTTCCACTCTGTCTCCAGCGTAATCAGCATCACAGAATCCAACTAATTTGAAATCATCAGATTTTCTGTAACACAAACCAACATTAGAAGTACCTTTCAGATACCTTAGAATCCTCTTAACAGCTGTTAAGTGTGATTCTCTAGGATCTTATTGGAATCTTGCACACAAGCATACACTGAACAAAATGTCAGGTCTAGAAGCAGTTAAGTAGAGAAGAGATCCTATCATACCTCTGTAGAGTTTCTGATCTACTTTCTTACTTACCTCTTCCTTACCAAGTGTACTAGTTGGATGCATGGGAGTCTTTGCCATCTTACTATCAGTCATGTTAAACTTCTTCAGAAGTTCTTTAACATATTTGGTCTGATGAATGTAAGTGCACTCTGGAGTTTGGTTGAATTGAATTCCCAGAAAGAATCTCAATTCTCCCATCATGCTCATTTCAAATTCTGCCTGCATACATTGAGCAAACTCCTTTCCCATCATAACATTGGTAGATCCAAATATAATATCATCCACATATATTTGAAAAATTAAAAGATCTTTCTTAAATGTTTTACAAAAGAGTGTTGTGTCCACTTTGCCTCTGATAAAATTTTTCTCCAGAAGAAAATAGTTTAATCTCTCATACCAAGCTCTGGGAGCTTGTTTTAAACCATACAGAGATTTCTTTAGTTTGAAAACATGTTCTGGAAAATTTTCACTTTCAAAACTAGGAGGTTGGTGAACATAAACTTATTCTTCTATAATACCATTTAGAAAGGCACTTTTGACATCCATCTGATATAGAGTGATGTTATTCTGTGCAGCAAAAGAAATGAGTAAACGAATAGACTCTAACCTTGCTACAGGAGCATAAGTCTCTGTATAATCAGTTCCTTCTTGCTGGCTGTAACCTTGAGCAACTAGCCTTGCCTTATTTCTTTCAACTTCTCCTTTCTCATTTAACTTGTTTCTGAAGACCTATTTAGTTCCTATTATGTTGAATCCTTTTGGTCTTGGAACCAAATCCCATACATCATTTCTTGTGAATTGATTAAGCTCTTCTTGCATGGCAATAATCCAGTCATTGTCTTGCAGAGCTTCATCCACAGAAGTTGGTTCAATAATTGATACCAATCCAAATAATGATGCTTCAGAAGATCTGAGGAAGGATCTTGTTCTGATGGGGTCATCCTTCTTTTCAATGATCACATCCTCTGGGTGAAAGACCTTGATTCTGGAAGATGATCCTCTAACAGTTGATTCTTCAGAAATGTTCAAGTTGTTCATCTGAGAAGCTAAAGGAATTGCATCTGGCGTTGCTTCAGGTTCCTTCACTTGAGCTTTGTCTGCCTCTGAGACTTCAAAGTCTGTGAGAATTACTTCTCTATCTGCAGAACTTTCAAACTGCTTTGGCTTTTCAATGCCAAGCTTATCATCAAATCTAACATGAATAAATTCTTCCACAATCTGTGTTTCAGTATTGTATACTATATAGCCTTTAGAGCGTTCAGAATACCCAAGCATGAAACACTTCCGTGCTTTTGAATCAAACTTGTTAAGATTCTCTTTAGTATTCAGCATATAACAAATACATCCAAAAGGATGAAAATATGAAATGTTGGGCTTTCTGTTCCTCCACAATTCATAGGGAGTCTTTTTCAGAAGAGGTCTTACAGACACTCTGTTCTGAATGTAACATGATGTGTTTATTGCTTCTGCCCAAAAATGCTTTGCCAGATTAGTCTCGTTGATCATGGTTCTGGCCATTTCTTGCAGAGTTCTATTTTTCCTCTCTACAACCCCATTCTGTTGTGGAGTTCTAGGACAGGAAAAATCATGAGCAATGCCATTTTCATTAAAATATTTTTCAAAATATTTGTTTTCAAATTCACCACCATGATCACTTCTGACTTTAATAATTTTGAAATCTTTTTCATTTTGGACTTGTTTGCAGAAGTCAAAGAACACAGAATGTTACTCATCCTTGTGTTTTAGGAACTTTACCCATGTCCATCTACTGTAGTCATCAACAATGACTAATCCATACTTCTTGCCTCTGATGGATGCAGTTTTCACTGGTCCAAACAGATCAATATGAAGTAATTCTAATGGTCTTGAGGTTGAAACAACATTTTTAGATTTAAAGGAAGATTTTGAAAACTTTCCTTTTTGACATGCTTCACAAAGAGCATCTGAGTTGAACTTCAGCTTAGGAAGTCCTCTGACCAGATTGAGTTTATTAATCTGAGATATACGTCTCATATTAATATGCCCCAATCTTCTGTGCCAGACCCATTGCTCATCATTAACAGACAAGAGGCATTTAACATTTTGAACTTTAAGTTCTGAAAGATTTATTTTGTAAATGTTGTTCTTCCTCTTTCCATTGAATAGGATTGAGCCATCCTTCTGACTAACAGCTTTACAACATTGTTGATTAAAGATTATATCATAACCATTGTCACTTAATTGACTTATAGAAAATAGATTATGCTTTAATCCTTCTACAAGAAGAACATTAGATATATAGGGAAGGTTACCATTACCAATAGTACCAGAGCCAATGATCTTGCCCTTCTGATTCCCTCCAAACTTCACTTCTCCTCCAGATTTAAGCTCTAGGCTTTGGAACATAAACCTTTCTCCCGTCATGTGACGTGAGCAGCCAGAGTCCAGGTACCATGACTGGCATCATGACTTTTCTGCTAAAAACATCTGCAACAGAGATAATCTTATCCTTAGGTACCCAGGTTTTTTTGGGTCCTTTTTGGTTAGCTGCCTTGAAAGTTGGTCTGAACTTCTGTCTTTTTACAACAGTATTGTTCTGACTTACTTTTGGCTTAAACACAGGAACGTTCTGATCAGAACGTGTGTGTTTAATGTCATTCAGATGACCAAACTTGAAATGAGAGTACAAGGGAGTTTTCGTAATAACAAGTTTATCAACAGGCATTGGATTTAAATCCTTTCCAGAGGAAGGTTCATATCCAGTTCCTTTCCTGTTATTTCTGCTAACCCCATAGATCATAGAAGCCATCTTGCTTCTTTCTATGCTTTTAGAAATAAATTTCTGAAAGCTAAAGTCATATTCTTCTAAAATGTTTTTGCATTTAGACTTACTTTCAAATTCAGAGTTTTGTTGAGCTATTTCAAAATTGGCTTTCATTTTAAAATTATTTTCTTTTAGCTCAGCAATTTCTGATCTTAACAGATTATTCTCATAGCCAAGATTGCACTTAAGCTTCTTGTATTTAAGCTTCTCAGAGCTTTCCTCTAACACCTGCAAAGCTTTCACAGATTTGTTAGATTTTAAGGCAATAGACTTACCTTTCTTTTGAGGCTCATCTTCCTCAAGTTCAATTTCATGACTCCTGAGTGAGCTGATTAGCTTCTCCAGAGTGATCTTGTTCAGATCCTTGGCAAGCTTCAGAGCAGTGACCATAGGTCTCCATCTGATAGGCAAGCTTCTGATGATCTTCTTCACATGATCAGCAGTTGAGTAGCCTTTGTCCAAAACTTTTAGACCAGTTGTAAGAATCTGGAATCTAGAGAACATAGTTGTTATGGATTCAGATTCTTCCATCTTGAACGCTTCATACTTCTGTATTAACGCCAAAGCCTTGGTCTCTTTTACTTGAAGGTTTACTTCATGAGTCATTTTCAAAGACTCAAACATGTCAAATGCAGTTTCTCTATTTGTGATCTTTTCATACTCAGTGTGAGATATTGCATTTAACTAAATTGTTCTAGCCTTGTGGTGATTTCTAAACTCCTTCTTTTGGGCTTCTGTCATAGATTTTCTGTCTACTTTCTTGCCATTCCCATCAGTGGGATGAACATACCCATCTATGACCAAGTCCCACAAATCAGCATCATATCCCAGGAAAAAACTTTCAATCCTGTCTTTCCAATAATCAAATTTTTCCCCATCAAACATAGGGGGTTTTATACTGATTCTGTCTCTTTCTTCATATCTGTTGGATGTTGAAGCATCAGCCATAATAACAACCAAATATATGTCAAAGTATTTCTCACTGGATCTTTTCTGTCACTGTGAAGTGGTAGCACACACAGAACTGGAGCTTTGATACCAACTGAAGGTGAGAAAATACTTAGAAGGGGGGTTGAATAAGTATGAAAATAAAACTTAGAAATAAAAACTCAAGGATTTTTATCCTGGTTTGTTGAACTCAACTACTTCAATCCACCCTACCAAGAGTGATTTGCCTTTCTCAAACAAGGACTTTATCCACTATTTAATCAATTGATTACAATAGTAAGCACTAAGAACAACTGTTCAAAGTCTTCTCAAGAACTACTGATCCTAACTGGATCTTCTTAAGGTTCTCTTACAATCAAATGTAATAATAATACAAATGTTAAAAATTCTTCTAATAAAGCTTTATCACAACTGTGATTTTTTCACTTAAGATGAAGAACAATGAAATAAATTCAGCAAATGAGTATAAGTTGTATGAGAGCTTGTAATGAATTCTTTCAAGTATTTCGTCAACTGAAGAAGATGAATGGAGTCTTGCTTTTATAGGCACAGAGGTCCATGAAGTCTTTTCACGTTGAGAACTGTGTACCAAAAAGGTCTGAGCCTTTTTGTCTTCACATCATATGACCTTTCCTAGAAGAAGAATGCATAGAAAATTCATTTTTGTCTGTGTTCTTGTGTCTAGCATAAATAAGGAAAGAGTCGTTTGGTTATTCCAACGGACATAACTTTGAATTCTTCTTCAATACGTTTCAGCAAGAATCATCAGAGTCTAGATTGGTCAGAGTCTTCTGATGTTCATCAGAGTTTGCTGAATCAGAGTCTTTGCAGCAAGTGTGCTTTCAGCGTGTAAATGTTCAGAGCAGAGTTTTGGATCAGATCCTCAGTACTGGCAGCGTTAGTACCATCAGAGTCTTCTAAAGTAACTGTGCTTGAAACTCTTCATACAGAATTCCTCATTGCTTCAGATGCTTCTGGCTTCTGCTTCAGATTCTTCTGTAGCTTCTGCTTCAGATTCTTCTGCAGACAGCGCTCAGAATCTTCTGGAGGCAGCGTTCAGAATCTTCTAAGAGATGCTTCTGACGCTTCAGAGCCTTGCATATTTCTCATATTCAGATCTAATTTGCTTCTAGAGTAATATTCACTTTAACATCTGCAGCAAACATTCTCAAACAAATTTTAGAGTATATAATTCTTTAATACAAAATTTCATAAGAGTTATCATCAAAATATAGAGATATTATTAAGAACCAATCTATGTTCTAACACCACTGAGTTAGATCCTCGTGAAATATGGTTGCTTTAGTTTTCCTTTCCATTTTTGGATAAAGATAAAACCCAGTTGAGTGCATTCCTCAATGGGTAGAGTCTTGCTTGACCATTTCTCTTCTGTTATTCCCTGATTTGAACTTTGGTCCCTGACAATCACAATTTTGGATATCTCAAGGCTTTTGAATCTAAACTGAGCGTGCATTTATTTACACTTTGACCCCTAAGGAAGAATCAGTTTGAGGATCACCATTGAAGACAAAATACTTCCTTAGTGGCAGCCTCTTTATTTGAGCAGTTTGATCTCAGGTTTTCTTTTAAGATGACAATTGGCAGTCTCCTTAAGACAGTTTGTCTTTCCTTAGTAAGTCATCAACTTATCCTCCATCAAATGGCATATCTCCGGAAATCCATCAGAGAAGTTTGGTGAAGACTTTACAAATGTTTCTCTTTATTTGAGAATTTTCACTACAAAGGTTTCATACATTTTCAAACTACAACAAAGACGCTCCTCAGGGATGCATTCCCCAGGGAGTCCATTATATAGAGTTAATTCCATCAAATGACATATCTTCGAGAGGTTTGATGAATATTATTACAATTGATCCATCTCTTTATTTGAGAAGACATGTTTTACAAATCAACCGACCTGTGTCTCTTCTGAAGATCCCCGGTGATATTTCCTAATCTCCATTAAATTATGGATTCCTGCTGAAGTCTTACATCTCCGGTGAATATCCAATCCCCTGTGAAGATACTTTCCCATAAGTATTCATCATTCCAGAAGAAACTGAGACCCGTTCATGGCATACAACCTTGAAGTGTGGGGAAGTTTACTTTACCCTTTTCGAGTAAAAGAAGAAACTGGGACTCATTCTTAGCATACGACCTTGAAGCGTGAGGAGGTTTATTATCCTTTTGAACAAGTTATTTGAAGTTTTCCTTGGTTAATCTCGGCATTAGATTCTCCGATGGGGTATAAAATAGAATTTCGGCAGAGGCATCTCTTTCCCTGGCAAGTCTCGACAGAAGATTTCCAAAAGACCTCGGCAGAAGGTATTTGTTTTCATGTCCTGGCGAATCACGACAGTAGATACCCAGCAGACTTCAACATAAGATGTCTCCCTGTTTCCTAGAAATTCGATGATAGACTTTATGGTTAACTTTAATACCTCGACCGACAGTCGCCCCTTTGCGGAATCTCGGCAGCATACTCCCTAGAAATTTTGGCAATGGACACCTTTTCAAAATGAGGTTACAAGTCTCGACAGTACACTCCTCCAGTTGATAGCTCTTGAAATCACTATTTTTAACCTCAACAATAGGTTCTTCAAGTGGAATTTTTATCACAAGTTCTGCACAATATGCTTAAAGATACCTTGTAAGTGTCATTAGATCATCTATTCCCAGGTGGAGTTGGATCTTTTCCCCGTGGAGCCCTGTTTTTCTAGGTCATCTTCGTTAGGTCTTCCTTTCCTTGGTTATGTCTCAACGTCCCCCATACATTTTCCCCCTGTGACGTCTTTCCTCACAGGATCTCTGTCTTGAATTTCATATCATTGATGTGTAGCATATGCATCTGGTGGTATCTTAGGGCCAAATTGTGCATGTTTGTATTTAAGTCTCTCCTATCATGTCGAGACGAAGATTTCAATCTCCATATCTCCGGATAGAAGAAACTTAAATAGGGGCATCTGTCGAACCCTAATTTTTGACTCTAAGATACCGTCTCTTTTGTGCTTTGCCTTGCATGGCGTCCTCAGGACATGGATGTTATATGCGTGTTTATCATGACTAACGAGTGTGAGCAGGTTCATTTTGCTTTAAAGACATCTCGGGTGGATTCTTACGACTACATCAAGGTTTTGGTCCTTCTCAAGTTTTTCTCTCCATCAAGAAAGGCTTGTCAAGTCGAGATTCATATAAGAGACGGGACCCCAGGCTTATGGTAATTGAGGTTTTTTAGCCTTCTCACACGAGATGATTTTGGATTCAAGATTTAAGGTTCATTCATATGCGCTTTGAATTCAGCATTTGCAATTTAATCAAGTGGTGGTATTTAGTTTGTGGTAGCAAAGTTTGACTCTTTTTTGCTTTGAATTCAATTGGTGCATTTCATGTGGATTAATTTGGATTTCAAGACTTTTGTTCTCCAACAACTTGGTTCATAGATTTTTGGATTCAACTTGGTTGGATTAAAGTTGTTAAAATTAAGTAGAGATTCCTCAAAGTTCAAGTTCAATCATTGTGAGGTATATAAATTCAAGTCAATTCCTAAGACCAAAGCATATAAGATTAAGATATGCAGGTTTAAATTACAACACCATTTCTATTTGATTAAGAATATACAATCAAGTTACAAGAGCATCTCATATTTTAAGAATTCAAGATTTTAAGAATGATCGATCTCCCAAAAACATTAAAGGAATTACAGCAAGGATAAACCATGATGGAGATTGGCAATGAAGATGATTATATTAGAGAATATTTGTTTTGCTTGGTATTGTACCCTTCGTTACAGCGGAAGCATTCAAAATAGATTATCATTTATTCAAGGCATATTTGTCCTTATGGTATAGCCCAGATCATCATTATTAAACAAAACAACATCACTGTTAAAGCCATAGAGGGTTTTTACAAAATAAGGGCATACTCCCTCCATTCCTATTTATAAGCAAATTTTAACATTTTAGATTCATTAAGTAATTAATGCATCTAACCTATATATAGTCCAAATACATCATTTATTGAATGAACCTAGGAAGTCAAAATTTGCTTATAAAAGAGAATGGAGGGAGTATTGTTTTCATAGTACATATCCCTTATCTTTTGGTTTACACAACTTTTCCCTAAAACCTATAGTAATATATGTATAATTCATGTTGTCACTACGACAGATTGCAGTTAGAGATCTTCGGACCAGACGCAGTTGGAGTTTCGTTGCTCTCGATACCACCCTCACCCTTCAAGTATAGAAGCCGTTTAGAGCCCTTTAGCTGGACTAACGGTGCCGTCGAAGGCTTCATCATACCTGGTTCTTGGACGAGTTATACCGTAAGGATTAGGATTTCCTGGATACAAAGCAAACAAAATCAGAACATATTAGCGGGAAGCAAATGCGGCCAAGTAGTAATATAGGTAACATTAGCGACAATTCAATCTCACAAGCAATACAAGTCTAAAACACTCACAATAGTGCCAGGAAACTCGTTGTAAGTGCTCTTGATTGGCTGTATTTTGTGGCAAAACTTTATAATGTGCATGTATGTCATACTGATTGTTAGGACATACTTAATGATGTGTGTGCAGGGTAAGTTAACTACAAGTTAACTTAGTTAAGCTGAATGTCATATAGAATGTCATAACATTGTTCGTATGACATCCAGCGGGCAAGGTAGTTTTTCTGGTATTCAGAATTAGGATTCTCAGGCTAAAAATCAGGAAACCTTGTAGGAGCTCAAGTTGGGATTCAGGAAACATTTTAGAAGCCCTAAGCGAACTAAAATGTCCCTGAATGAATTAGCAAGTGGGTAGACAATTAAAGGAGAGGTTTTGTGATGAAAAACCTAGATTGTACGCCCAGGCCCAAGGACTGATCTGCTGCTTTAAATAACAGGAGAAGCAATCCTAGAAGGCAGCTGTTCTAGATAGAGAAACAGAGAAATCACCATAGTGGTTTAGAAGTGAAGAGGTTGTTCTTCACAATTGTGTCTTAGGAACACTTGTAATTCAAGCAATTAGCTTCTGCATAATTGTTTTGATTAGGTAGTTTCTAGGCTGGTGTAACACTCAAAGCTGTGAAGCAAGAGTGATGTGTTCTTGATCAAAGCTGTGAAGCAAGATCAAGGTGTGCGTTTTGGAGTGTCTCTTCAAAACTATTTTTGTAATTGTAACTGATATCACAGGTGTGTGATAGTGGGGGAGTGAGTCGGTATACTCAGGTACTAGAGAGTCTCTAGGCTGAAGTGTCATCGGGTAGTGATTAAGTGAGGAGTGTAAACTGGAGGTTTAACTCTGAATTGATACTGCTAATAGTGAATTTCCTCCCTGGCTTGGTAGCCCCCAGATGTAAGTGTTGTTGACACTGAACTGGGTAATCAATTGTTGTGTGTTGTTTACTGTTTTCAATTACTGCAAGTTATCTGTTAAGTGGCCTATGTTATTGTTGATGTCATAACATCAGTCTGTGCACAAGCAGAATTTCAATTGGCATCAGAGCAGGCACCCTGCCTGTTTGAATCTGGGTGAGATCTAGGGAAGATAAACTCTGCTATTATGGACAAAGACATAGGATTCACAAATAGACCACCAATTCTGGATGGGTCTAACTATGACTATTGGAAACCAAGGATGATTGCATTCTTGAAGTCTATAGACTACAAGGCATGGAGAGCTGTGAATTCTGGATGGGAACATCCAGTCAAAACTGATAAAGATGGAGCTTCAGTGCTGATCCCTGAAGAAGACTGGAATAAAGATAAAGAGGCTCTAGCTCTTGGCAATTCTAAAGCCCTGAATGCCCTATTCAATGGCATAGATAAGAACATCTTCAGGCTGGTACACGATTGTGAACTAGCTAAAGAGGTTTGGGACACCCTCAAAACTACTCATGAGGGAACCTTCAAAGTAAAGATGTCTAGACTTCAAATATTAACCACAAAATTTGAAGGTTTGAAAATGAAAGAGGATGAGACCATTCATGAATTTTACATGAATGTGCTGGAACTTGCAAACAGCTCAGGGGCCTTAGGTGAGAAAATGTCTGAAGAAAAACTGGTGAAAAAAATTCTCAGGTCCCTACCTAAGAGGTTTACAATGAAGGTCACTGCCATTGAAGAACTCATTGGCTCTCTCCAAACCTTTGAGATGGGATTAAGTGACCAGGCAGTGGAGAAAAAGAACAAAAGCATTGCTCTTGTTTCAAGCACTGCAGAAGAGATAGAAGGAGAAGATGGGGAAAAAGAAGAAAAATTGACATAAGCAATAGCATTGCTTGGAAGACAATTTATTAAATTGATCAAAAGGATAGATCAGAAATCAAAGCCCTATGTCAAGAACAGAACCTCTAACAGTGGCAAAGATAAAGCTGAAGACACCACTGACCAAAGCAAAGGTGTCCAATGTCATGAGTGTGAGGGATATGGTCATGTTAGAAGAAAATGTCCCACATATCTCAAGAAAAAGGGAAAAAGTCTAACTGTCTCTTGGTCTGATGAAGACTCAGAAAGTGAGTCAGATGGTGAGGCTGCCAAACAAGTCACTGCTCTCAACAGTGTATGCATCTCTGATGGTGACTCAAGTGAAGAAAACATGACATTTGAGGAGCTTGCAGCCTCATATCAGAAGCTTCACATTAAAAGTTCTGATTTGTACCAGCAGGGAGAACATTAGAAGAAACTCATCAAGGAGTTAGAATTTGAAAAGGAGGAGCATCTAGTCACTATAGAGTCACTTGAAGGTGAGGTTAGAGTGTTATAGTCTAGCTTGGACCAAATGTCCAAAACTATAAGGATGCTTAATCCTGGAACTGACACTCTAGAAGAGATTCTGCAAAGTGGTCAGAACTCAGGAGATAGGTCTGGATTGGGGTTTATTGAGAGACAAAACCCTATGCTGAAACTCAAGAAACTCCAACCTGAGATTCAGAAGCTAAAGAGGATGTCACGACCCATGTCACAACATCCACCTCACAGAAGCTGGAACCAAGTCAAAAGACAGTTCCAAGAGCATAGGTGCTACCATTGTGGTAAACTTGGCCACATTAGAGTTGTATGTTTCTAGCTGCATGGATTTCCTAGCCAAAGAAGTGCTAACCAGGGTAAGCATGGAAAAAGGCAGCATCATGGCCAAAGGCAGCATCATGCCAACCAGAGCTGGAGGCAGCATCAAGCCAAACCCAAGAAGAAGGAAGTGCCTAAGAAGCAAAAGCAATGGGTTGTCAAGACTGTAGCTCTAACAACTAATACTTCCCTAAGAATGCCAACCAAAAAGGATTGGTACTTTGATAGTGGTTGCTCAAGACATATGACTGGTGTTGGACAACTGAACAACACAAATACTCCAAGATTGAGAGATGTACTGCTGGTTGAGGGACTGAAGGTGAACCTAATAAGTCAACTATGTGATAAAGGTTTAAAAGTTAATTTCTCAAAGGATATATGTGTGGTTATCAACAATCAAGGTAAGATAGATAGGCTGTACTGGAACTTGATAAAGTCCATGGAAGCTACTCTGCAGAAAGAAAGCAATGTCACTCCTAATGTTATGACTTTGTTCTGTGACATCAAAGGATCCATCCAAGAGAGGTCTGCTGATTTCAAGATGGGAATGCTCAGTGGTAGAGTGTGTAAATGGACAATAACGTGTGGAAACTACGTGGACTATGTACTAAATAGTGCTGACAGGGGCTCAAAAATTATCAAGGAATCTCAAGTTAAGAATGATCAATGGAAATTGAGTTCCTAAAATAAGGAGTTATAGCAATTAACAGTAATTGGGAATTATGACTTCAAATTAATACTATTAAATATAAATCAAAAAGGCAAGTTCTCTCCTATTGGGCAAACGTACCCCATCATCACGTATAATATACACCTCCTCCACTCTTGGTGCCAGTATAATCTTTTCAGCTTCCATAATAACTTACCCAAGCAAAGAAAAGTCATCATCTCTCGATCAAAGTCATCAACCATGTCACAACATACAAACCCTAAAATCACCACTAGCAATGCTGAAACTAACCCTAATGAGGTTCTAGAGATAGTGCCCCTGCGCATGATGACACCAGAAGGATTGTTGGTAAAGAAACCTAGAAAGTTGCATGCAAGAAAACCCAGAAACCTCGACTCTGGTCAAGCTTCCTCTACTACTGAATCGACTGCCCTAGATACAGAAGAAGTTAGGCGAACCCACCTGAAAATCGCAGAAATGGTGGCTAGTGCTCTCAATATACCCACGACATCTAGCATAAAGGGGTCTGAGCCTAAAACACATGATCAAGCCAATGTCTTCCCGGATGTCACAACATCAAAAGGCCCTGCACCAGAAGAAAAGAACAAGGGTGAAAAGGCTAAACGCACAGATGAAAGCACGCGTGGAGCCAAAAGAACTGAAGTAGTTGACCTAGAAGACTACTCAGACAATGATCTCATTGTTAAGCTTAATATAGGAATAGCCAAAAGGATAATGACAAGAAAAGGAAAAGGGGCAGTTGATCAAAGTTCCCCCAAGCAAAAGAAGGATAAGAAGATTGTTGAACAAGAAACCTCTGCAAAGAAGACTGGTACAAAGAGGTCTAAGGTTGGTCCTCCTAAGGGCTGGAGAAAAGTTGTCACCAAGAAGCAGAAAGTTGAGTCCAGTTCAGACTCAGAAACTAATTCTGATGTAGCTATTGATGTCACTGACATTCAAACCAAGAAAAAGCCTATTACAAGCAAACTGACTGCAAACATTCCTGAGGTACCTACGGATAACATCTCCTTTCACTATATATCTAGTGTCAACAGATGGAAATACGTGTATCACAAGAGATTGTCCATAGAAAGGGAGCTTTCTCAAAATGCTCTTGAGAACAAAGAAATCATGGCCCTAATAAGCAATGCTGGCTTGATAAAAACAGTGACTCAACTCTCCCAATGTTATGAAATGTTGGTGAAAGAGTTTATAGTCAATCTAGCAGGAGAAAATGCTGATAAGAAATCAAGTGAGTATGGCAAAGTGTATGTGAGAGGAAAGTGTGTCAAGTTTACAGCAACACTCATCAACAAGTACTTGGGGCGACCTCATGAAGGGATGACTAAAATACAAGCCTCAGATCATCAAGTGTGTAAAGAAATCACTGCCAAACAAGTCAGACAATGGCCATCCAAAGGGAAGCTTGTAGCAAACAAACTAAGTGTCAAATATGCTATGCTTCACAAAATTGGGGCTGCAAACTGGGTGCCCACAAATCATAAGACCACAGGTGACACCATCCTTGGAAGGTTCATATATGCAATGGGAACTAAGGCTCATCTCAATTATGGGACATACATACATGAGCAAATAATGAAACATGCTGGGAGTTATAGTGTCAAGGGACCTATTACCTTCCCTTCACTCATCTGTGGGATAACCTGTGATCAGCATCCCAACATTGTCAAGGAAAATGACATAGCCTGCAAGAGAGAAACTCCTTTGTCCTTCAACTATAAGTTGTTTAAAGGAACTCATGTTTCTGACATTGCTGTACCTTCAGCTGAGACTTCCAAAAGGACCTCAACAACTAGCAAAACTGAGGTAATAGAAATGCTCAAAGACACCTGCAATGAGTTGAAGACAAGGAAGTTAAAACTGGAAAAATTAATCAGAACTCTGGAGCAAGAAGAGGGGTCAGAATATGCTGATGAAAACAAGAATAGTGATGACTCAGATGATGAAGTTCAGGAAGCAGAAGAAGTTGCGGAGAACTCTAAAGAAACCAGTGGTGCAAGTGAGGCAACAAGTAAAGATAGGTCCGAGGAAGTAGGTACACCAGAAGACAGGCCAAGCTCTGCTGAAGAGGAGGAAGAATAATGTATATGGCTCAGGTTGTTGAACTGCTGAGCTAAGGGTGCTGTGTGTGTGAGTTGTGACCATATGTAAGAATATCTGAACAAATGTGTTATCCCTAACAATATTTTAATCTATACTATGGTTAGTTGGATTTTAATTTGTGGCTAAAAAGGGGGAGAGAAAGAGTGTTGAGTGCATATGTGATTGTAATAAGCAGGTGGAAGAACAGGTGGATTTGAATGCTTGAGGATGTTAGCTCATGTCAAATCTTGAATGCAGGGTGGTAACCACATGTTCTGCAGATGATGGCAGCTGATGCTGGAATGTATGCTAGTGTGTGTATCTGCAAGGTGAGCAGATTATGTGTGTATCTTCCAGGTGAGCAGATTATGAGTGGGGTACATCCCTGCAGGGGGAGGAGCACTAGTTAGTCCACAAGCAAGTGAGATTGCTGAAGTCTAAGCTAACAGGTCAGAGTGTTAGGATTAGTAATTTGTGTGTACTTCAGGATGTTATCCTGAAGGTCATAACATCCAGAGCATGCTGGATGAATATGTGTGACTGCAGGCTGTTTGCAAGTGAAGTGTTCAACTGATAAAGTGCATCAGTTGAGGGGGAGTAACTCTGTTACTCAACTAGCAAAGGGTGACATTTGTAGTAGTAGTCTACAGATAGTTGACAAAGTGAGTTACAACAGTGAGAGCTAACTGTGAGGACTCAGAGGGGTTTGAGCTAGCAACTACCCTACATGATAGGACACATCATAAGTCTTCTATTGTGTGTAAACTCTGATATGCTAACATGTTGTTTTAGCCAAAAATTTGTCAAAGGGGGAGTTTGTAAGTGCTCTTGATTGGCTGCATTTTGTGGCAAAACTTTATAATGTGCATGTATGTCATACTGATTGTTAGGACATACTTAATGATGTGTGTGCAGGGTAAGTTAACTACAAGTTAACTTAGTTAAGCTAAATGTCACACAGAATGTCATAACACTATTCGTATGACATCTAGCGGGCAAGGTAGTTTTTCTGGTATTCAGAATGAGGATTCTCAGGCTAAAAATCAAGAAACCTTGTAGGAGCTCAAGCTGGGATTCAGGAAACATTTTAGAAGCCCTAAGCGAACTAAAATGTTCCTGAATGAATTGTCAAGTGGGCAGACAATTAAAGGAGAGGTTTTGTGATGAAAAACCTAGATTGTGCGCCCAGGCCCAAGGACTGATCTGCTGCTATAAATAAAAGGAGAAGCAATCCTAGAAGGCAGCTATTCCAGATAGAGAAACAGAGAAATCAACATAGTGGTTTAGAAGTGAAGAGATTGTTCTTCATGATTGTGTCTTAGGAACACTTGTAATTCAAGCAATTAGCTTCTGCATAATTGTCTTGATTAGGTAGTTTTTAGGCTGGTGTAACACTTAAAGTTGTGAAGCAAGAGTGATGTGTTCTTGATCAAAGCTGTGAAGTAATATCAAGGTGTGCGTTTTGGAGTGTCTCTTCAAAACTATTTTTGCAATTGTAACTAATATCACAGGTGTGTGATAGTGGGGGAGTGAGTGGGTATACTCAGGTACTAGAGAGTTTCTAGGCTGAAGTGTCATTGGGTAGTGATTAAGTGAGGAGTGTAAACTAGAGGTTTAACTCTGAATTGATACTGCTAATAGTGAATTTCCTCCCTGGCTTGGTAGCCCCCAAATGTAAGTGTTGTTGACACTGAACTGGGTAATCAATTGCTGTATGTTCTTTACTGTTTTCAATTACTGCAAGTTATCTGTTAAGTGGCCTATGTTATTGTTGATGTCATAACATCAGCTATAACATCAGTTTGTGCGCAAGCAGAATTTCACTCGTCATAGGCACTCTTTTAAAGACTTACCATGAATGCAACGAATTTAGCAGTAATAACATCAACAACCTGTCCAAATAAAGGGTGCATACGTAAGTTTCGTTAGCTCACAATAAGCCATTTAGGGCGTTCATTCACAAGTAGATGAGGGCAAAACTTTTTGCATACCACAGGCAGTTGTAAAACTCCATATGGGCCGATGATGGGTCAAGACGGAGGCCATGATGACTCACTTCAGGATTAGTTGTTACCTCGTCCACAACACAAAAGGAATTGGTCAAAGAGTATTCTCAAAGTATACAACACAACACAAATAAATCTGGACTTTATGTATAATCAACAACATTAAGTCAGATCTTAAATGAATAAGAAGCATGTTCCAGACACAATTCAGTAAAAAAAGGAGATTTCTTCAATGTCGTTTATAGACGTGTTCAAGTTAAGGTCATATTATTTCCAAAAACATTCACAAGCATGTTTGGACAGAACATTTCAAATCGACAAGTTTTCACAACTTCATCCGACATGTAAAAAAAAGGAAAGCATTTAACAACTTATTTTTTCACATTCAATTCAATGTTTTTGAAATGCATATAAGAAGGGAATTACAGGGAATGACAGAGGACAAATTCTAAAAAACTGCAAACAACATATTCACCCACCCAAAAATTCGAAGGATTCAAATCCATACGCATTTGCAGAAAGTATCATAAAGTGTTTCATTATCACACCAACAACATACGCACGAAAGTCAAGTTTGAAATAAGAAACAGATGAGGAATACGAGACAACCAAGTTCGAGTGCATACCTTTGAGATAAGACGTCGAGATCACCAAGATTCCACCACCACTTCTATTTTGGGTCCGCCGTCTAAACTCCCCATGTTTCGCTACCGGTTTTTTTGTTGTGTTGTTGTGTATGTTGGATTGGGTGAGAATAGCATGGAGAAGAAGAAGGAAGGTGTACACAAGTAGGTGATGGCGAGAGATTGAGAGAAAGCGGCGAGGTTGATAGAGTGCGCACAGTGAGAAGCAGTTAGGGTTTGATCTGGGTTTTTTAGCCCTTTTGTTTAGTCTGAGCGAGCAGTGGGCCTCATTTGGAGCCCATGGTGAATTTCGTTGAAGCACATCCTAATCCATATCCACACCCCCCCTCTTCGTGCAGCACTTCCACCCTTTCTTTTATATTAATTGTTTTAATTTTGTTTTAAAATTCAAATCATTTTTTTTAAATCCTGTTTTCTTAAAATTCAGATTAATTGCTAATTTTATTTTAAAAATCAAATTAATTGTTAATTTTGTTTTAAAAATCAATTTAATTATTTTAAATTAAATTCAATTATGATTATAATTCTAATTTGAATTCAATCAATTGTTAATAACTTTGATTTTGAATTTAGTAATTTTCAATTTGAATTTGTAATTATTATGGTATCAGATTGTTGATTTCGATTAAACTTTGGTGATGAATCGTTAATTTTAATTGGATTACGTTTCTTAGAACAATGGGCTTTAATTTCAAACATGATTAATTCGTAATCTGATTTGTTGATTGTTAATTGTAAACTACATTGCCAATTATGATGTAAACCTCATTCTATTTTTTTCTTTGATAATATTGTCTTGTGTGCATACGTCCAAGGGAAGAATCTGTGCATGACTGATATAAGTCATATACAATGCATTAGCATTTGCATCATGTTCCCCCGCTCGATCCTTGATTTTTCAAGTCGATCAACTTAGGATTTACCCTTATACCTTAAGATAGGATATACTTCCTTGGTATCTCTTTCAACTTAGACAAACCTATAATACAATTCAATCTTATTCTCCCCACAAGAGAATTAGACGTGATTCATCTTAATAGTCGAGATATAATTCTCCTACCCCATAATGCAAGCGAGAGATGTAGAATCTTTTTCACTTGAGAGAGGTATGTGGCATACTCGTCGATGAAATTCGAGTTCTGAGCCCTTCTCTCAATGTGACGGAAAGACCATCTCCTACAAGTTGTGGTGGTTAAGTCGAGTATTCTCCCTTAAGATGATGACTCGTCTTTTCTCCTAGAATCAATCAACAAACCTTCTCTCTCTTGGAACTTTGACCAGAGTCAATGGTTCCTCAATCCCTTTTAGGGGAACTACGAATACTCTGATTTCACTCCCGTCAGGATACGTAGGCACAAGATGCAATTTCTTGGCGAGTATACTTAGAAATAAACCCCCTAGGTCTCTTACCCTTAACAAACAACAATAGCACAATAAAACAAGAGGTTCCTGTAGAGTACTACAGATGCTTAGGATGCTAGCACCTTCCCTTAGCATAACCAACCCCCGAACCTTAGACTCTCTAGCTTTGCATTTGCATTGCATCTTGTGGGTAATTCGATCTTTTTCCCTTCCCTTGGATAAATTAAAGACCGAGGGTGAACAATGAATTAAGATTCAAGTTAATCCAATAATTTGGTATCCAATTCTCACCGCGACAAGATCTTACTTTTCCATCATTCAAACTTTGTAGAATCTCAATTTAAGGTTGGAGGTTTAGTAGTATAGTGGTTCTTCTCTAAAGCACTATAATCATAGATCACAACATTATTACCACCATTACCACCAGTACCATCGAAGTTATTAAGCACATCAAACATGTTTTTCTCTCAAGATCTTTTTTTTTTCCACTATCAAGTGTTTAGAGCACATACCTTGCTCTGATGCCAACTGAAAGTGAGAAAAACACAAGAAGGGGGGGTTGAATTGTGTTAACTTTTTCTTTCTTTTCTAAAAATTTCTGATACCTAGTCAAGTATTTGCAACGGATACAAACAAGTTCAGAGGTAGAGATTGAAAGAAAGAGAGACACAACAAGTTTATACCAGTTCCTCCTATAAAACGAGAGTAGTCAAGTCCCCTTACACTACCAAGGGATTTCACTACAATCACTACTGATTACAATTGCTCAAGTATACAAGCAAGAGTCTTCCAATGTTCAAACACATAAGTAAGAGACTTCTAATGCTTAAGCACACAAGCAAGAGACTTCAGATTCTCAAGCACACAAGTAAGAGACTTACAATTCTCAAACACACTAGTAAGAGACTTCTAATGCTCAAGCACATAAGTAAGAGACTTGTAATGCTCAAGTACACAAGTAAGAGATTGCAGATGCTCAAGCACACAAGTAAGAGACTTCTAGCAATCTAACTTACTGATAAAAGATTGTTTGATTCTTACACTTGATATACAATCATAGGTGTAAACAGAATACAACTCAATAAGACTCTTAAGACTTATGAATTTCTAAGATATACAAATGATAAGAAATTCTAAGTTGAACGTATGCTTTTGGTTTGATAGAGTAACAACTCTTTTGATTGTCAAGGATGAGTTTACTTTCTTAAAGTCTTCAGCTCCTTATATAAAGAAACATAAAAAAGTCTTTGAATATAAGTGCTAGCATAAGTGAGTCTTAAAGAAGGTTGGTCATAGACGTTAGAATGTTACTTAATATGGTTAATGTCATTAAAAAGATATTTTAATTCCCTTTTCTTTAAGAGGAATTATCTACATCCCAATTTTCTATGCAAAAATTTTTGTTTGGATCTGTACGTGATCAGATGAAGACAAAATGATCTATGTGTTTGATAGTGATCTACCAGAGTCTTATTTTTCCTTAGGCTATTGTCTTTAAAGTCTGAGAACTTCATAGGAAGTTGACATCCTCTAGAGTTTGAGTTTTCAGAGTCTGGATCTCAAGTTCTGATCCTTCAAAGTCTTTGTCTTTAGAGGTTGACTTTCTTCATAGTCTGGTCTTCAAAAGTTAACCTCCTTTAGAGTTTGAGTCTTCAGAGTCTGATTCTCAGGTTCTAGTCCTTCAGATTCTGGATCTTTTAACTTCTCTTCAAATGTTCACTTTTAGTACCAATACTAAGTCTATATAAGAAATTTTAGTTTATGGTCCTTTACACTTGATCATTTATTAGTATACCCAATTATTCTTTAAATACTTTGTTATCATCAAAACCTTAGAAATATGGTCTAAACCAATTTTGTTCCAACAATCTTCCTTTTTTTTATGATAACAAACACAAATATTTAAGAACAATGGTTGTAAGCTCCCACTGAAAGTCTGAATTTTGTAAGCTCCCCCTGAGTTTAATAATTCAAAAGATGAGGTTTGTAAGCTTCTCATAAGTTCTATCCAGGTTAATTAAATTTGATTTTTGAAGCACAATAAATTATTCTGTCAAACACTAATTGGACGAAGGAAGGACGATATTGATTGATTGGACAATTAAATTGTTGAAGTAAGATTTAGAGTTTAGAAGAAACTTAAATATGAAATGGCCAAATAGAATTCGTAAGAAATGTGAAAGATTTTCATCAAAGAAAATTTCAAAAAAATAAAAGAAGTATGAGAAGGCTAATTTTTTTAGAAGATGAAAAGACATAATATAATAAACTAATGATATTTAAATAATTTTATAATTTATTAACAGATACAAATATTTGTATGCACTAGTATCATCAAACCCGCATTCGTATCCATTAAAAATAAGTATTTAAATATCTATTTATTTTATTTGCAAATATTTATTAAACAATCTACGATTTTATCCATGAATATCCACGAGTCTAAATTTTTTTGTCATCTCCAGTCTTACGGGCCTTACGCCCCTAAAACCTAAAAGTTGTATAAGCTCATATTATCGTCTGCACCTGCAAAAACCTAGAAAAAATAGAATGGGTGAGACGAATATAACATAGAGTGCTAGCTTAATATCTTACCTCAGCAAGAAAAAAATATGAACCAACTAGCATATCCGACATGGTAGTACTCTTTTGCCACCCTTAGTTCTAATCCTATTTTTCTTTTATATATATATATATATATATATATATATATTGAAAGGGTTCTAGAAATAGTAATGGGTAAGTCATTCAAGACAACAACCTTCCAACGGATCTTAATCTAATAACCATTGTGGTCATCCATGGAAAATGATGTGTTATGATTGTATAAAGATCCTGTACGAGAAAGTTTGTGAAACATTTTGCATGTCTAGTCCAATTTGGGTGATGGTTTGAGCTTTAGGTTTAGTGAAAAAAAGCTTCACTCACCTAATAAAAGTAACTATTACCATGTTTTTTAACCTCATTGCCGTGAAAGAAATTGCTTCAGATGTGAGATGTGTAAATATCAATTTCGTCTTATTACATTTATCTAACCATTGTTCATTATTATCTTAAATAAACACAGCCTTCCTCGTGAAAGTGGCGGATATATAAAAAAAATATAAATCTGCTTTTGTTAAATGGATAATTTGAATATCTTGTTTGTCTGAAGACGACAAAAGAATACCAATTTCAAAATTTTCAAAATTTTCTTTACCAACGTATGAGAAAAAAAGAAAAAGAAGAAAAGACAGGTGGCAGAAGGAGAGTGATACTGTGACGGATGTAAATGCTCAACACAGAAATCAATTTAGAAGCTTTCTTTTGGTGAGTGAGAGAACAAGCATATTTCTTAAGATTCCACACGTGTCTCTTGCTTGCTTAATTTTCAATTTCAAAAATAAAAAATTAAAATTAAAATATTAAATATTTCTTCTCTTTTTTTCTTTCTACACCTTACACTTAAAAACACACAATTTCACTCGACAAAGGGAAAAATCAAAACAAACCCAAACCAAAAAACCCTAAGTATTTTTTTCTCCTTTTCCCTCTCGTTACTTAGTTTTCTTCCAATTGTGTCAATTTAACTTCAAATTTTCAAAATTGGAACTTTATTTTTGTTAATTATTGTTTAAATTTCTGGTATTGATGTTCTTTCAAGAGTTTTTTTGATTTTTTTAGGGGAAATTTGCAGGTGAAAATGGCGAGTTCAGTGGAGAAGGAGGGTTCTGCTGCTAAAGCTGCAGCTGCAGTTGAAGAACCTGTTTCTTTGGAGCTTCCAGCTCCATCTGGTTGGACAAAAAAGGTTTAATTTTTTATTCGTGTTTTTCCCCTTTTTGACTTTTCAATTTTAGGGTAATTTGAATTCTTCTCTGATTTTCGTGTGGGGATTGTTTAATTTTGCGATTTGTGTTCTGAAAATGCTTTTCTGTTGGTTTTCCAACCTAGGGATTTGATTTTTTGTTTTCTTGAGTTTTGACCTGCTGAACGCTTTTGTTTCTAGATTCACGGTTGAGATTTGGGTATTCTGTACTCTGAATTCGGAAATTGTCTAGCTTCTGGGTGTTGAGTTGTCTGCGGGGATTTTCAAGATTATTACTGTGTTCTCTGTGATGTGTTGTCTGTGAGAGTGTTTCTGAAGTTTTGTATGACTTCTGCTTACAATTTTAGCACTGTATGGACGGGATTTGTTCAATTTGATATATGCTGCTTTCTGGGTGTTTCTCGGTCACATGAAATATTCGTTCTTTCTGAGTATTACTTGGTACAAAAGAATTTTGTTGCTTATATAGGACTGCGATTTTGAATATGGAAATTATGCTTAAATGTACATTTTGGCTTACACCGGGGAATTTCTTACTTTATTTTTGTAATTTTTTATGATATTGCAAAATGGGTACCGTGCAACTGGGCTTGTTTGTTCCTGATCTATGTGTTTTTATCATTGATCTTTTTTTCATTTGGACTAGGAAACTTGTTGAAGTATGACTTTTGTGCATTTCGTATCTCTGGGATTTTCCAAGGGATGATAATGATTTCTCAGTATTGCTGTCTTGCTGTGTTCATTTGTTTGTTCTAGGGGATAATCCTAATATGTGCAGAAATTGCCAAATAACTTCCTTTTTGACAATTGGGCATACAATATTTGTTTTCTGAAAGATAGTAAATCACAGGTTAATTGTGACTAAAGACATAATTCTAGATTTTTATGGATATCATTTTATGAAAATTTATTTTAGGGCTAGAGACATAGTGGCTATCATGATATTTGTTTTCTTGTATCAAAACCAGTTGCTACAGATTAAAAATCCCTCTTTCCTAAAGAAATGACAAAAGTTGCATAATCAGTAAGGTAGATTATGTAATTTCATGTCTGGCTCCAATTTTCAGATTTTTTTCATCTTACTATATGAAATTCTATTAGCCCTATGATAGATATTGAACATATTATTTGCTTATATTTTCACTGCTTTTACAATAAATCACAAGGTAGGAAATCATTCAACTTATGATTTTAGTTGAATCTTGTATTTTTGCACAATTTTTTCGATTATAAATATTTGTTGTTTATGTTACATTAAATGATGTTTAACTCCATGATTGTGAGTAAGGTAAGTTATCATTCTTCATTTGTCATCATATCATCACTCCAAATGAAAAAAACACCTCTTTTTTCCAAAAATTGCAAACGTTAATATTTTCATGTTTAAGATCCAATACAGCTTGCTGTTCAGTTGATCTCAAATTTTATTCTGTTTAGTTTGTCAGGTGCTCAGTTTGCTCTAAGAGAGTGATCCAACTATTACATTTTTGTTTAGCATTGATATCAAGATATAAGATTTTCAAATCTTCTGACAGATCATCTCTACTGACTTGTTTTTTTTCAAACACCAGGCTTAGTGTTGATTAGCAAATCCAACCCCGACCAGAACATGATCCACATGGTTTATTGAACCCAGTTAATAAGTCATGCCCAAGTATAAATCAGTGGGGAGGGAATAAACCTTGTCTTACCATGTAAATGTGAAATAATTCTTATTGTATTCTGTCAAATTTGTAACCATTTATTCTAATATATTCTGATATTGTGCACTGGATATGCCCACCATGTAACAGTCTTTTCATATTTCTTGAAGTAAATTTCATTGATATTCCCTGAATTTTACAAAATGTATGCTATAACCAATGCTTTTTTTATTCTAGTAAAGACATAACTCGTCTCTTAATTTTTCTAAATTGATTCTATGGAGAAAATATGAGTTTACATGATAATTTATTGTACATCTCTAGCTACACTACACGCCCTCTGGGTTATTGTATAAGACGAAACTAGAGGGGCATGCACGTAGGCATTGAATGAGAAGTATTGTTTACTTTATTTCCCAAGACAAACAGTTGGATTCATAATGAATGATGTTGTCTATGTAATCTCTATTACTGCAGTTATAGATTTGAAATGGTTTGTTTACAGTCCATATGCGTCCATTTTTGTGTTGGTTATTATGAGCCATGGACATCTGTTCTCAATCTTCACACCTTTCCTGGGTATAGCCTGAGTGTAAGAATTAAAGAGGAAAATAAAACACTAATGTATTGTGATGTGAGTAGGGAAGAATTTGATTTTTCACATTAGGGACTACTTGTAGAAGTTAATAACTTAGACCAGATCTTGTATGTGTTACAGTTGTAAATTTGTTGGATGTTATTGCCTATGAGTATTCATCAATTATATTTCCTTTGCAGTTCTTTCCAAAAAAGTCTGGAACTCCAAAAAAAAATGAGATTGTGTTCACTGCACCAACAGGAGAGGAGATCCATAACAAGAGGCAGCTGGATAAGTATTTGAAAGCAAACCCCGGTGGCCCAAACATCTCAGAATTTGATTGGGGCACTGGCGAGACTCCAAGAAGATCATCAAGAATCAGTGAGAAGGTCAAGGCATCTCCTCCATTAGAACCAAAAAGTGAGCCCTCTAAGAAGCGTTACAAAAAGTCAGCTTCAAAGAAAGAAGCTTCTGAGGAAGAAGAGGAGACAAAAGATGTGGAAATGCAAGAAGCCGATGAAACTAAGGATGATAAAGATTTAGAGCAGGAAAAGAAAGTTGTTAACGAAGAACAAGGTGATAAGGGACCGGAGGGTGCAGATGTCAAAGAGTCCATTCAACCTGTTGAAAATACTGATATAGCAAAAGATGAGGGGAAGTCCAACACTACCGATGGAGAGTTAGAAGCATCCAAAGAGAAAATTGATGACAAAGGAGCTGAGGGGTCTGAAGCTGTTCAGAATAAGGATGAAGAAATGATTGAACAACCACAGCCACAGGAGGAGCCAAAGCAAGCTGTTCAGAGTAAGGAGGAAGAAAAGATTGAACAACCACAGGAGGAGACGAACCAAGCTGTTCAGAATGAGGAAGAAAAGATTGAACAACCACAGCCACAAGAGGAGGCAAAGCAAGCTGTTGACAATAAGGATGAAGAAAAGATTGAACAACCACAGGAGGAGGCGAAGCAAGCTGTTCAGAACAAGGATGAAGAAAAGATTGAACAACAACACGAGGAGCCAAAACAAGATGGTGGATCTGGGGAAGCAGAGAAACCAGAAGCTGCCCTTACTGCTGAGAAACCAGCTGAAGTGGAAGGGGAAAATAAAGAGGAAGATAACAGAATCCCCCATGAGGCTGAAGGAGAAATCAAGGAGAAAGAAGCAACAAAAGTGCACGGTGAAGAAAATTACAAGATTCATGATATGAACAAGACTGAGTCAGAGGTGACTGTGAATGGAAGCTGAATTGTTGAGGCCAAAGCTCTTGAACAAGGAATAGAATAAACTCTTGGCTTCTGTGTCTTCTGTTACTGTGATGCCTTTAGATCTGTCCAAGGATGACTGTAGTTTTTGTTGTTATTGTTATTTATCTGATTGTTCATTGAAATGACTATAGACAATCATAGAGTTAGCCGTATAATGTACCATCTATGTATGTTCTGGAGAGACATGTAGCTTCTAGTTCCCATGTAACATTTGTATTGTATGATACCTGTAATCTTATGGACCTATAATCATGTGAGACCTTGATTTTAAATATCTTTTGTAGTGTCATCCCATGTAATGCGCCAGGTGTCATTTATCTTGAGGCTATTTACATGTTTTATTTCATTGCATGTTTCAATAAACGATGATAACAACATTAATTTTAGCCATTAGCCTTTAATATCCTTCTGCAGCTTGAAACTCCTTTCAATTTTATTATTTGATGAACAACAATAATGCATGTAGTCAAATTATATAAATTACATTACAATTAAAATTACAATTTTGTGAGACAATTCACACAAAAGCTCAAACTTCATGAGCAGTGAAAGATGAGTTTGCTGGTCTTTCCTAAACACCACAATTTGGTGACCCAGAATGGAAAATTAATGGAATCCTCTATATCTCTAAAGATGAAATAAAATTTCTTGTAGCTTCTTCACTCAATGTTCAAAGCCCTTTAAGTTTACCAACCAGTCCTGTCAAGGAGGTCCACTTCTCAAATGCTGCTGCTGAAGAAACAAAGGCAATTTTGGAGGACTTCACATCATTCTGAGCAACTGCCAAAAAAACCAGGATTAAAGATTAGTGTGCCAAAAAAACCACTCTATTCAGTTAAGCCAACACATTTTTCTGTCATGTATGAAGCTTGATCCTAATTGAATGCAACACACCTGATGAAACCAATGAAGCAAGTGAAGAATTGAATGTCTCCACCTCAGTCTTCTCTTCAGGACTGGAACTCAGCTGTTAAAACATCACCCAAAAACCATGACATATATATAAATAAGAAGCAGACCAAGAAAGAATCAATGAAATACATAAATTCTTCTTAAAATCCATCAACCAAAAACTTCAAACATCTAAATGGATATTAAAGACCATGCTTCAACGCAAATTGTATCTCTGGAATAACTTTTCAATTAGAATTTATCACTTGAAATCGATAATAAAGGCACCCATTTCTTCCAATTTTGAAATTCAGAATCAAATGGCACTTTATAACCATTTAGATATCAAACTATCAATAATGTTGCATTGTATACTAACAGACAACTTTCGGTTTGATCGAGATCGTTACGAAAGATTTCATAACAAAAGTGTTCATATCATAGTAAACACATTACTTAAAAAATAAAAATCAAAACAATATTTTACCTTATTCAAAGCAATATTGGCTTTTTGGACCCAATCAGTAGTATCCTTGCCACTCCCTAAGACAGAACCAGCTGTAGTTAGATCATTCTTTTCAATTGCTTTACCAACTTCACTCAATTTGTACACCACATCCTGAAGATACCCTGCAAAACAGAAAGAACATGCTTTTGAAATGTATTCTCCTGTCCAATTTCTTACATATAACACACAAACGGACGACAAACTGCGCCGGTAAATACAAAAAATATTCAGATTGCAATCAAAACAACGGATGCCGTCAAATACAACACATGATAATAGAACAAACTAATAATGCACATTACCTGTTTCTTTGGTGGAGGAACTGATAACACCTTGTTTCTCAAGTCTCTTGATTCTATCCTTTTTCACTTTTTCCAAAAGCTCAATATCATCATCTGCTTCAAGTATTGCAGCATTAGCATCAAACAAACCTTTACCACTCAATGAAAGGACCAAACTGGTGACAAAACCTATGGATATGCCTCTTTTGGTCACACATGGATTCACCACTTTGCAAAGTGTTGATTCTCTTTTCACATTGCATTTGATGATTGAGTTTTTGCGAACATTTGTTGGTGTTGCTAGATGAAAAGGGTTTGCTGTTGAGAGAAAATTTGTTGCCATTTATCTTTTTTTTTTTCTCTCTTTTTGTTTTTTGTTTATTTTTTTTGGCGCATGAAAATTTAGAAGACATGGCAATTTGGAACATTGGAAGGATAAGGTTGTTGTTGGATTCTGTAATCTAATCCAGTCATTTTCTAGATCCTCAGGGGTATTCTAGTCATTTACTACTTTCACGGTGGCACTGTCCTTCCAAATTACAATTGAGTTAAAGGATGCAAATTGGCCATGACATGTTCATTTTTTATTCCTGGTCCATATATGATGTCGTAAAGACTTCTTTATATCAATTATTCATTTATAATTACAGTCAAATGAGACCATTTGTATTAATTTTAACTCAATTTTTTTACTAAATCTAGTTTAACCAATTACCTGGACAAGTTAGGTCCGACCACACTCTAATTTTGTTAGATATAATTCATTTTAGTTGAGTTGCATTTAATGTGAATTTCATTTAGTATATAAGCCAAAGCTAAATTTTCATTGTAACGAAAATTTCACATTATAATATTTTTTTTTTGTTAAGAGTTACTTAAAAAAATTCTCTCTTTTTTATTTTAATCGTCTTCATTTTTTTTCTTTTGTGCACCAATAATTGGTATCAAAGTCTGATTTGGATCCATGGGAAACACCAACGGAAACATGAGTAAACATGAGGCGTGTGTGATTGATTTTGTTTTCTGAATTCACATTGAATATACGATCGGAATCGGATCAGAATCACATTTCTTAATTCTGCGGGATTGGAAAACACGAGTGTTTTGTGAGATTTGAGTGAAATCTTGTACGATATCGAAGATGAACGACAAAGATTTAGATGTGTGCGTTGTTTGACGCTCAAGATGTTCTTGACATTGTCAATGACGATTATGCAACAGTTGCAACAAATGCAACTGAAGTATAAAGGAACACATATAGAGTGATAATGAAGAAGGACCAGAAGCTTTGTTCTACATCCATCTGCGTGTGGATGTGAATGTGTTTGAGAAGATCGTTGATTCGACGACGCCAAAGGTTGCGTGGTACATATTGGTACGCTGCTACGGCGGTGATGCACCAGTGAAGAAGGTAAAACTTCAGTCTCTATGTAAGCAGTATGAGAATCTCAACATGAAGAATAATGAGAAGACATTTGATTACATCTCTAGAGTGATTCTGATCACAATTGAGATGAAATCTTGTGGAGGGACTTTCTCTGAAAAAATAATCATTGAGAAGGTACTGAGATCTCTTACTCCTCAGTTTGATTACATTGTTGTAGTAATTGAACATTCTAAGGATCTGAGCACCATGAGAATTGAAGAGCTGAAAAGCAGTCTAGAGGCACAAGAGTTGCGTCTGACTGAGAGAACCTTTGAAAGAGAGGTATAGCAGACTCTGAAGGCATCTTTTAATAGGAAAAATCAGAACCACTCTTGGTCAGAGGACATGAAAAGACATGGTGGTGTTTATCAAAAGTCAGAAGTCTCCAACTCTGACGAGAAGAAACATCATAAGGGAAAGGAGAAGTTTGTCATGAAGAAAGTTCAATGTTACTATTGTAAGAAGTTTGGTCACTTTGCTGCTCACTGTTGGTCAAACAAGGAAAGGAAATCAGAAGAAGCAAACATATCATCAGAATCCCAATTTATATTGTTATGAAGTAACGCTCTTCCAGTGTCCAAATGTTTCTCCGTCCGACACGTCATTTTTGCATATGTGACTGACTCTCGATTGATTTCAACATGTCCTTCATAATTTGGATAAGACCAAAAAACAGTTACTTCAATTTGAATTTTGATTCTTTCTCTAGTCAAACTCGTTCAACATGTAGAACTCGATGCAATACTAAACTTCTTGAAATTTTACTAAGTCCTCAGCCAGACTCTTCGACATCAGATATTGTTGTTCTCATGGTAGGTCCTTTGGTTGAAAAGCACCTTGACCTTTTCCAAAGTTTGGAGAAATTCCAACTGGCTTCTCCGTCGAATTTCCTCTTTTGGAATTTATTTTCTAGCAAATTTCCCCTTAAAAAATCCACGTTCGATTTTATTTTTAAAGAGACAAATGGCATTTTTGAAGTTCCAAACTGTTCGAAGTCATGCGCTGACGTCACTGTCATCATGGCTACTCTTTATAATGTCCCTTCGAGACATGTAGGTTCAGACTAGCCATCATGGCTTCGAGTTCCTAGGATAACGTGGACCATGCTGGAGATTCAACTCCCCACTTCATCTCGTTTTAATGGTACACTTGTCAAAAAAATTCATTTTTTATTTCTCTTTCAAGAAAATTAAAATTGAATCGTTTCTTTTCTCTGAAACTATAAATAGTTTCCTCTTATTTTTCTAACATTTTCTTCCAACTTTCTTCATTTTCTCACGAAGCTTTCAAACTTTTCTTTTTAAAAAACTGAACTTCCTCTCACAAAAATGGCTTATAAATCATGTTCTATACCAGAAGTCATGTGGTTGCATCCATCATCACGCCCACTCTTACTAGGAACCAATTATATGTTCCTGATCCTTCTTTTTAGGAGGAAAAATCACTTATATGGAAATCACATGTATTGATCCTTTTCACCATTATTGACCAATGTAGCTAGGATTAATGATTTTTTCTGGTCCTTTTTCTGATTTACAGACCAATGTAGCTAGGATTAATGAATTTTTCCCTTGTTATCATTGGAAAAAACCCTTAGAGGCCATGACAAAATCCTTAGATTTCACTTATATGGCCACTCAAGATTTTTCGTTTTTTCCCTTATACCAACGTGTCGAATTACCTCAATTAGTTGAATAAGGTAGAGTCTCAGAAAGGGAAAATTTGGAAGGATTAAGGTCTCTTCAACCTGATTCAGTTATTTAGGGTAGACCCTACATACAACCAAAACATGTTTCTAGTTGCACTCCACTTTTAGGAGGGTTCGACGAAAACCTTCCAACTACGTTGTGGAATGCTCACGCCAACATTGTTCGACGTAGCCGCCATCATTAATCTTTGACCAACGGGCAAAATGTTTGACCCTATTGTTGAAACGGATGACATTATTGGGCTCCATTAAAAACAATCCAGCTTCACTAACTTCATTGTTGATCACTTCGATGAAGTCATCCCTAAAGTCTCTGATGAAGAGCATGTGGCATTCTTGTCTTTATGGCTGTCACATTTTATTTTCTCTTCGAGCTTGAGCTTCATTTTATGAGGCCTCGAGCTTAGCATTAAGTGCCATGAATAGATTTAGCTCGACTGAAAATCCCAAGGGCACATTTCTGCTAGCAGGTCCTTTATGGCTTTTTCAACTTTGGTTGAATGCCACTTTTGAGCCATTCTTAACGCCTAACAAAATCAATCTCCCTATTGGAGCAATTAAGTATTGGCCTATTGGAGGGAGTCAACTAGCCCTACTAACATCTGCTGATAAAGGACTTTCAACATCGTAAAGCTTTACAGAGTACTACATGATGTTTTCCAAAAGATACAACTTTACTGCATCTATGGCCCCTTTCTCTGATAGGAGATATGGACCTGTGTGGTTCAAGAGAGAATTTCCTACACACGTCCCCAACCCATCAAGATGAATCCATCGAAATTTGGAAATCCTTTCTCGCCCCAAAGCTGCTTTTGACTAGGATTTCTTCCAACAAGACTCAAGTAGGTTTTGTTAGGTATCAACCCAATCTTATTTCCAAGAAATATTTGTGCTTGAGTGTTGTCAGAATGACTGAGGAGACGTGCCTTGAACTCTTAGCTGAGCAGGTTGAAATATATTAGAGCTTACCCCCTTCAAATTCTAGAGATCTTTCTACTGCACCCAAGAATTCGACACCTGGTGGAAAGATTACCAGGATGACAAGTTTGTTAACGTAATGACCAAGGAAACTCATCTAACAATGAATTTCCTTTCCTTGCAGGAAAAATTCTAAAAATATACGAGCACACACATTAAAGAAATTTGCGGTTTCCAACGCTACTTCGAGACTATGTATGATCCTCATAACCTTCGTCGAACCATCTTTGAGGCAGTGACCACCTTAAGCGAAAAACTCCTTGAAAAGCTACCTCAACTAAAGATTCCTTCCTGTGTTTAGGATAAGTATTTTTTGGCTTTATTTTTCTACAAGCAAAAATTTCCACCCTTACCTTCATGTGAAATGGCCCTAGAATTTTCGCCTCCATTTTCAAGATGGTTTGTTTGTGGAAGTTCTTTCGATGACTTGAAAAACTCATTAAAAAAACCTGCACAGAGAGTGGTTCCGATCAAGTTTGATGTACATAGCTATCAGGGACACCTTCATGTCGACATCAATAGTATTATGCGACATTGGTGATGGTGAGGCATCAAGGTTTTTTGGATTATATTCGCAACTCTTTGTATCTTTTTGCTTACCTATTTTTTTTCTTCGCAGCGATTCCCATCAAGAAAAATACTAAGGATATTAGTGTCAGCGACCAAGCTAGTCTGACCTTACAGGTAATATCAACCTTACTTATTACCTCGTTTCTTGATAACAAGCAATCTAACTTTTATGTATTTTCTCTTTTTTACAAGGTCAGAAGAAGGAGACCTCTTCGACTACTACTGCCCCCAAAGGGATGGAAAAGAAATAGATAAATGCCCTTATCGATGAAGAGATAGAAACATAAATATGTTTGATATTTTCTGCTCTCTACTGTCAAAGTTTATATATGCTCACTTGAGTTACATTTTTCTCTCTCATGATCGAAAGCACGCACCTACTGCAACCACTCCTCCTCCATCTAAAAAAACCAAGAAAGAAGTGTTTACCAACACACTGAAGAAAACTCAGGTTCGAAACTTCACCTACATGTTATCACTTTAATTATGGCTTATCTAACATGGTTTTGACTTATTTCTCTCACTCTTCCAAGAAACACAAATCATGGAGGAAGATGATGACGTTAAGTCATCATTAAAACCTATCCCACAAGAAGTCCCTACGCCTAAACCTTCTTCTGTTGTCGCCTCTGAATCTAGACCGATTGAGAAGAAGAAGAAAAATCTCAAAAAGGCCTTCCCTTCAAGTTTTGGCACTATCTCTCAACCAAAACCTCAATATAAGGGCGCTGTTTCTACTCGAGGAGGGATCATCGAAGTTCAACCCAACAGTTTTCCTACACTAGTGGGAATGATTGTTTAAGAGAAACCAACTTCTGATAATTCTATTGCTCGAGCCATGGTACGTATAGGACTCCTTAAGGCCTCTTAATACTAACCTTTTAAATAATTTTGATTTATCCAATTTCTTTCCCGTTTCAAGGGGGTCCTATGCTCTACAAGGATCCTAAAACCTCTACCCTCTTTAGTTTCGACTGGATGATGCCTCCCAACTCATCAATGAATCTGACTATGACTAGAGACCATGACCCTGAGGCCAAGAAGGACAAAACAAATGATGTTGCAGGCGAATATGGTGACCACATAACCGACTCAGCACCATATAACAACCTTGTACCACCTCTTGAAGAAGACCAATACTTTGAAAAATCAGATGATAATGAAGATAGGACTGGAGAAGACATATGATGTCTTTGAGGATTTTGAGGACTCTGGGGACTCAGAAGACACTCTCTTAAAAAATGATGAAACCCTCGAGGAGGTTATACCCGAGTTGAAGGAAGAAGCTTACAACGCAACGAATGCTCTGGGTGCCACATCACAACCTAGTACAACTAAGTTATTTGGGGCTGCAGCCATCACTCATCCTCCGATAAGAGACTCGTTGTCCAATAAATATCTTAGTCAATAAGATATCATTTCCATTAAAACATAAAACCCCACTAAGGCTTTGAGAAGGATAGTCAAGAGTCGTGGCATACGTGTTGTTAGTCGCTCCTCGAGCTCTTCTACTGCTGACAGCAGCCTCAATGAGGAATCTATACACCTATTACTCAAACAACTAAAGGCTTATGCCCTTAGGGTCGACCTTTTCCAAGTCCTCGAACAAGATCCATCCATAGAGTCCGACATCAGAAAACTACTGAAGAAACTCAATGGTAAAAAATTACTTGAGTCTATAGTTCCATTTATGTTGGACTTCAAAACACTCTTCGACCAAGTTTATCACTCTATTGCAGAGAAACAATAATATGTGTATAATCTTCGCTAGAAAGCTGATAAGTCGACCAAAGTATGGAGCCTTAGTGTGGCGTCACAACAAAAGGTGGATGTTCTAGAGGAAAAAGTTCAAAGGATCAAGACAAATTGTCGGTCTATAGAGGACAAATTGTTGTATATGAAGCAGAAATCGCTCAGTTAACAAAGCAATTCAAAGACCTTAAGAAGAAATAAATAGAGCTGGAAGTTTCAGTACTGGCCTCGACTAAAGCCCAGGTTTATTGAGAGGCTCATGTTGGTATCTGACATGTGGAAGATTCCATTCAACTTGATCAAGAGATCGAGGAGTTGAAGTTAGAGGACTCTCGGATCGATGATAAAATCACCCTTCTGAAAGCACGCCTTGTGAGTGTTATGAATACTTTTATTTAAGCCATTTACCTTTATCCATTTCGTAACTTCTGGAAAGGATATGTACCCCTTATCACTCAACTATTGTACCTTGGCTTGGAATGCTTTGCAATCTTCAGTTGAGTGACCCATGGATCCTCCATGATATCCACACTACACATGGGGATTGTACCCAGAAGGGTATGGTTCTGGAAATGACTTTAGAGTCTTGGGCTCTACCAGTGAGTTTCAGACCAGATGTGGCAGAAGTTGACTGCACAACATAGGAACTAGATGAAGAGAATCATTCCTTCTTTCCAAGTTGCTGTGAGGACTATTATGATTTTGGCATTGATCCTGATAACCTCATTCATTGGCTCGTTGATTTTCATGAGGAGCAATCGATGATCTTTGGGACGAAGCTCAAGGAAGGGTTGGCTGCCCATAAGGATATCATGGCACTAGAAATAATGACTGCTGAGAAGATGAAGAACCAAAAGATTTTACCAGTTGATCCTGAGAAAACCCAACATCTGCCATGACTGGACTGATTATATCTTGTTATTCCACTTGGGAGTTGCTGAGGGAGTCAGCCTCACTAGCCCGACTACTTGAGGCGTCTTGGATTTTTCCACTCTTTATGCCACTCTCAATGCGTTCTCTTATTATTACCAGATCAGAGAAGTTTGATGTAATTCCAACCATCCTTTGAAAGTATAGGCTCTGCATGGTTTCCATGAACATGTCTTCTAACTCTCAGTGTAGAATTGGTGGTTGCACTCTGAAAGCCAATTCTCTCCATCTCTGAGCATACCCTCTGAAGGATTCATTGTTCTCTTGAGACAAACCTTGCAACTGCATGTGATTGGGAGCCATGTCAAGATTATATTGATATTTCTTAAGTAAAGCACTGGCTAAGTCTCTCCATGACCGGATACAACTTATTTCTAAGTCCATGTAGCAACTTAAAGATGCCCCACTCAAACTGTCTTGAAAATGGTGTATCATTAGCTTATCATTGTAAACATACAAAGTCATTCTTCTACAAAACATCACCAAATGTTGCCTTGGGAAACTATTCCCCTTGTACTTCTCAAACTTCAGTGCTTTGAAACTTGGAGGTAACACTAGGTCAGGTACCAGGCACATGTCTGAAACATCGAGACCAAAATTATCCTTAACTTCCATGGCTTTGAGTTTCTCATCTAACACACGATATCTTTCAGCAAACTCAAGAACTTTCGGGTCCTTGGTCTTCATCATCGGGACCTCCCTTTGGGAATTTGACCCAGAGAATGCAAAACCACGATAGTCCGTAGTATCAGGAGAAGAAGAATGTCCACTTGGAACAACAAACTATTCATGTAAATCCTAATTCTCGACAGAGAGCTGCACAGACTAAGCTTGAGTAAGAGTGTCCACTTGTGGAGAATCCTCATCAGGCAGAAAAATGTATATTGGGTTATTCGCCACTGTAAAACCTGATGGGGGATCAACATTCTGGAGGTTGTTCTTTGACATAGCTACCAACAGCTTCCAATCTGATCTTACTTCTTGACACTGCTTGATCTTGCTGCAAATACTTTGTCTTCTTTCAACAGTCACCACTTGTTCAAAATGAGTACTGAGGAATCAACTGGATGGTCATGGATAAAAGACAAAATGAGAGTTCTGGCAGGTTGAAGAATGATATACAAAATGATGCAGAGATGTTTATGCTATGCAATGCAAAATATATGGGATCAAAGCTTCCATAAACTCTGAATAATCGTTGTGCTGCTGACGGAATAGGCTCAAAAGTATGCTTTGACAAGAATACTAGAATTCCAGGTTCAAAAGTCCACACTTGATAAGAAAACCAAAAATCCGAGTAGGTTGAAAGTCAAGGTTTCCTGGAAAATCCATCCCCTATCGCATGTGGTTTCTAGTCTTGGACAAAGGCGTCCTAGAAGGTCCTCAGTATCACAGACTCTCAGGTCGAGAAATGATAATATGTTTACCATTTCTGGTTTGGCATTATCACCAATCAACGAGGTCTCAAATGATTTCCCATGAACGGTCTCCAGTGTCATAAGCTTCCAAAGGAACACTCTGGTTACTGTATAGGCATACAGGTTATAATATCTTCCAAGAAAGCCTCGTCTGAATGCAAATCTCATGTCAAAAATATGTATCAAGCGCTACGCATGCCAACATAATTCCACTTTAATCCTATGTGTGTACTTAAGCCTAGGTAATGGGCTTATCTCTCATGGAATCATCCCACCCACAACACAGCAGCAGCAGAACAATATGATAATAGTAATCAAATGCAAATAATGTAATATATACAACACATAATGCACAAATATAGACACCCAATAAAACATAAACAGACAAACTCTATGATTGACTCGTATAGGGAACTAGAGTCTCCAGCAGAGTCGCCAGTTGTCGCAACAACGAAAAGCAACCGACGGAAAAACAAATTTGCCACCAAACATTATTTATCCTGGCAAGGGAAAGGAAACAATCGAAGAAACCTTAAGAAGGGAGAAGACATGGTCTTGCAACCAAATACTAGGTTCGAGAGTCGATTACACAAGAGGATGGTATTAGCACCCCCTCACGTCTGTTGTACTCAACGAGATCCACGCTTATTGTTCTAATCAAAGGATGTGTTATCTAAAGCTATACTACTAACATAAATGGAAAGGGGGAAAACAAAAAGGAGACTGGATAGGACTTTGTCGTCCTATGTCTATGTATTCTCCCGTGTAATGGGAAAGTCAGAGTCCACGTAGTTCGAAGGACTACGGATGAAAGGGAAGGTTGCTCGCCAAGACTTTTCCATCTTGTGTCTACGTATCCTCATAAGGAATAAGAAATCAGAGCAGTCGTAGGTCGGCTCACGAATTGTTAAGTGTTTTTTATGAGCAACGTTAAGTTTACATTCCAGCAGTTATGGTCGATGTCTGTTTGTGGTAAACGGAAATAACGTACTCTTTCTGAAAATAATTTGACCAACAATCCCGAAGAATAAAATGGTTTGCAGTTTGTTTATGAGTTTTAACAAAAGTGGATTAACTTTGTTTGAAATGTGCATTACACTAAAGTCTATGAAATAGGATCGAATACTTCGCGCTAACGATTCAAACGTCTCACGCACAAAGTACCCTAAGATGAGGTTAGAAATTCATCTGCTCATCTTTTCCCATGTACTTAAGCCTCGTGGCATACAATGCATATTATATTTATTAAGTGTTTTGATTTTGTTTTTAGAAGAGAAAGAAGACTCAAAGAGCAAAAGAAAATCTAGGGGATACTAACCTAGATGTTGTCATGCAATATGCCCCTATAGTTGAGGATGAGAAGGGAAGTCTACCTAATATTGTCATACAAATGATGGACCTAAGGTTGAGGTTCAAAGGGACTACCTTAATATTTTCATGCAAAGGATTGAGAGTCTAATGTCTATCCTACTTTGAACCTAATTAAAAATAAAGTTCAAACTAGGAGCCTTAAGGGAGCATGTGATCAAACACAAGTAAACACTAAACAAAACTCAATCATAACAACAAAAGTGGATTCAAAACCCAAAGGAGAAGAAATGACATGAAGATAAGTGATGTCAAAGCAACACATGTATAAACTAAACCAAAAAACAATAGCAACAACAACGCTTCAACACAACACAATAGTAAATTCCAGCAACAAGAAAGAACAGTATTTAATAGCTCCTATCTTCAGAACAAAACATGTATAATATCCAGCAAACAGAATGTCAACATTTAACAACATGTATGTACAGAACAATAGTGTATACATCAGTGTCATTTTCCATATTCAATCAACTTAGCAAAATCAAGCATGATACATCAAGAGTTAATCAAGAATGGCTCAAGAATTTCATCAAAATATGCATCAAGAACTCAACAAAAAATGTATCAAGAACTCATGGAAGTTAACAACAAGAAATCTTATCAAAAATCAACAATGTAGCTAAGCAAAATTAAAGCCTCGAAAATTAAATCCAAGTAGGAAATTAATCTAAGAAAAGGAAATCATAAAGAATTAGCTCAAGAAAATCAAGAACAATCTAAACGAAATCAAACACAAACTAATAAGAAATTTTAATCAAAGATTTAACTAGAGCGTAATCAAAATAATCAATACAATCTAATTAACAAAATAATATAATTAAAGTTTCAATCAAAATCTAATCAAATAAGCTAAATGTTTAAGCAAAGTAGCTATTAACAAAATTAATTAAAGAAACTAATCAAATATTAATTATCAAAATTAACTAAGAACAAATATCAAAATCAAAGATTAAGAACAATGTTTTACTAAAATATTATCATCAAAATTAAAATCAAATTTATCAAAGAATTAAAATGACATTAAAACTAGCATCAAAATAAAATCAAAATTAAGAACCAAGTTTTTATACTCAAAATCAAAATCAAGATTGTCATTAAAAGTTTAGTCAATAATTAATGTCAAAATTTTAATCCAAAAGAAAGTAATCCAATATCTAACAAAGTAATTAATCAAATTTTGATTAGAAATTCAATCAACAATTAGCAAAAGATTTAATCAACTATTAGCAAAATTCTAACAATTATCTCAATTAGATCTATACAAGAAAATTTAATCAAAAGTTTACAAAAATTATCTAATTAACAACTAACAAAAGTTCTAATCAAATTAATCAAAAAGACAAATATCAAAATCAAATTAACAAAGATTTAATTAAACAAAACCTAATTAATCAAATCAAGATTATTAAAATAGAAATCAAAAATAGAATTAGCACCAAGTTAAGAACAAAAATTAGTCATGGAAAAGCTAAGATCAAAATGTAACTAAAAGCTAGAATGAAAATTAATTTAAGATTAACTAACAAAAAAAAACGATTTCTAATAAAAATGGTTTACAAGAGGAGTGCTACAGGTATCATGCAGGGTGATTAGAAAACTCCATGGAATCATCATGGGCCTCATTATCCATTCATCCTTGCTATCCAGAAACGAATGACACAGTTACAAACAAAACCAAGAAATGAGTGAAATCAAGATGGGCCATGACTCATAGACCAAAACAATGATCCACACAAAATGGTTGGCACATACTTAAATCAGGTTTTCATTTTTAAAAGGAAAAACAAAGGTGACAAAAGGAAACCCGATCAACAAGGTATTCATTATGTCATCTTCCAACAAAAGTGAATGCATCAAAATCAACTTGCTCAAAAGGGATCTTCATCATCGCGTCATGAACTCCTTGTTTTTGCTCGCATATGGCTCAGTTAACACCACTCCTGATCGCTTCATCTCGCTCGCTCCGCTCGCAATAGCTTAGTTCAAGCTCCGTCTCAGATTTATTTCAATCATGTTCAGGTCCGTTGTTGATTTGTTTCTTGCTTAATATTCTTCTCTTTCGTCTCAGATTCTCTCTATTTCGATTATGGATTATGATTTGTCTTAAGGGTTGGTGGTTTGGAAATGATTGAGGTGAAGAAAAGGTTGTCTGAATTTGAGGGTTTCGATTGAGGTTTTAATGGGTTTTGATGAAGAAGAGTGATTTTTTCAGGCTGTGAGGTTTTTGGTCATTTGTGTATTATGCGTGTTATTTTGTGTGGATTGTGAAAAGTTACAGCTGAAGGTCTTTTTTGGGAGTTACGGATTGAAGGAGTTAGAGTAATGAAGGTGAGGTTTGGAGAAATTGAGTGAGAAAAGGTGTGAGGAGTTTAAGATTGAAGGCTTGTAGAGTTGTAATTGTGTTGTGAGACGGCACTGCGTACCAATTGGGATTATGGTGATGTGTTGTGTAAAGGTTGTTACACAAAGGGTGGCGAATCCTTTGTTGTGCGAAATGTCTGCAGGTACACGTTGTTTGTGTATTGGAAATGGCTAATGTGGGGTCCTTTGGGATTTTGTTTTGTCGTGGTATGCGTTTTGTGTAGTAAGGTATTGTTGTGTTGTGGTATCTGCTGAAGTTAGTTGTGACGCTCGTATGGTCTTAGTTGGCACAGGTTAGTGAAAGTGTTACTGCGTTGTGACTTGGTGTATGTGTGAATCATGGTTTTGTTGATCATTTGCAGGTACAGGTGTGGATCATTTGGTGTGGAGAAGGCATGTTGTGAACGGCTGCAACTTGCACACTAAATTTGTTTCAAAGTTTTGCCAGCAATGGTTGTGACGTAGGGCCATATTTAGAGTGGGTCCTTCATGGTTTCATGGTTTCTTGTTATTATTGTGGTTTTCAATTGTATTAATTTTTTTCACGATGGGCTTAGTACAAGATTATGTATGGGTTTTTTGTGTTTGTGATTTTTCTTGTGACATGGATTTAAATGGACTTTTTGAATGAAATTAAGAATGGATATGGATTTGGTTAAAAATGGACATAAAATGTGACTAATTGGATTTATAATTTGGTTATTACAAGGAATGGATATGGCTAAGAATGGATCAAATGGAATTTGGATATAGAAAAATGGTTCATGGTTTAAAAATGTGATATGGTCTTAGAGTAGGAAAATGGATTTTGTTAAAAATGGTAAAGAAAAATGATATAAATATGAAATGGATTTTGAAAGTGGATAATTGGTTTTTAAAAAATGGGAAAAAAATGGATAGGAATAGATAGAAAATGGTAATTGAAATGAATATGCAATCCTCCAAAACTGTTCCCAAACTTTTCCATAAAGTAACTGATTAAAGTGACTGAACAAAACTTGGACCACTGAATAATTTGTATCTGAAATAATGACCATTTGAATCAAATTCTTGACTTTTGACTAAAAACGAATAAAACTTGCAGCAAATCTTGAATCTGATTAAATTTGCTCAATCTTGAAATGAATATTGAATAAATGGCACACTTGACTTGAACCAATAACCAACACTTATTATCAGGACTTGCAAT
Source organism: Lathyrus sativus (assembly GCA_963859935.3). Lineage (NCBI taxonomy): Eukaryota > Viridiplantae > Streptophyta > Magnoliopsida > Fabales > Fabaceae > Lathyrus > Lathyrus sativus. The sequence goes on from OZ012738.1 coordinate 603,350,337, forward strand.
GCGTACCGCATCTTGAATTAATCTCAGTCACTGATCTTACACAAAAATTCAATCTTAATCACTTGATGATTTGAAAATCATGGTACATCTTGAATTAATCCCATCTTATCTTGACTTGTTCAGACGAATCTCTGATATTAAATGACAGAAGTTCTAAATCACCTTGAATTTGTCTAAAACATTTTTTGGGAAAATAAATCCACAGAGGAACACAATTGAACCTATGATCATGATGAACCTGATTTTTGAATTAAACTTCTCATGAATCATTGCCTGATAACTTGTCGACTTCCAGCACATGACAAATTGATCTTGGATGCACACTGTCTGAGAAATAAACCAATGACACAAATAACTTACACTTGAAGAAAACTCTTGATGGTTTGACCAAGATGAGGTCAAACTTCTATCTGATCTTGATCATAACTGAATAACCACACCTGACTTGAAGTTATGCCATCGTCCCTGATAACCCTGATCTCCAATCCATGATGAGAAGTAAACCCTAACCTTAAGCCAATTGAATATAAACTTTCCAACAAACTTGAACCAAAGAAGTGATGAAACCATAGACTCTTGATGCCTAAAAAATCTTGAAGGAAATGAACTTCATACTTGACGAATCCTCTGAATACAGAAAACTCAAACCAAAGGAAAATGCCTTGATCCCATGTCTCCGAACTAATGCAAAGAATGCAAAGTTATGACCTAATGATGATGAAAATGAACGCGAAGCAAAAATTCAGTTAAGGTTAAAAAAGAAAGAGAAAATTTTGGGGTGTTACAACAGGTGCAAATAAAGCATAAATAAAAAGGGTTAAGTCGAAACTGATGCAAGAATTTGAAATTTCTAACTTAGGGAACTTGTCTTATTTCTTAAGGATGGGGTTTAAAGATATAAGTAAGTGAGTGTTTATGCACCAGACGAAGTATGCCCAAGACATCTTAAAAATGTTCAAGATGAACAATTATAATGCAACTCTCACACCATTGAAGACTAGAGCAAAATTGAGAAAAGATACAAATGATGAGTTTGTAAATACAACATTGTACAAGAAAATCATTTTATTCTTACAATATCTATTTAACACTAGGCTATATATTTGTCAAAGTGTTTGGTTGTTGAGAAGATTCATGGTGAAGGCACAAAAATGCCATCTCATTACAGTCAAGAGAGTGTTAAGATACATAAGGGGTACAATTGATTATGGTGTGCAGATGCCAAGACAAAAGAATACTAGCACATATGTCAAAGTACATGGTTACATCAACTCAAACTTCAATGGAGATTAAGCAGTATGGATAGAGATGTTGCTTGAAAAAATTAAGATCATGGAATCTGAGGTTGTTTGTCGATAACAAGTCAGTTATCGACCTGACAAATCATCTTGTGTGTCGGTCGAAGTAAGCACATAAAGAGAATGTATCATTTCCTTAAGGATCAAGTAAATAAAGGAAATTTTGAACTTGAGCATTGCAAGACAAAATAACAATTAGCTGATATACTCAACAAACCTCTGAAGAAAGTCAAGTTTGATGAGTTGAAGAGAAACATTATGTTAAGAAGTCTTAAAAATATGAATTAGGAGGTGTGTTAGAATATATAATTCAGTGTTTTAGTAGGCAAAATGTATTCGATATGAATGCATTCGACAAAGTCGAATATAATATGTAAGTGTCGAAGTGTGTAAACGTATTCGACAGAGTTAAATACTACAATTTGTAAATTATATGTTTTTGTTGTCTATATATACTGATAACATTGTAAATCAATATAACAACTTTACTCCAATAAACTTTCTTTTTATTTTGTTTTGGAAACCTTAATTATTCCAACAATAGCAAAGTTGAGAGAAAGAAAAACACTAAGTAAAAAGTTTCAAATCTTAGACCAAACAACACCACATTTTGACCTTTTTTTCTTTTTCAATCTAATTTGCAATATCATAATACAAGGTACTATGTGAATGCGAGATGGTTCTTCCAAAGTCCTTTTTATCTTCTAAGTTTATGAAATCCAAGTCTTTTTTATCTTCAATCTTTGTCTTACTCAAACACAACTCTAGCCTATAATAGTAAGTAACTTCCAGGTGACATATAAGCTGATTCATTATATCATGATCATAGGGTTTTAAATATTTTTATCTACACACAAACATTGAAGCCTCAATAAGAAACAATGGCCCACATAACAAGTGAAAGTCACTAATTTAAATCTGTTAGCACTTTATGAAATCAATACGTAAAAAGCAGATTCCCTTACGTGGGAAGCAAACAGTGGTTGATTCAAAAGCTACTTTCTTTACAATCGTGTTATTAAATCAAACACTAGCCAGATCAAAAGGAACCATTGTTGATGAGAGTATGATCACACTGCTTTCACACTCTCCTTACTGATTAAGCGTTTAGAAATGAAATTAAAAGGAAGCATAAACCGTGTATACTATAGTTCCTTTTTTATAACTTGGCTTTTACATTGATTATTATTAAAGTGCTTCCACCTAGTTTCAAATTTTCGTCTTCATATTTTTTAGTGCTTACATGATTACATCATCTTCAACTCTGGTCTGAAATGGTACTTGTAGCTTTAATCTACGTTGCTACTATTAACGACATGTCGATCGCTCAATGGTGTAGTCAAATTCAAAATACTAGTGTATAAAGATGTACTCCACTACGATCCTATGTTGTTGAATAAGTTTTTTTTCTAAAAGCAAAAAGTGCTACCGAACAAAACAAACTTATAGAACTAGGTGTTGGTTATATTATTATAGTATGTGATTAGGGCTGACAATGAACCGAACCAACTCGAAAATAGTTTGGAATTCGATTCGACAATTAAATCGTTGAATTAGGTTCATGAATCAAATGAGTTGAGTATGAGCGAAAAATTAAGTTCATTAACTAAATGAGTTGAACTTGAACTATACATAGTTCGACTCGTTAGGTTCATGAGTCAACTCGATTACATATGAGAAGAATTATACTGTATTTAAGATTAGGTTTAAATATTTACTCCAAATTTTAGACAAATTTAATCTTCAATTTAGTAGTTTTTGAATTAGACTCTCAAATGTATCTCTTGAAAGTTGTGTACGTTTTGAATTCGTAGATTTTGAAAATAAAGTTAAATTTCAATATGATAACTTTTATTTTATTTTAATATTTTATTTTAAAAAAATATATATATTTTTTAAAAAATAGTTTTTAAGTCCGTGAATCATGTGAGCTGAACCTAATGAGATAAACCTAACGAGTCGAACCGAATTGTTCGTGAACTTATAACGAGTAGAGTTTGAGCTTAAAAAAAAGTTCGTGTCGAACTCGAACAATTCTTAACGAGTCGAGTCGAGCTGAGGTGAGTTCGACTCGACTCGACTCATTTCCAGCCCTATATGTGATAATTATTAAGCCTTCTTATGTTGGCTGCATATATATTTCAAGTTATTTTCTTTTCCAGTGTTATTTTTTTGCTTTATGTGACCGGAGTTTTGTGCCCTCTGAGAGTAATGGTGATGGGATCCTTTTATAAAAAAGAACATTTTTGTTCTCTTTTATTAGTCCTGGTTACATAGGTATGTGTTTTTAGTGTAGTTTGGAAAAACAGAGTCTCGATTTTTTTAGAGGTCTTATGTAGATTAGTCATAGATAAATTATGGAAAAATAAAATAGAGATTATATTTAATCACAATTTAATTATTATAAATATTTTATAAAATTCTATTTAATCACCTATTAAATATGATAAATTTGAGACCTTGTGCGGTACTTCATTTTACACGCTCTCAAAGAGGGCCACGTGGAAAAAAACAGTTTGTTTTGTAGTTGATGTATCCTTAAATATGATATACTTGATGAGTTGGTTATATGGAGTGACATGGTGAGTCGTAATGGTTTTTTTTAAGGGTGATGTTTGGTGTGGTTTGGAGACTTGAATTCTTTCTGTTCAGAGAATGAAAATATTGATGCATAGGATGCTCATAAAGTAGATGGGTTATTGGATTGTAGTGAGTCTCAAAACTTCATCTCTCATCTTGATCTCTTAGACCTTTATTTTTTGGATAGGTGATTTACGTGGTTCCATCCTAACGGTCTGACAACTAGTCGTCTTGACATAATAATGATGTCTTATTGTTGGTGCGACTTATGGGGTTACACCTTCCAATCATCTCTATCTAGAGACATGCTATATTAGCAGCAACTTACACACTTAACTGTGTTCCATTGTTCGAACTCCAGTAAAGCGGCAAGAAGCAAAAATTTAATTTTGGAAGGATTCCTTCCAGAATTTATATTATCTCCACAGAGATCGGTGTGAGGGAAAGAATGACGTTCAACGGTCTCTACAGTTCTAAGCTTGTTGTGACAAAGATGGTTGAAAGATCAAAGGTACCAAAAATAAAGGCAGAATCTATAAAGACGGAAAATATAAAGTAAAGACTTAAAATATAAATGGAGTCTTGTTGGGATTGGATCTCATCAATTAATAACACATGCATTCTTTTAATAAATTAAACACAAATCAATAATTTGTCTAATATCCTCACGTATCACCCATAACAGAGGTTATGTCTAACACAACGTCGAGAAAACAACCGTATTGTCTCATTGGTGATGTCTCACGCAACTCAACAACACGGAGCATTAAGAACTGGTACTCAAGCAAATGTTAAGCCTAAATCCATGTCTAGAGTCTAGAACCTAAGAGATAATCATCCTAGATCAAGATCTGAAGAGTATATTTCTATAACAGTTCAAATCAAAGATAAACAGGTAAACAAAGATGACACCCATATTAGATCCATGATTAATTCATATAAAATGCCATGATCAGAATACGAACACGCACTTAACCCTTTTTACATGCATTCAGCTAATTTGCCAAATGTAAGTGAGCATAGTTTCTCTTCTCTATTATCATGCATCCTTACAATACCGTATTGATCGCTACTCATGCTACTCATGCTAATAATCAACATAATACAATCAAAGATACTAGTGAATATCAACTTATAAGACTATGTCAAAAGTTTGCTCATTGATAGATGAATATCTAAGATCTAAGACTTGAAAAGGTTTTGTCAAGACCCACATATAAATTCAAAGACAATATCAATATTGAATCAAAACTAGTTCACAATACATAGATTATATGAAATACATAAGGTATCAAAAGATTACATCCAAACCCAACAAGAAATTAAAGCTCTTACCTTCTCCCCCTTAGAGTTTTTGTTTCTCTCTCAAGAATATGTTTGGAATAAAGAGAGATAAAGTTCTATTCTGAAAAATTACAAGTTATGTTTTAAAAAGTGAGAAAAGTACATATATAGTAAAACAAAAATTTTCCTTGTTCGCCTAGCAAACACCTTCTTCGCACAACAAAGACCCTTTTCAGGAACTTCAAGTGTCTCAGGAATAGTTAAATCGTCCTTGGAAAATATCTGAGTTTGCACTGCCAACCTCTTTGCTATAAATTCGCCCAACGAACTTAGGGTCCTTTTTCTACTGCCTCTAATTCGGGATGGTTCGCTGGAGCTTTGCTAGGATCTCGCACAGCAAGCATTCCCTTTCACCTCGCTGGTGTTCGCACAACGAACATGTTGATTCCTCTTTATTTCTTTGGCTTCCTTATCCAATCATTTGTGTCTTAATCATTGATGTTTTATGTCTACATCTTGCACAATAACATACACAGATCAAAGAATCCAAAGGTATTTGCAATATGTTGAAGAATCATACAAGAACAAGAATTAAATCCATTAAAACATGATAATTGAGTTGAAAAATGCCAAGAAAGACGGTTCAATTTAAGTCAAAATTTGCACTTAACATCCATCCAAAAAGGTTTAGTAGACACCATGTGAGAAATGGAATAGTAAGATATCACATATGTCTTACATGAAGATTTGGGGTTGCGAAGTTTACGTAAAACGACAAATTTCAAGTAAGTTTGAGCTTAAAACTGACAAATGCTTATTTGTGGGGTATCCTAAAGAAGCAAGAGGGTATTACATCTACAATCCTTCTGAGGGAAAAGTATATGTTGCTCAGACTGGATTATTCCTTGAAAAATACCTAATTTCAAAAGGAATCAGTGGGAGGAAAGTAAAGCTTGAAGAAATTCAAAAATCACAAAGCATTGTTACATATATGGAGGAACTAAAGTAGGAAACACAGGCAATTATGGGAGAACAACCTGCTCAAGTAGAACAAGACCGGCATAAGTCAAACATGATATGTCACCAACATGAGAGATTTGTTTATCTTGTAATTGATCAAGGTGATGTATTATTCGTGGATCAATATGAGTTTTTGACCTACCAGGAGGCCATCATTGGTCCTGAGTCTGATAAGTCGCTAGAAGCCATAAAATCTAAAATGAATTCTATGTACACAAATCAGGTTTGGACCTTGGTAGAGCCTCCTGTAGGAGTTAATTCTATAGGATGCATATGGGTATTCAATAAGAAAAGTGACACGAATGATAAGGTACATAGCTATAAGAAAAGATTGATTGCTAAGGGTTATAAGTAAATTCATGGGGTATACTATGACAAAAAAATTACACCTGTTGCAATGCTTAAAACTGTTCAGATTTTACTTAATATCGCTGCATATCATGATTATGAAATATGGCAGATGGATGTCAAGACTAATTTTCTTAATGGGAATCTTCTTGAGGATGTGTATGTGTGTCATATCCCAAGTTTGTCCTACCTCTTTCTCTTTACTTCCTTGTCTCAAGCATCTGCACTGCATATATATTATCCCCTAGAGATGGTCATTTGGCCTCTGGCCATGATCACTCATGGTATCAATCATATTAATTTGTTTGTTCTTAAGAGCTTGCATTTGACCTTAATTTTAAACCTAGATTAGAACTTCAGGTCACTCTTACTCGTGTCATTTTACAATGGTTAATAAGTGAGTTTGCTTTGAGAGATGTCCCATGTCTCTTATAGTTTGACCGTTTTTTTATTTTTGGTCATGAATTTGCAAATAAATTTTTTCCTGACATGGTGTGTTAAGGACATATTAAGGTTATATGACACGTTGGTACAAAGATATGGTAAGGGTTGTAGAACATTGTGCATTCGAAACTCATTTCTTCTTGAGGTTTTTAGGTCTCATCTTCTTGTTGACATGGCTATTTATACTAAATTACATTACATACATTAGTTCAAGAAATAACCTTTTACATTTCCAATATTATGATGCCCAATAATACAAGGATGAAAGTGTGAAACTCATGAGGATACCAAGTAAGTCCAAAGAATAAAAGAAGGCAGAGTTAGGCATTGCAAAATTGATTGAACAATACACCAAGGATATCAAAGTTCGGTTGAGGCCAAAATTCACAAGTTACATTATTGATTGCATAAGTTATACAAAGTACAAAATTGATTACAAAGGAATTGCTTGAGATTTCAAGTCTTATTACAAGAGTGGTACAAGAATATTCCTACAAGGTTACAATAATCTTAGGCCTAGAAGATATAATGTCATCACTATATTCCAAGACAGTATAACACGTACCATTCCCAATCCTCTTCATGACTCTAAGCTATCACATGATCACTCCTTAAAGGTTCCAAGCACATAACCTACAAAACAAGATTGCACCAAGAGTAATTAAAGTAGGATTCACAAGGAAATGAGTTAAAAAAACATACAAACTCAAGTTTACCAAGAAGGAAGGTATCAAGATAACCTTACACTCCTCACTCTCATGCCAAGAAATCCAAAAATTCCCTCTTTGGTACCAAGTCCATCATCAAAGCTCCTCACCAAGTCAAGTTACCTCTTCATACCCAAGTGTCCCTAAGTCGTGCCCTCACGAGTACATAGGTTACTAATTAGATTAACATGTCTTGACTAACTTCTTTTTCCATTTTACTTAGTTTATGACTTTTTGTGTGGTGTTTATACATTATACTCTCGTACTTGATATCATACCTCGATTATTTTATGTTATTCCCCACATGCTTGCCTATACCTCATTTTCAAATTAATATCTTGATTTTACAATCAAGTCATTTTCAAATACCTTGTAAGCCGATTGTTTTTACGATCACCATCAACCTTAGCCTCCTCTTGGGCTTTGTACAACGATTCTTATTACACACTTCATGAGCATGTTTGCTTGAATGTTTGGTTTATAAGATTAAAATCAACTTTTTTCAAAAGAAACCAATAAACTTGATCTAACATCAAGTATTTTCCAAACAAATGCAATTAACCACTAACTTCTCAAGCAAACTTGATCCACATATCAAGTCCTCTTACCTCTTTGTAAGTCGAGTGCTTTTTCCTCGCCATCGACCTTACCTTATACCCATAGGATTTCCTTTCCATTAGTTCAACCTTATTCGTTTCAAACACAAATTTAAACCTCGATTCACATTGAGCATTTTATCAAATTAAACTTAACATACTTAATTATATTCAAATACAATTTCAATAAAAAAGATGAAAAGGGAGTTGGAATGGAGTCTTCGATTCCTCTTCTCGATTGTTTGGGCCCGAGGAGCCTTTCTTAAGTTCAAACAATTGTCTTCTCTGAAAAACTTTACAATGCAACTCTTTTTTAAAATAAACTAAATCAAAATCTATTTTCCTAATACTTAGATGAAAAAAGAGAAAGAGTCAAGTCTTTGACTCATTCTCCCAATTACTTGGGTCTGAGGAGTCTTTCTTAAGCCTCGAGTAATCGTCATTCATGAACTACTTTAACTATATCCAAACCCTTTCATAATTAAGGTTGGAAAAAAAAAGAGCCAAGTCTTCGACTCACTTTCCCGATCATTTGGGCTCGAGGAGCCTTTCTTAAGCTTCGAGTGATCGTCATCCAATCAAAATACAAACACATTAATTCAACTTCTCACCACCGTGCGACTAAAATGTTTTTCTAAAAGAACATTGTTTAGTCCTTTCTTCTGCGCATATAAACTAGTGCTTCAGCCTCCCCTAGCGAGCAAACAAGCCAATGTTTAGCCGTTAGAATACGACTTAAACAATGGTTCATAAAATACATAAATCTTTACCCGTAGTCCCACGAACTACGACGCTCTGACTTTCCCATTGCACGAGGGAGTACATAGGCACAAGGGCCCCAATCCTTGGTGAGCACCCTAATAAAAACCACCCATTTTCCCCTTAGAAGCGACTCCTTTAGAAGATAACAAACAAGCTTAGTTAACTTCTCTCACGAATCCAATCAAGAGGTTCCTGTTGAGTACAACGGACGTAGAGGGTGGTAATACCTTCCCTTTGCATAATCGACTCTCGAACCTAAAATTTGGTTGCGATGACCATGTTCTTATCTCTTTAAAGGTTTTATCGATATTTTCCTATTCCTTCCTTGGAATGAATAAAGTTCGGTTGTGACTTTGTTCGAACGTTTTTTCGCGTCCATCGCGAGGATCGTATTTTTCGAGGTACGACAATGTGTCACAACCTGAAGGATTTGACATAGCAGAAAAAGCCCAAAAGATATGCAAGTTATATCAATCAATCTATGGATTGAAGCAAGCTTCTAAAAGTTAGGTTCTTCATTTTTATGAAACAATAAAATAATATGGATTCATTAAAAAAAATATGAGGTTTTTGTCTACAAGAAGGTTAATGGGAGTATGATCATCTTCCTCATATTATATGTAAATGACATCTTACTTATTGGAAACAATGTATCTACCTTGAAGCAAGTGAAAACTTTCCTCAGCAGAGTTTTGATTCCCAGCAGAGTTGATTTTTGTTCTCTTTAGGACGGTTGTATCCGAGAGGTGCTTTACAAGGAGGTCATCCAGGGCTTGTTTGTTCCCCAGTATGAGTCTGATCGTACTCGGCACGTCCTATTTCTCCCCGGAAGAATTGGTCGCTTCTCTCCAGCATTTATGTTGCTGGGGTGGTCCCTTTGCATTTGCATTTTTGCATAGCATCCTCCCAAATGCGTAGCATTTCCATTTCGTATGGAGCATTGCGCCATTTTCAGACATATGCATTGAAGCATAAGCCAAGATTGGTACCTTTAACACCGGTTGTCTTTTCAGCATAGGTTGTTTGATTCAAGGGGTTTTCGTGTTATACGTGTTACAGTGGATCTTTGGGTTATTCATGTTGGTGGATTGTTCCCAGTTAGTCGTTTGGTCAAACGTCTTCTTCTTCAGCTGGGTCGTTTGGGTAAATGTTTTCGTTCTCCCCTGGTGAGTCTCTTGCGAGTGTTGTCTTCCTTGGTCGAGTCTATTGCTCAGACATTTCCCCCCAACAGAGTGGTGGTGGGACCAATGTTCCTTGGCAGATCCATTTGTGTAAACTTCTCTTATTGAGGATGTCTTTGCTTGGTTAGTCGGATTGGTTCCGTTGCATGCCTATTTTAGGTGCGTTATTCCAACTTTTGGTTGGTAATTTCTGGGATATGTTATTCCAACTTTTGGTTGGTAATCTTCGATTCCCTCTGCAGAGTCCTTATTCCAACTCTTGGTTGGTAATCTTTGTTTCATTCCAACTCTTGGTTGGTGACCCATTGGCGTTTGGATGTTATTCCAACTTTTGATGGTAATCCTTATTTTCCTCAGCAAAGTTGGGGATTCTAACTTTTGGTTGGTAACCTTTGTTGTAGTCAGCTCGTTTTCATTTAGCGTGGTTGGCAATGATAACTTTTAGTTAGTAGCTTCGATCCTAACTCTTGGTTAGTAGCTCTTGTTCCGACTTTTGGTCGATGAGGATTTTTCCTGGCAATCCTAACTCTTGGTTAGTAGCTCTTGTTCCGACTTTTGGTCGATGAAGATTTTTCCTGGCAGTCCTAACTCTTGGTTAGTAGCTCTTGTTCTGAATTTTGGTCGATGGTGATCTTTTCATAGTGATCCTAGTTTTTGGTTAGTAATCTTGCTTCCCAACTTTTGGTTGGACTGTATCCCCTGCAGGCGTTATTCCAACTTTTGGTTGGTGGTCTTTCGCTCGTTGAGTGTTGTTCCAACTTTTGGTTGGCAATACCCAGCTTGGTCGTCTTGTTTGTTTTCCAACTTTTTGTTGGTAGTCTTTGGTTCCCCAGTGGGAGTCTGATCCCAACTTTTGATTGGTAATATCCGGTTTAGTCGTCTCGTTGACGTTATTCCGACTCTTGGTAAGTAACCTTTGTTTCCTGGTTGATGATTCCGACTTTTAGTCAGTATACTTCGGTTGGTGTTGTGGTGATTCCAACTCTTGGTTGGTAGTGCTTGGTTGTTATCCCTGGAGAATAAGGATTATCCCGTCTTTTGGATGTTATCTTGGGATGGATGTTTATCCTGTGCAAAGTTGTCTGGTTAGTTTGCTCTTTTCCCAGTGAAGTCACCACGGGATTTCTTGGGTAATTTCTCTTTTGTTCCTCGGTGGAGTCGACATTCCAACTCTTGGTTGGTATTCTCTGACTGTTATCCCAACTGTTGGTTGGTATTCATTTGCTAGTCATCCCATCTTTTGGATGGTATCCTTTGATTGTTATTTGGTAGATGTTTGGTCCCCGCGGGTGGTCTGGTATAATATTCTCTCTCATTGTCCCAACGGAGTGTTTTATTTCCTCAAGTCATCAGTTTGTTGATTGTACGTCCTGCAGGTTCTGGATTCTCGTGCTATTCCAACTCTTGGTTGGTATCCTTTGGTTGTTATCCCAACTCTTGGTAGGTATCTTTTGGATGAAGTTCTGTTCGTATTGGATCGTTATCCCCAGCGTGCCATATTCCAACTCTTGGTTGGTATTCACTGTTTGGCATCCCTAGAGGGTGCAAATTTCCGGGTTCTTTTGTATTCAATCATCTTATACCTTGAATATTTGAAAGCGGATGTTTTTCCTCCCTTCAGGTCCAAGCTGTTTGAATAGGGGCAGCTGTAGCACCCCAAAATTTGCCTTTCCGTTTTAGCAGCATCTGGTTTTTGTTTCTTTGCATTTTCGCATTTCTGCATTTGCATAGTATTCGTTCTTGAGACAGGGGATCAAGGTTTTCCCGTGGCTCAGTTTTCATCTCAGTGCATGAACCTGAACAGCGAGCATCAGAGGCTCTGGCATTTATTTTGCCCAGCGGTCGAGCGACCGATTTTATTTTATTTTGCAGGGTATTTTCTACTCAGAAAGCAGCATTCAGGCTATCTCAAGCATTTTCATGGTTATGATATTCAAGAGCAAGTTTCAGAAGCTGAACAGAGCTCAGAACGGCTGAAAACAGACAAATGTGCAGATTTCCCTCAAAAAGGCGCCAAATTCAAATTTTTGAAGGTGTTAATCGATTAACCAAGTCAAAATCAGTCTAGATTTGAATTTTTGACAGTATTAATCAATTAACCCAAAGTGTTAATCGATTAACCAGTGCAATTTTTGCCTCTGCACGTGAATTTTCAAAGGGGGTCACTTTGGGGTCCAATTTTGATCACTTAGAAGTTCAATTTTACACCTTGGGAAGGATCTAGAACCATCTTGAATTTTGGTTAATCTCATTTTCCCTCCAAATTCTCATTCCTCATTCCAAACCAAATTTGACAAACCACATTCCAAACCTCTCATTTGGATCCAAACCTAAGGGGTATTTAATTGGTTTGCTCCAAACCTCACAGATCTAATCTTCATAATTTCATTCTCATTTTCAAAATTCATCTCAATTCTCTCAAGTTTTCTCCAACTTCCAAAACCCTCACCAAAGCTCTTCATCCATTGAATTCTTTGACTCTCCATTGGAATCAATGAATTCTTGAGCTAAAACCTTCATCCATCATCCTCATTGAATCAATTTCCTCATTCAATTTTCGTGCAAACTTGGATCTGAATTTTGAAGTGGTGTTGGAAGTGATTATTTAGAGTAATTTGGCTTAATTTTGGTTGATCATCACTTCTATTACAAGATTTGGCTTGGATCTTGAAGTATTCCAGATTTCTTGCTTAGATCTACACGTTCGAAGTGAATTAACATTAACCGAAGCAATTCTCTGCATCGAAGGTTGGAATTCTAGATCCATTGCATTTTGAGCTTATTTTGCATAATCATGTTAATCTTCATTTTTTATTGATTTGATTCGTTTTGATTCATGTGAATTGTGATGGTGCTGTTTAGATGTGATTACATCTTGATTAGATCACTGTTTTCTGGTTTAATTTCATGCACAATTGTTTATGAGATAATGTGGATGTTTGCTTAAGTGATAAGTTGCTGAAAAATTATTTTTTGTTGCTGTTTTCTGCTGTTGGAGCAGTGTTAATCGATTAACATCTGGTGTTAATTGATTAACCAGATCAAACATTTAATTTTTCAGGCGTTTACTAGTGGTTAATCGATTAACACCTGGTGTTAATCGATTAACATTGTTCCAGTAGGCCTGTTTTTGCTGTTTTTCATGCTTGTTTCGGTATCGTTTCACTTCGAATCATCATGGATCAGTGTGATACATTAGGAGTGAGATGTGTTGGATATATGTCGTTGTTCGTTATTTTTTAATCGTGATTTCGTTGACACACGTGCTTGCTTTCCACTTGAATGCATACTCTCCTGTATGTTGTTCGAAGTGATGTGCGTTTTTCTTTTGTTTTGCTTGAGTGTGAGAAACGAGTGGTCAAGATGCGCTTGTGGCGGCTGCTGCCCCGCACTTCTTTTCCTCCCACTTTTCTCTGATGATTGATGGTCGATGGTCGTAGGAGTTCGCTTCTCCCATTTCATCTCATCCCCTCTCTTTTGTGCTTGCATGTTCATGTTTCATTGCTTGCATTTCTTTTCTTTGTGTGGATTCTTTTTACAGCTCCTTCCTTACATTAATAAAGGTCGAGATGTGCTTGTGGAGGTATTTACCCCACATTTTTTCCTCCCTTTACTTGTGTGTTGCATTGCATATGCATTCTTTCTTCTTTCATGTTATTTTATGCTTCCTTCTTCTTCTTTCTTCTTTTGCCATATCCCCTTAGGATCTCTAATCTCTTGAGATTATGATAGACCTTAGTACTTAAACCATGCATGATAACATTAGGTAGCATTCCCTTTTACCTCAACTATAGGTATAATTTGCATGATAACTACTAGGTTTGAGTTAGTCTCCCTTTAGTGTGTCCTTTCTCTTCTCATCTTCAAATTCTCTCAAAACATTTAATAAAGGTTAATGAATGTTGTACGCTACGAGCCTTAAGCTACTTGGGAAATGGTAATTTGGGGGCTTCCTCTCAATGGCCTGGAGTGTTTAGCATACACCCTTTGGGTGATATGTGACGCATTCGCTCCTAGGTCATAGTCTTTAGTGCAACATGAATTACAAACAATAATTAATGCATTTCTTCTCTAAAAGACTTCAAAAACAAAGTTCAAACCTTTTTCATCCTTCGGGATCTTAATAATGGAAAATATTTTCATAAAAGAGAGTTTTGTTAACTCTTGGTTCTACCGCAAACGGATAACGCCTAAGTCTCCAATGGTCGAGCTGCATACACCTAATTGCTAGAACTAAGTTTTAACCCGACTCGGGTAAAAACATTTGAACCAACCGGTGTTCTTGTTAGCTCGAACTATGTTTTCTCTGATTTCTCATACCAGATGAGAATACGTAGGCACAAGACGTGTTGTCTTGGAGAGCAACCTTTCCCCACCTTTCACCCGTAGTTAGCTGAACTACGTTGACTCTGACTTTCCCATTGCACGAGGAAATACGTAGGCATAAAGCGGCGATACTCTACCGAGTCATTTTTCTTTTATTTTGTCCCCGAGACCTGTAGTTAGATAGATAAACACCATTTAGATAGATAACAAGCGTGGATCCCGTTGAGTACGACGGACGTGAGGGGTGCTAATACCTTCCCCTTGCGTAACCGACTCCCGAACTCGAGATATGGTTGCGATGACCTGTCTTCTCCCGTTTTCGTCAAGTTTTCTCTGATCGTTTCCTTTCCCTCTTTTGGGATAAATAACGAACGGTGGCGACTCTTCTGTCATTGTCGGCTCCTTTTTTTTGCAGTAGCGACAACTGGCGACTCTGTTGGGGATAGGAACATCCCCTATGGGAGTCAATCCTAGCGCTTGTTTGTTTATCTTTCGGGTATTGTACATATGTACTTTATTTTCCCGCATTTACTTTCAGCATTGTATATATCATTTTTGTTGTGCTGTTGGGGGGAATGTTCCACTGAGAGATAAGACGGACTCGGGCTTGAGTATAAACATAGTATTAGAAGTGGAAAGTAGTGGTGAACCTGTATGTTCGGCATGCACTAGTTCCCATGAAATTCGCGCTCGGACAAGGTTCTCTTTGATGACTTTCTTTCCAGTCCTTTGGACCGTTTAGAGGATTTTGATCTGAGGATTGTCGACTCTGGGGACCGATCATTTGTGATTTAGCTAAGTGAGGCCTCTTCGTGAGATTATGATGCCAAACCAGAAATGGTGAACGTATCATCGTTTCTCAAAAGTCTGTGACACTGATGAACGCATAGGATGTCGAACCTTGTTAGTGGATAGGTCCATACATGTGAGAGGGATTGGGTTATGTGGGAAACCTTGACTTCCAGGCTACCTGGTTTTCTTTGCAGTGGGGATTTGTATTCTTGATACAGTGGGTCCTTATGATGGTGCTATGTTATTGCTAGAGTGAAGCGCTGGTTATTCTCAATCAACAGCACATTAGTCTTGATCCCCTGCTGCATTTGCATTTGCATTTTCATATGGAATTTTCATTGACATATATTTATGTTGCAGGTGCATATTTCCTCCTCGATTCTAGTGATCTTGTTCCCCTACTTCTGATATGGAGCCCTTGAAGAAGACAGTGGCTTACAAATTTCCTACTCCAGATATTGGGTCGTTACTGAGTTTGATTTCTATAGCCGACAGGAAGGTGATGGAAGAGTTCAAAGAATCACATGGGAAACTCTTAAGCTATGTCTGCAAGCCTTCATCCTATGAGTTGGGTGGTCTCCAGACTCTGCTTCAGTTTTATGACTCTCAGTTGAGGTGTTTCTTGTTTCTAGATTATGTATTGGCACCTACCTTAGAGGAGTATTATGTATTGTTGGGAGTTCCCATATTGGATCAGATGCCATTCTATCACTCTGATGCTGAGCCTGATCTGGCTAAGCTTGCTACTGCTCTACACCTTGATGTTTCTGAGATTTCAGGGAAATTGGCTAAGAGGAATGGGATGTCTGGTTTTCCTTTGTCCTTTCTGGTTGCTAAGGCTCAACAGTTCGCCAAAGATGGTTGTTGGGTTGTGTTCAACACTATCTTAGCACTGTGTATATACGGTATCATGCTATTTCCTAACATTCTTGACTTTGTGGATTCAGATGCGTTCCATATCTTTGCTTCAGGAAATCCCATACCCATGCTTCTTGGCGATGTTTATCATTCTGTTCACTACAAGAACGAGAACCGAAGATGAAAGAACGTATCTTGTTGCGCATCTTTGTTATATAGGTGGTTTGCTAGTCATCTTCCTAAATCAGGTCCATTTGTTAATACTGCAGGTACTTCAGACTGATCACAGAGATTGATGGGATTGAATGCTGAGAACATTACTTGGTTTGACAGAGACTTGTTGGGTACAGAGATTGTTTATAGTTGCAGTAGTTTCCGTAATGTCCCGTTGGTCGGAAGGAAGGGTTGCATCAACTATAACCCATCCCTGCTGGTGAGACAGTTTGGATATGCCTTGAGAACACCTCCTAGGGAGGAGGAGATACAGGGATCTCTGTAAGGTGACAATTTGACTAGATTTGAACATGCTTTGAGCAATATTCACAAGAAAGGGAAAGTTTCGTTGGGAAAGAATAACAGCCGAGCCTACGACCCTTATGTGATTTGGATACAGAGGAAAGCAGAGAGATCCTTGATGCCTTTTCCATCTGTTGAGCCTTTGTACCCTCTTGTGATTAAGGAGCCTACCACCATGGACATTCAGAAGTACAATCAGTTATGGGTTGAGAAGGAAGAGCTTTGGAAAGCTAATGAAGAGTTAGAGAAAGAGATCATTCAGCTTCGGAGTGAGAAGAATGAAGCCGTGCATTCTTTCAGGAGGCAGACTGAGCTTGTGAACAGGTTGGTGTTGCACCCCAAAATTTGCCCTCACAATACAAGACTTTGTGTTCTAAGAAGGTTCACAAGGTTCACAAGTTCTCCAACAACTTGCATAACCTTTCATGAAGTTCATAAAGTCCACAAGCTACTTTACGAAGGTTCACAAGGTTCACAAGTCCCACAGTGCTTTCAATACCTTTCATGAGGTTCATGAAGTCCATAGGTTGCTTCTTGAAGGTTCACAAGGTTCACAAACTTCTCAACATCTACAAGACCTTTCATGAGGTTCATGAAGTCCATAGGTTGCTTCTTGAAGGTTCACAAGATTCACAATGTTTACAAAGCTTTCCTAAGGGTCATGAGGTCTACAAAGCCACTTCATGATGTTCACAAGGTTCACAAGCTTCACAATACCTCCCATGAGTATCACAAGATATCTTATGAAGATTCACAAGGTTCACAAAGTTCACAATTGGTCAGAAGAGTTGACAATTCCCTCAGACAATGCACCTCCTAAGCAGTGCATCCAAAACTAGGGTTTTGACTTTAATCAGGCTAAATGGACTTCCAAGACTTCAAGTGAGCTTCATAACATCTTATATGTGTATAAGAACCCCCATGTCAAGTTTCAAGACTTTTCTCAAAAGTTTGCTCAGTCAGATGATCAGATAAGTCAAAAGCAGTCAATGCAGTTAAAAAGTCAAACTGAGGTCAACTGTGGTCAAACCAAAGTCAAACTTCATGATTTTTTTTTGTTGCCAACATCAAAGAGAGATTTGGTTCCAGGGGTATTTTGGTCATTTTACACAAATTCTACCAATTCCTTGAAGATGGGCTGTTATTAAAATTCTGAGGCGTTTGATACATTTATCTATCACCAGGTCTGATCATATCAAGATCTTGGCATTTGGTCAGTAGAGTTTAATTACGAGTAGTGTCACTGTTGATGCTGAAACTGTTGTGATTACGGTGCCCATATGTGTTGGTTATGAAGTGGTTTGGTTAACATTTTAATCGGATGAGATTAGAATTACAAATATCACTTGGGAGTGTTTATGTTTTATGACTATGTTAATGAATTTAAATGCTTGTGGATTTATTCACAATTGTTTATATTTTTTTTAACTAGGAATAAAATATAAATAAATTCAAAGTGTTGGGAATTTTATTTCATAAAGATCGCATTATACAAAAGGGAGATTGTTTCACATTTTTGCTGTTACAAGGAATTACATTAAACCTAAAAATCCTAAGTCCTAAAAATGATAAGTGTCTTCATGTTGACCCTTGAGCTTCGCCGCAAATCTCGACTAACCTGCACATCAAAGCAAAACAAACAATATAGAAAAAAAGGTTAGGAGTTTTTTTCGACACTCTCAGAACAATGTCATCATCGAGTGCCGGGAGTGGCACAACCGAAGCTGCGTCCTACCCCCGTTACCGATCCACGCCATTGGCGTCAGATAAGGTAATAATGTTCTTATCTACGGGACAGCCGAGAAAGAGTGAGAGAAGAAGAAGTGGGGACCGATTTGATTTGCCGTAATTGGATTCTATTTCAAAGCCAAATACCCTTCTATCAAGTAAATCATTTTTGGGGCTATATCAAGTAAATATCACAGGAATCCGCATCTGGATAATTGCAAGAACAATTCAGTTCAGTTTTATAAACGAGGCAACTTGGTATCAAAAATAAAAGAACTGAATTCGAGTTCAACTTCCACAAACGGATAACCGAACAATCCATGAAACCAGCGCAGAGAATTCACAGCCGAGTTCAACATCGGCCAAAAGGAATCAAACGGTATCAGAAGTTGGCATAACAGAAGATATTCCAATGTTAAAACCAAAATTGCACCAACTCAAAACCATATCAGATAAAAGCAGGTTATTATGAATCATCCAGGCTGTATCAGAGATAGTAAGGGATACCAAACCAAGCCCAAACCAGATATGAAAAACTGAACTGAAATCCGAACTTAAAGCTGCATCAGGAAAATCAGCACATCAGTTCAAATAGAATCCAAATATTAAGTTGCATCAGTAAAAGCCGTACCAGTTCACTCATGAAAAAAACACAAAGTAGAAAATCTGTCAAAGTATCACGGAGCAGCCTTAATCAAAGCGCCGAGATGGCTCCCCAACATCATAGAAAGTCAGGCGGATACAAGCCCCGGTTGCCTTCGAAAAAGCCTGTCAAAAGAGCATCAAAGAGCTAACATGTCAAGGTCTAGGTTCAAACCATATCAGAATGAAACCAGTTCAATTCAAAAGACAATTAGAAAGAAGCCCATAATCATGTCAAAGACTAAAAGTCAGCTCACTGAAACTTTATCAGTCACCGTGATCCCAACCAAAAGTGGAGGTCACAAGTACAAAAGCTTAAGGGCTCAGCTATGCATCACAGCCCAATCAGAGAGACCAAAAGGAACCAATGCAGACCCAAACCAATACAATCGAAGACAAGGCAAGCAGCAATAGGAATTGTAGCATCATGTTCCGATGGCTCAGACAGAGCGTCATCATCGCCGTATACCCCTCCTCGACATTTGATTCGACCAAAGCGTTAGCACCAGTTCTGAAAGAAGAAAAAGAAGAGTCAGTGAACTTGTGTCAGAAAACCAGAAAGTTGAACTGAAACATGATTCGAAGCTACATCTGAAAGTTAGTCCATCAGTTCACAAATCCAGATGAACAAGAGTATCAGACAAAGTTCACAAAACCACATCAGTTCACAAGTAAAAGGAATATGAGATAAGCGAATGGATATCCATATCATTGATCCGGTTATCCAAATTCGCATCTGAAAGAAAGACAAATAATAAAATCAAATCCAATCTCAGTTTCGAGTAAACCCTAAAGGGAAAGGAATCCAATCAAATCTACTGCGGTAAAACAAATCACAACATGAATCCAGAAAAGGAAGGTTCAATCAAATCAAAATGATATCAACTTCCAAAAAATCAACAAAATCAAATCATATCGCAAGATTTCAAGGAAAAATAACGGAAATCCAAAGGCCCAAAAACTCAGAAGGAGGAGAGATATAAAAGGAACGATATCACCTCAGATAAAACCCTAGACGGAGAGGGGGCCGAAAAAATCATTGCGTAGAAACCCTAAGGACGAACGTGAACCTTAGACGAGCCACACTAAAGAAAGACCGCCGGCGTTGATTAGAACGGGCAATCAATCCTTCTTCGAGCCTCAGAACATCTTCATCCTCGGCTGCACAATCGAACGATAACCACAAGACGGCCGAGGAAGACGAACAATCATCATCAGACGGCGGCGAATCACGAGACTCAGAGAACTACGCATGTTCTCATCATCGTCAAAATCCCCATTGAATCGTAAGCCACATGATTGATTATTGTTTTTCTCTTTTTTTTCGTTTGGCATGCAGGAGAAAGATGATCGAGAAAGATGAGAAAGGAAGAGAATACAAGAAGCGCCGCTGACGGAAACAAGGGATTCAAAACCCTAATACATTAAGCCCCTTCAATTCCTTTGCACCAACCGGGTTGGGTCCGGAGGTAATGACCGGCCCAACCCTCTTATTTTTTTTTTACTTTCTTTATCAAATTTTTAAAAATATTTAAGTTGGTTCATTTATTATAATATAAAAAATTAAAAATATTTTCTTATAATATTAAAATAATAAAAAAACATTTTTTAAAATATTAAAATAAAATAAAAACATTTTAAAATATTAAAATTAAAACAATTGTTTATTCATATTTGTTTTTTTAGTTGATTATATTAAAAAATTGTTAATTTCTTATTATTATAATATTTGGATTAATTTTGTTTATTCTTATTTACTAACCCATTTATATTCTAATCATGCTTATTATTTTGTTAAATATCGCTTACTAACCCCCTTTTATTATTTATTATTGCTTATTTATATTTTATTTATCTTTGCTATTTAATTATTTTGCTTATTATTTTGTAATTGTTTCTTGGATGTAAAGTTGTTTAATTATTTAATTATTATTATGGTTAGTAATTAGGGAGTGTAACAACATGTATGTAATATTAAAATAAATTTAGATCACTTTTAAATAAAGATAATTAAAATAAACACGTCACACACGTAAGTCGATTTTAATCGCCGTCTCACTTCCTAAGGATATCCCTCAAGTTGCCTACGAATAATGGTTAAGTGGGGTGTATAAAGCAAGTCCCTCAAAAAGAAAATCACCAAAGTCCCTTATGGTTGCCTTCACGAATCGAGTCCCTTTCGAAAAATGATGATAGTCCCTCCAGTTTGCTTATTACACCCCACAATGGCCTTCAAAAATCCAATTGTCCCTCACATGTCCCTTAACATCCAAAGTAAGGACTACCTACTCCATTATAGTAGGGATAGTCTTACTAAGGAAAGGATAAAGAGTAAGATAGACCTTAAAACATTAGGGTAGGCTACTCCTAGATACTTGCTCACTTCAAAACTTTTTCACACTTAAACAAATTTCCAACAAAATTTTCAAACAAGTTTTTTTTTTTCACATCCATACACGGATTATTATTAAACTATTCTGAAATTTTTTGCTATTCACACACTACACTTTCAAAACAATTCAAAAGTGAGCTTAAGTACCTAAGAGCCCATGGATAACCATGGATGAAAAGGGTGCTAACACCTTCCCTTTTCATAACCTACCCCCCGGACCCAAAATATTCTCTAAGGTCTTTCCTGTTCTTTTATAACCTTTCCTTATGGATAAAATAAAAGTCGGTGGCGACTCTTGCTATCCGCAACATTGTTTAAAGTCAGTTCTCCCACCGTGTTACAGAACTGGCGACTCTGCTGGGGACCTATTTAAGAGGGGTACCCTTAGGAATTAAGATCACTTTAAATTGTTTGCCTTGTTTGCTTTATTATTATATTGTTGGGGTGCTCTTATGTGTGAAAGGTCCTAACCCGAATCTAGTGTACCTTAGGTAAATGGCAATAGACCAAGGAAACTGTACGACGTATATCGATACGGTTGATCTGGTGGCCATAGTTAGTGCGACTTCTTGGTTGGTGCTTATATTCCTTAAGTCAAGTTGAGGATAATATTGAGGCTGCCATATGTTGTCAATGCACTAACTGACTTTTAGAACCCTAGTTAACTCATCTTGGCCTTTAGAAAGTAGTGAGGTAACCGGCTTTGGTGCAGACTGAAGTTGGTTGACACTCGATACTACGCTCATTGAGATCTTAAATTTGGAGGGTTTTGGTTGGCAAGTAAGTTGCCTTCTGAACAACCACCCTTGTGAAGGATCAATGATATTGAGATCCCTTAGAACCTGGTTACTTTTGTAGGACAGGATGAACCATCTAACTTCAGGGGAGGGTACTTGCCTTTGAACCTCATGCAAGCCTTTAAACCTAGGGCTATGGTGTGACTTGTTTGTGTGTGCCACATGTTTGTGATTGAGCATGACATCATGACATCATCATGCATCATAAGCATATCATTTTCCCTAACCATTTCAAGGACCAAAGGATTTATCTTTGTTCTTTGTTGCAGGTCATGGCTTCTGCTCGTAGAAACACCATCAGGATCAACTTTGTAGGGATACCTGCTAAGCTCAAGGAGTTGGTTTCCCTAGTGCCTGATCATTCCCAGTTCAACAAGAGACATGGTCACTTATTGGATCTAGTTACTTCAGGGTTCAGTGAAGACATGATGAGTGTGTTGTTTCAGTTCTTTGACCCTAAGCACCATTGCTTTACATTTCCTGATTATCAGCTGGTTCCAACCATGGAGGAGTTCTCTAAACTTCTGGGTATACCTGTTCTTGATCAGAAGCCATTCACAGGCTTAGAGAAGGAGCTTAAACCAGAAGTTATTGCTGCAGCTCTACATCTGAAGAAGTCTGACATTGTTCTAGAGACGAGAAGTGGAGTTAAAGGTATTCTTGCCAAGGTATTAGTGGATAAAGCTCAAATGTTCTTGAAGGCTATGAGCTACGATGCTTTTGAGGAGATCTTAGCCTTATTGATTTATGGCTTAGTGTTGTTCCCCAATCCTGATCAGTTCATAGACGTTCATGCCATCAACATATTCCTGAGTCACAATCCAGTGCCTACCTTACTTGGAGACATCCTACATTCTCTTCACACCCGTACTACAAGGGCAAGAGGAACTTTGATGTGCTGCATACCTTTACTTTCTAGGTGGTTTATTTCTCACCTTCCTCGCTCAGTAATGAAGAATGAGCAAGGGTTCAGATGGTCCAAGAGGATCATGTCACTTTCTCACTCAGACATCCATTGGTGCTCCAGATCTATGGAGAATGTCACCATCATTGACCGTTGTGGGGAGTTTCCTAATGTGCCACTTCTAGGCATAAGAGGAGGCATCACCTACAACCCATCTCTAGCTTTACGACAGTTTGGTTACGCCCGGAGCGATGGTCCACATGACATGTTGATTCAGGGCATTGTGTTTGACTACGACAACGATCTTCAGGGTTACCGCCAGAGATTCATACGAGCTTGGGGAAAGGTAAACAGGATTGACAGCAAGACACTGGAGCCTAAGTACACCATTCCTATGGAGGCTTATCTCAGATGGGTACGATTTCGTGCTCAGACACTCATGATGCCATATCCTGCCATCCTACCAGTTACCATGGAACCTGTTGCTGAAGGAGACACAGCTTATACCATCCTTCACCCAGACATGCCTACTGATATGGAAGACTTGCAGAGATCATGGATCCAACTGAAAGAGCAAAGGGATACTTTCGAGGCTCATTACAAAGCAAGCCAAGCAAGGATCCTAGAGCTAACAAAGCTACTTCATGAGGAACGAAACCTCAACTCATACCTCAACACCAAGAGGAAACGTCCATGGGAGACTTAAAACCCCATCTTTTGTACTTATTTCGTTTTCATTTTTTTGTAAGCCTAAAAGGCAAAACAAGTTATTACTAATAAAAAGTTACTTTCTTGTTTGTTTAAGCAAATTTAAATCCTGCGGTCCTTGAAAACATTGCATATGCATTCCCATATCATTGCATCACAGGTTTATAATTGTGCACAGGTTTCTCATCTTCTCGCTGTTTATTTCAGCAATGGCTCTTGAATAATCAGTTAAGGATCTCCAGGCACAGAATGCACAGTTCCAAGAGCTGATCCTGAACCTATCCAAGGGGCAGGATGAATTGAAGACACTGCTGGCCAAGAAGACTAAGAAGGCTAGAAGGTCTGCTGGGTTGCTCAACATGGGAAGAAGGTTCAAAGGTCCTGTCAGGACCAAGGAACAGGTTGAAGACTATGAATCTGAAGAATCTGAGCAGGAGAGAGGCAGTCTCCACAACACTATGGGGGACTCTGATTCTGAGGCTAACTACTACCATGAGCCTAACGAAGACAAATTCAAGATGCTGGTGGATAGAATGGATGCTATGGAATTACAGAAATCATCTGGGCTGGATTTTGAGGATTTGAGCTTGATATCTGGGGTGGTCATACCCATTGGATTCAAAATTCCTACATTTGTTGTCTATGATGGGGTCTCTTGTCCCAAACTGCATCTGAGGTCTTATGTCAGAAGAATTCAACCCCACACTGCTGATAAAAAGTTGTGGATCCATTTCTTTCAAGAAAGTTTATCTGGAGCTCAACTAGAGTGGTATTATCAGTTGGAGAGTGTCAACATCAGAGATTGGAATGACCTTGCTGAAGCTTTCTACAAGCAGTATCAATACAATGCTGACTTAGCCCCCACTCGCATGCAGCTTCAAAGCATGTCTATGGGTGCCAAAGAAAGCTTTAAGGAGTATGCTCAGAAGTGGAGAGACTTAGCTGGAAGAGTTCAACCCCCTTTGACTGATAGGGAGTTGGTTGATATGTTCATGTGTACGCTGAATGGTCCGTTTTACAGTCATATCATTGGAAGCTCATCATCTGGCTTCACTGAGTTGATCATGACAGGAGAGCGAGTAGAGAATGGTATCAAGAGTGGTAAGATCCAAGTGGGCACTTCTTCATCAGGTGCTGCAAAGAAGCCTCCCACTAGGAAGAAAGAATCTAATGCTGTGTATGGTCAGCCGGATCGTAACAGAAGGCATCAGTCTGTTAGTGCAGTTCATATTTCAAATCCAACTCCTGCAACAACAGAGCAGCCTCAAGGCAACCAACAGAGGGCTAGAAGACAGTTCACGAAGATCAACATGTCAATGGCTCAGGCATTGCAACACTTGTTGAAAGCTGAACTTATTACCCTGAGGGAGGCCCCTCAGAATCCCAATGTTACCTCTCCCAAGTACAATCCCAATGCACGATGTGCATATCATTCAAACTGTCCAGGACATGATACTAATAACTGCTGGGTCTTGAAGAACAAAATTCAGGATATGATTGATGCTGGAGAAATTGAGTTTGATCCACCAGGTACTCCAAATGTGATTACAGCTCCAATGCCAAATCACGAGAAGACTGTCAACGCCATTGATGAAGATATTGATGAAGATCTGCATGTCTATTCAGTTATGGAGTTGAGCACACCATTGTCTGTTATCAAAAAGAGGTTAGTACAAGCCGGGATCTTTCCAGGTTGTCATGAAGATTGTCTATATTGTACCTATAAGCCGGATAGTTGCTTCATTTTGAGAGATGGGATTCAACGTCTCATGGATAAATATACTATAGTGTTTGAAAGAAGACCAGCATCTGTAGAAAGTATGGTGGATCATCTGACTCAGGGTAAGAAGATTGAAGAGGTTGACATGGTTGACAAAGTACCACTAAGAATCACTTCAAAGGGTCCCATTAAAATCACTCATCAGGGCCCAATCAAGATTACTGCTGAAGGTCCTGTGAAAGTTGTTGCTGAAGCCAGAGTAGCTCCTCTGATCATTACCACTCCTGGTCCTATTCCTTATACATCTGACAAAGCTGTGCCTTGGCACTATGGGTCTGATGTTTACATCCATGGTGTCAAGCAGGAGCCTTTACCTGATATGCCTGTTGACATTGATAATATTGCTGGATCTAGCAAGATCACTCGTAGTGGAAGAGTCTTCTCTCCTCCAGTTGCTTCTAAGAGTGCAGTTACTCCTGCTGTTACTTCCACCACTGATGCTCGGGGCAAGGGTCCTGTTATTGAGCCTGTATCTACTGATGTGCCAGCTGCTGATGATCTCTCTAAGCAGATGGAAGAAGTATTGAAAATCATTCGCAAGAGTGATTATGATATTGTTGATCAGCTGGGGCATACTCCCTCAAAGATTTCTATGCTCTCCCTGTTATTATGTTCTGAGGCTCATGCCAAGTCATTGATCAAGTTTCTAAAGATGGCTCATGTACCCAGTGCAATTTCTGTGGACCAGTTTGAGAATTGTGTTGCTCACCTGACCTATGACAACGGGTTAGGATTTTCTGATGCTGACTTGACCCCTGCCAAGAGGGATCATAACAGGGCCTTGCATATTTCAATTGAATGCAGGGGCACTACCCTGTCTCATGTGCTGATAGACAATGGTTCCTCTCTGAATGTGTTGCCTAAGGAAGTCCTGAACAAGCTGAGTCCTGAAGATACGGTATTGAAGCCCAGTAATATTGTGGTAAAGGCTTTTGATGGTTCTAGAAGAGTAGTGCATGGGGAAATTGATCTTCCAATCAAGGTTGGTTCTCAGGTGTTCACTGCTACATTCTATGTGATGGATATTCGTCCTTCATACTCATGTCTGCTGGGTCGTCCCTGGATCCATGGGGCAGGTGCTGTGACCTCCACATTACATCAAAAGTTGAGATATCCGGTGAATGGAAAAGTTGTTACTGTCTTTGGAGAGGAAGAATACTTTGTCAGCCATGTAAACACTTTCAAGTATCTGGAAGTAGAAGGTGAATACATTGAAACTCCATGTCAGTCATTTGAAGTGGTTCCCTGGGCTGTTAAGGATTGTGTGACTCCTCCTGCTGTGAAGAAGGTTCCTGTGGTCATCAGAAACCCTCCAACAATGGCAATGGCCTCCCTCAATGATGCAAAAGCTGTGGTGGAAGAAGGTGGTTGTACTATTTGGGGTCAGCTTCCTGATATTCCATACAAGCCTGACAAGTTTGGTTTGGGTTTCACTGCAGAGTCCCAGAAGGCTGTCCGTCGTGCCCATGCTGTTCGTATCACCAATCAAGGGGTTATCAATGTTGTGGGAGATCAAGATGAAGACTACAACTTGAAGGCATGGATTTTTCCTACTGTGGGTGCTGGACTCAATAATTGGACAGCTGAAGATGTTATCCCTATCTCCTTTAGTCAGGAGTAAATACTATTACTGTGTTATGTTTTTAAATTTATAATTTCTGGAACAATTAAAACTTTCAAGCCATGTGCCTTACCCGGGGCACAATGGTGTGCTTGTTACGGGTTGTCATTTCATTTGCATACTTCATTCAATAAAATCAGTGGACGTTTCGTTTTCGTAAATATTGTGTTCCTTGTCTTTCTTTTTCTTTTATTTTTGCTTTGTCAGCTATGTGTTCTTACACACACCCACGTCACTAAAATGCAGATCCTCATCCACTCTGGATCCAGTTGATAACAGTTCTACTATTGCCAATTACAATTTCGAGAATCCGATCTATCAAACTGAAGACGGAAACGAGGACGATTGTGAAATACCTGTAGGGCTTGCTAGGTTGTTACAACAAGAAGAGAAAGCTATACAGCCACATGAAGAGCCAGTCGAAGTTGTGAATCTGGGAACTGAAGAAAACAGAAAAGAGGTCCAGATAGGGGCTGATTTAGAGGACAGTGTCAAGAGCAGGTTGATTCAGATGCTACGTGACTATGTGGAGATCTTTGCTTGGTCTTATGAAGATATACCAGGGTTGGATACAGACATTGTGGTTCACCGTTTGCCAGTGAAAGAAGATTGTCGTCCAAAGAAGCAGAAGGTTCGTCGTATGCGTCCTGAAATGTCAGAAAAGATCAAAGCAGAGGTAATGAAACAGTTCAATGCAGGGTTCTTGGCCGTAACATCTTATCCTCAGTGGGTTGCAAATGTGGTGCCAGTTCCTAAGAAAGATGGTAAGGTACGTATGTGTGTAGACTACAGAGATCTGAACAAGGCTAGCCCTAAAGATGACTTTCCACTTCCTCATATTGATATCCTGGTAGACAACACTGCTCAGCATAAGGTATTCTCTTTTATGGATGGTTTCTCTGGTTACAATCAAATCAAGATGGCACCTGAAGATATGGAGAAGACTACATTTGTGACACAGTGGGGCACCTTTTGCTATAAGGTAATGCCATTTGGTTTGAAGAATGCAGGGGCAACATATCAGCGTGCTATGGTGGCTTTGTTTCATGATATGATTCATCATGAGATAGAGGTATATGTGGATGATATGATAGCCAGGTCTCAGAATGAAGAACAACATCTTGATCATCTGCACAAGTTGTTTGAGAGGTTGAAGAAATACAGGTTGAGATTAAATCCAAACAAGTGTACTTTTGGAGTTAGATCTGGAAAGCTCCTGGGTTTCGTTGTCAGTGGAAAAGGTATTGAAGTGGATCCTGCAAAAGTGAAAGCTATACGAGAGATGCCAGCTCCCCGTACTGAGAAGGAGGTTAGAGGTTTCTTGGGACGATTGAACTACATTGCAAGATTTATTTCCCAATTAACTACCATCTGTGAGCCAATCTTCAAGTTGTTGAAGAAAGATCAGGTGATGGAATGGAATGATGAGTGCCAGACTGCCTTTGATGAAATCAAGAGATATTTGCTAGAACCTCCAATTTTAATGCCACCAGTTGATGGAAGACCCTTGATTATGTATTTAACAGTATTAGACAACTCAATGGGGTGTGTATTGGGGCAACATGACGAGTCTGGTCGAAAAGAGCAGGCAATATACTACCTTAGCAAAAAGTTTACCGACTGTGAAACAAGATACTCACTGCTCGAGAAAACTTGTTGCGCTTTGGCATGGGCTGCTCGCCGACTAAGACAGTATATGTTGACCCATACTACCTTGTTGATTTCGAAGATGGATCCAATCAAGTACATATTTGAGAAACCTGCTCTCTCCGGAAGAATTGCAAGATGGCAAATGATCTTGACGGAATATGATATACAGTATACTACTCAGAAGGCCATTAAGGGGAGTGTTGTTGCTGATCATTTGGCTCATCAAGCAGTAGGTGATTACCAGTCAATGAATTTTGAGTTCCCTGATGAAGACATTATGTCTGTTACCAAAGAACCTGGACAATATGACGGACCTGAACAAGGATCCCGATGGACTATGGTTTTTGATGGTGCCTCCAATGCACATGGTAATGGTGTTGGTGTTGTGATTAGTTCCCCTGAAGGTTGTCATACCCCGATTACTGCCAGACTTTGTTTCTATTGTACCAATAACATGGCTGAGTATGAGGCATGTATCATGGGTATGCAAGTTGCTATTGATATGAAGATTCAGTTCCTTGAGGTGTATGGAGATTCAGCTCTGGTAGTAAGTCAGATTAAAGGAGATTGGGATACAAAGCATGATAATCTCATTCCTTACAGAGAACATGTGTTGTCTTTGATCCCACATTTCAAAGTGATTACTTTTGGACATATTCCACGAAGAGAGAATCAGTTGGCAGACGCATTGGCCACCATGGCATCTATGTTTGAGATCAGCTGGGATGATGAAGCTCCCAAGATTACCATTGATAGATTTGAGAAGCCTGCATACTGCAATGAGATTGACACTGAAGGGGCAGAGGAGAAGCCTTGGTTCTATGAAGTGAAAAACTATCTTGAAGCTCAGGAGTTCCCTGAAGGGGCATCTGTCAAAGATAGGAAGTTCCTGAGAAGGTTTTCTGCTAAGTTCTTTCTGAGTAATGGCATTCTGTATAAGCGTAATCATGATTCAACTATGCTTCGTTGTGTGGATAAGAAGGAAGCTACAGAAATTATGGAAGAGATGCATGATGGGACCTTTGGCACTCATTCTAGTGGTCATACCATGGCAAAGAAGATTTTGAGAGCAGGTTACTATTGGTCTACCATGGAAGCTGATTGCTATCAACACTCCAGAACATGTCACAAATGTCAAATCTATGCTGATAAAGTACATGTACCTCCATCTCCATTGAATGTGTTGACTGCTCCTTGGCCCTTTGCCATGTGGGGCATTGATATGATTGGTGAGATCAAGCCTACTGCTTCTAATGGGCATCGTTTCATCCTGGTTGCTATTGATTACTTCACGAAGTGGGTAGAGGCAGCTTCATTTGCATCTGTGACTAAGAATGTTGTGGCTCGGTTCATTAAGAATAATCTCATGTGTAGGTATGGTATCCCTGAAAGGATTATCACTGACAATGGCTCTAATCTGAACAACACTGTGATTACTGATCTCTGTACGCAGTTCAAGATTAAGCATCACAACTCTTCTCCGTATCGTCCAAAGATGAATGGGGCAGTTGAAGCTGCTAATAAGAACATTAAGAAGATTGTACAGAAGATGACTGTTACTTACAAGGATTGGCACGAGATGTTACCATTTGCTCTGCATGGTTATCGTACTACAATACGTACTTCAACAGGGGCAACCCCATTCTCCTTAGTCTATGGTATGGAAGCAGTTCTGCCTATTGAAGTTCAGATCCCCTCCTTGAGAATTATGAAGGATGCAGGCTTGGATGAAGATGAGTGGATTCAGACTCGACTTGACCAGATAAATTTGATTGATGAGAAAAGGCTAGCAGCAGTTTGTCATGGCCAGATGTACCAGAAACGGATGATCAAAGCTTTTAACAAGAAGGTTAAGCCAAAGGTATATCAGGCTGGTGACTTGGTAATCAAGCGTATCATATTACCACAGGGTGATCCTAGGGGCAAGTGGACTCCAACATATGAGGGACCATTTGTAGTCAAGACAGTGTTCTCAGGAGGTGCCATGATACTGACTACAATGGATGGTGAAGACTTCCCACAAACTGTAAACGCAGACATAGTTAAAAAATACTACGCATAAAAAGAGACCCGCTAGGTTGACAGGCCTAGGCAAAAATAAGGGCATCCCGGCAAACCAAAAGGGTTTGGGCAAAAATTAGGGATATATATATAAAAAGATGTACACCCGGCAAGTCGAAAACCTGAAAAGGCGGCTTGGGCAAAAAAGGGTATCCCGGTGGATTGAAAACCTGAAAGGGCAATCCAGGCAAAAGTTAGGGATTAAAGCGTATGACTATGTCTCGTTTGGATCACTCATGAAACTGCAACCAGTTGTACTACTTACTCAAGCTCAAACAGATGAAGCTCAATCCAATCGTTTCCGTCTCAACAGCAAGAAGATGAGATACTTGAGTGGCAATAGTAGAATTGAAACTCAATAGGATTATTTCCCACATAGCTGATTCTTTTTGTAAAACTTCATGACAAAATTCTCTTACTAGGGTTTATGTCTCCTTGTACAAACTTACCCGTGTATGGGTCACTTTTGATATAAGTAAACTCCATCTTTTGAATCCAGATTTACTTTTACCCTATTTACATAAGCGAAACGTCCATTGGTTGTGTTTGAATGTATGTATGCCTTTGAATATGATTGATGTTTACCAGAAATGCATGTATGCTTTTAATATGATTGATGTTTACCAGAAATGCATGAAAATGCAGTAATAGTATTTACTAAGGACGAACGAGGGAAGGATTTCAACGAAGCTTCGCCGGTTCATCTTTACAAGACAGTTACAAACCATCAGTAGGACTAATCCATTTTCACAAAGTCTAATCTCCCCTGGAATCTATATCCATCTCTTTTATCCTCATACGGATATACGGGAAATTACTTTCCAATAAGGGCACGATGAACGAAGACGGGATGTTATACTTATCCTACTATCAAACGAAAATGAAGGTTATCTATACCCTACTATCCCCAACAACGGGAGGTTATCTATACCCTACTATCCCCAACAACGGGAGGTTATCTATACCTTGTTATCCCCAACAACGGGAGGTTATCTATACCTTGTTATCCCCAGCAGACGGAGGGTTATATATTCTTCAACAAATCGGGATTTATTTTCCTTGGCCAGCAGTTGTTATACAAGGATATCCGGACACTTCCAGCAGTGTCATATCATACATACATCATTTACATCATACCATAACATATATGTCTATAGTACATTACCTAAGTGCATCATGTCATACATGCATACATAAAGCATAAACTAATGTTGTTATACAGAATGCTACCTTGTTTTCAGGTTAATTATCCAACAAACAAGCTTATGATCTTTGGGACTGCTTTATTGTAACCTCAGGGTTACTTTATCCTCCTGATGAGCTTCTTATTACTTTGGGACTGCTTTATTGTAACCCCAGGGTTACTTTATCCTCCTGATGAGCTTCTTATTACTTTGGGACTGCTTTATTGTAACCTCAGGGTTATTTTATCCTCCTGATAGCCTCTCATGACTTCAAGACTGCTTTAGAGCTACTGATTGCTCTATCCTCCTGAAATCATCCTATTACTTCAAGACTGCTTTAGAGCTATTCATTGCTCTATCCTCATGAGGTCATATTACTACTTCAAGACTGCTTTAGAGCTATTCATTGCTCTATCCTCCTGAAGCCATCTAATTATTTCAAGACTGCTTTAGAGTTATCCATTGCTCTATCCTCCTGAAATTACATTATTATTTCAAGACTGCTTTAGAGCTATCCATCGCTCTATCCTCCTGAAATCATTACTTCAAGACTACTTTAGAGCTATTGATTGCTCTATCCTCCTGAAATCATTACTTCAAGACTGCTTTAGAGCTATTGATTGCTCTATCCTCCTGAAGACATATCACGTTATTATTTCAAGACTGCTTTAGAGCCATTCATTGTTCTATCCTCCTGAAATCATATCATTGCTTCAAGACTGCTTTAGGGTTATCACTATTGATTGCTCTATCCTCATGAAGACATGCTGCTACATCATTATTATTCCAGACTCCTGACAGCTTTCATCCTACACCCATATTTTGAACTGCTCCCCCCCTAGTGGCATCTTTAAGCCCACTCAATCATATTCAACTAGCCATCTGTACCACTCTAGTGCACTAGTGAGTGCAAATTTTTGGGCTTTTGTGTTCAATCCCCTTCAACCTTCCAGGTTACGACTGGCAAATATACCAATCTAACCCCTCAGGTTTCAGAAAATTGAACAGGGGCAGCTGTTGCACCCCAAAATTTGCCCTCACAATACAAGACTTTGTGTTCTAAGAAGGTTCACAAGGTTCACAAGTTCTCCAACAACTTGCATAACCTTTCATGAAGTTCATAAAGTCCACAAGCTACTTTACGAAGGTTCACAAGGTTCACAAGTCCCACAGTGCTTTCAATACCTTTCATGAGGTTCATGAAGTCCATAGGTTGCTTCTTGAAGGTTCACAAGGTTCACAAACTTCTCAACATCTACAAGACCTTTCATGAGGTTCATGAAGTCCATAGGTTGCTTCTTGAAGGTTCACAAGATTCACAATGTTTACAAAGCTTTCCTAAGGGTCATGAGGTCTACAAAGCCACTTCATGATGTTCACAAGGTTCACAAGCTTCACAATACCTCCCATGAGTATCACAAGATATCTTATGAAGATTCACAAGGTTCACAAAGTTCACAATTGGTCAGAAGAGTTGACAATTCCCTCAGACAATGCACCTCCTAAGCAGTGCATCCAAAACTAGGGTTTTGACTTTAATCAGGCTAAATGGACTTCCAAGACTTCAAGTGAGCTTCATAACATCTTATATGTGTATAAGAACCCCCATGTCAAGTTTCAAGACTTTTCTCAAAAGTTTGCTCAGTCAGATGATCAGATAAGTCAAAAGCAGTCAATGCAGTTAAAAAGTCAAACTGAGGTCAACTGTGGTCAAACCAAAGTCAAACTTCATGATTTTTTTTTTTGTTGCCAACATCAAAGAGAGATTTGGTTCCAGGGGTATTTTGGTCATTTTACACAAATTCTACCAATTCCTTGAAGATGGGCTGTTATTAAAATTCTGAGGCGTTTGATACATTTATCTATCACCAGGTCTGATCATATCAAGATCTTGGCATTTGGTCAGTAGAGTTTAATTACGAGTAGTGTCACTGTTGATGCTGAAACTGTTGTGATTACGGTGCCCATATGTGTTGGTTATGAAGTGGTTTGGTTAACATTTTAATCGGATGAGATTAGAATTACAAATATCACTTGGGAGTGTTTATGTTTTATGACTATGTTAATGAATTTAAATGCTTGTGGATTTATTCACAATTGTTTATATTTTTTTTAACTAGGAATAAAATATAAATAAATTCAAAGTGTTGGGAATTTTATTTCATAAAGATCGCATTATACAAAAGGGAGATTGTTTCACATTTTTGCTGTTACAAGGAATTACATTAAACCTAAAAATCCTAAGTCCTAAAAATGATAAGTGTCTTCATGTTGACCCTTGAGCTTCGCCGCAAATCTCGACTAACCTGCACATCAAAGCAAAACAAACAATATAGAAAAAAAGGTTAGGAGTTTTTTTCGACACTCTCAGAACAATGTCATCATCGAGTGCCGGGAGTGGCACAACCGAAGCTGCGTCCTACCCCCGTTACCGATCCACGCCATTGGCGTCAGATAAGGTAATAATGTTCTTATCTACGGGACAGCCGAGAAAGAGTGAGAGAAGAAGAAGTGGGGACCGATTTGATTTGCCGTAATTGGATTCTATTTCAAAGCCAAATACCCTTCTATCAAGTAAATCATTTTTGGGGCTATATCAAGTAAATATCACAGGAATCCGCATCTGGATAATTGCAAGAACAATTCAGTTCAGTTTTATAAACGAGGCAACTTGGTATCAAAAATAAAAGAACTGAATTCGAGTTCAACTTCCACAAACGGATAACCGAACAATCCATGAAACCAGCGCAGAGAATTCACAGCCGAGTTCAACATCGGCCAAAAGGAATCAAACGGTATCAGAAGTTGGCATAACAGAAGATATTCCAATGTTAAAACCAAAATTGCACCAACTCAAAACCATATCAGATAAAAGCAGGTTATTATGAATCATCCAGGCTGTATCAGAGATAGTAAGGGATACCAAACCAAGCCCAAACCAGATATGAAAAACTGAACTGAAATCCGAACTTAAAGCTGCATCAGGAAAATCAGCACATCAGTTCAAATAGAATCCAAATATTAAGTTGCATCAGTAAAAGCCGTACCAGTTCACTCATGAAAAAAACACAAAGTAGAAAATCTGTCAAAGTATCACGGAGCAGCCTTAATCAAAGCGCCGAGATGGCTCCCCAACATCATAGAAAGTCAGGCGGATACAAGCCCCGGTTGCCTTCGAAAAAGCCTGTCAAAAGAGCATCAAAGAGCTAACATGTCAAGGTCTAGGTTCAAACCATATCAGAATGAAACCAGTTCAATTCAAAAGACAATTAGAAAGAAGCCCATAATCATGTCAAAGACTAAAAGTCAGCTCACTGAAACTTTATCAGTCACCGTGATCCCAACCAAAAGTGGAGGTCACAAGTACAAAAGCTTAAGGGCTCAGCTATGCATCACAGCCCAATCAGAGAGACCAAAAGGAACCAATGCAGACCCAAACCAATACAATCGAAGACAAGGCAAGCAGCAATAGGAATTGTAGCATCATGTTCCGATGGCTCAGACAGAGCGTCATCATCGCCGTATACCCCTCCTCGACATTTGATTCGACCAAAGCGTTAGCACCAGTTCTGAAAGAAGAAAAAGAAGAGTCAGTGAACTTGTGTCAGAAAACCAGAAAGTTGAACTGAAACATGATTCGAAGCTACATCTGAAAGTTAGTCCATCAGTTCACAAATCCAGATGAACAAGAGTATCAGACAAAGTTCACAAAACCACATCAGTTCACAAGTAAAAGGAATATGAGATAAGCGAATGGATATCCATATCATTGATCCGGTTATCCAAATTCGCATCTGAAAGAAAGACAAATAATAAAATCAAATCCAATCTCAGTTTCGAGTAAACCCTAAAGGGAAAG
This sequence comes from Lathyrus sativus, assembly GCA_963859935.3. Lineage (NCBI taxonomy): Eukaryota > Viridiplantae > Streptophyta > Magnoliopsida > Fabales > Fabaceae > Lathyrus > Lathyrus sativus. The sequence goes on from OZ012738.1 coordinate 603,386,375, forward strand.
GAATCCAATCAAATCTACTGCGGTAAAACAAATCACAGCATGAATCCAGAAAAGGAAGGTTCAATCAAATCAAAATGATATCAACTTCCGAAAAATCAACAAAATCAAATCATATCGCAAGATTTCAAGGAAAAATAACGGAAATCCAAAGGCCCAAAAACTCAGAAGGAGGAGAGATATAAAAGGAACGATATCACCTCAGATAAAACCCTAGACGGAGAGGGGGCCGAAAAAATCATTGCGTAGAAACCCTAAGGACGAACGTGAACCTTAGACGAGCCACACTAAAGAAAGACCGCCGGCGTTGATTAGAACGGGCAATCAATCCTTCTTCGAGCCTCAGAACATCTTCATCCTCGGCTGCACAATCGAACGATAACCACAAGACGGCCGAGGAAGACGAACAATCATCATCAGACGGCGGCGAATCACGAGACTCAGAGAACTACGCATGTTCTCATCATCGTCAAAATCCCCATTGAATCGTAAGCCACATGATTGATTATTGTTTTTCTCTTTTTTTTCGTTTGGCATGCAGGAGAAAGATGATCGAGAAAGATGAGAAAGGAAGAGAATACAAGAAGCGCCGCTGACGGAAACAAGGGATTCAAAACCCTAATACATTAAGCCCCTTCAATTCCTTTGCACCAACCGGGTTGGGTCCGGAGGTAATGACCGGCCCAACCCTCTTATTTTTTTTTACTTTCTTTATCAAATTTTTTAAAATATTTAAGTTGGTTCATTTATTATAATATAAAAAATTAAAAATATTTTCTTATAATATTAAAATAATAAAAAAACATTTTTTAAAATATTAAAATAAAATAAAAACATTTTAAAATATTAAAATTAAAACAATTGTTTATTCATATTTGTTTTTTTAGTTGATTATATTAAAAAATTGTTAATTTCTTATTATTATAATATTTGGATTAATTTTGTTTATTCTTATTTACTAACCCATTTATATTCTAATCATGCTTATTATTTTGTTAAATATCGCTTACTAACCCCCTTTTATTATTTATTATTGCTTATTTATATTTTATTTATCTTTGCTATTTAATTATTTTGCTTATTATTTTGTAATTGTTTCTTGGATGTAAAGTTGTTTAATTATTTAATTATTATTATGGTTAGTAATTAGGGAGTGTAACAACATGTATGTAATATTAAAATAAATTTAGATCACTTTTAAATAAAGATAATTAAAATAAACACGTCACACACGTAAGTCGATTTTAATCGCCGTCTCACTTCCTAAGGATATCCCTCAAGTTGCCTACGAATAATGGTTAAGTGGGGTGTATAAAGCAAGTCCCTCAAAAAGAAAATCACCAAAGTCCCTTATGGTTGCCTTCACGAATCGAGTCCCTTTTGAAAAATGATGATAGTCCCTCCAGTTTGCTTATTACACCCCACAATGGCCTTCAAAAATCCAATTGTCCCTCACATGTCCCTTAACATCCAAAGTAAGGACTACCTACTCCATTATAGTAGGGATAGTCTTACTAAGGAAAGGATAAAGAGTAAGATAGACCTTAAAACATTAGGGTAGGCTACTCCTAGATACTTGCTCACTTCAAAACTTTTTCACACTTAAACAAATTTCCAACAAAATTTTCAAACAAGTTTTTTTTTTCACATCCATACACGGATTATTATTAAACTATTCTGAAATTTTTTGCTATTCACACACTACACTTTCAAAACAATTCAAAAGTGAGCTTAAGTACCTAAGAGCCCATGGATAACCATGGATGAAAAGGGTGCTAACACCTTCCCTTTTCATAACCTACCCCCCGGACCCAAAATATTCTCTAAGGTCTTTCCTGTTCTTTTATAACCTTTCCTTATGGATAAAATAAAAGTCGGTGGCGACTCTTGCTATCCGCAACATTGTTTAAAGTCAGTTCTCCCACCGTGTTACAGATGGGTATGGATTTAACCAAGCAAACTAGTGCTCGAGAACGTTTGGGTTTAGATATGAAAGTCTTCAGTGATGTTCTCGCTTCTAAGAAGAAGGACTTGGACCAAGCTTATCTGGAGATCTCCAAGTTCAATGATCATTGGAATGCAACCCTTTCCAACAACAAGGCACGTGAGGATGGGTTGAAGCTACAGATCAACAAGCTGAAGACTCAGCTCAGGGCAAAGGATGAGAGGATTGTAGATGAAGCCTCACTCAAATGTGATAGTAATTGCAGATTAGACGAAGCTTTGGCAACCTTGGAGGATTACAAGATGAGGGCTGATTCGAAGAGGTGCAAGCTAGAGGAAGTCTTCGGTGAGGGAGCCTGGGAAGACTATGCTGAGGATTTACAAACCACTATCAGACAGAGAGAGACACTCATTCAGGGGTTACTCGTCAAACCAGACCATCCTGAGACACAAGAGTTGTTGGAGGCGTTTCGTGCTCGTTGTCGTGCTTGATGTCTTTCACTTCCTTTGTAGCTTGTTGCTCATATTTGTATTGACCATCACCAGACCTGTTGGCTGAGGTCTTTCTATTTGACTCTTGTACTCAGTTGCATGATTGTACATTGCATGTTGGCCTTTTCTTGTATGAATGAGGTGTTTGGCTCTATGCTTGTCTATGGGTTCTCCATTGTTGTCCTGTTATTCTCGGAACTAGAATCGGGGGGGGGATTTCCTTGTTGCATATATACATGTTTGCATTTTGCATCTTGCATTTTCATTTGCATCGTAGGTGTTCTCAACGGGCTTCTGTTCCTAACTTTGCTTGGTTTTCTTCGAAGTAACAGGATTGAGGAGTTCAGTTTCCACAGGTATTCAACTCGAGGGAATAAGAAAAGAGTAATGGATCAGGTTCAAGCCGAGTTGCAGGAAGTCAGGGCTAGCATGGCTCAGTTCATGGAGTTGATGCAGATTGTTGCTAGTGGGAAGGAACAGTTAAGAACTTTGGTCCAGCCATTGATAGCACGGTTTGACGAAGAGGGCGTTTTGCACGGAGGAGTTGGTGTTATTCCTCCACCGATCGGTGGATCTATCCCACAGGGTATCCCTACTGTTGTCATACCTCCGGGCGGAGGAGCTGTGAATGAGAATGGTAACGTTGCTGGTAATGGAAGTGTGTGCGTTGTGCACCGGGCTACTGGCCCTTATTGGGAGGATAACCAGGATGATGTATTTTCCATGAGAGATATGGAGGGTGGTTTACCGACTGAAGCTGACCGAAGGTTTAAACTGATCGAGGAGAAGATGAAATCTTTTGAGAATCAGAACTCTTTGGGCCTTGATATGTCTGATCTTGGTCTAGCTCCTGGAGTCAGGATTCCTCCCAAATTCAAGGTGCTCGATTTTGACAAATATAAAGGGACGACCTGTCCAAGAGTGAATATTCAGGCGTATTTCAGGAAAATGTCTGCTTACTCCAATGATGAAAAGTTGCTAATGCATTTTTTCCAAGACAGTCTGGTAGGGGCGTCTTTGGAATGGTATATGGGACTTGAGAGAACTCATATCCGCAGCTGGAGAGAATTGGCCGAAGCTTTTGTGCATCACTATCAATATAATAGTGATTTGGCCCCAAACAGGGTACAATTATAGAGCTTGTCGCAGAAAAGTACTAAGAGCTTCAAGGAATACGCCCAGAGGTGGCGGGATCTAGCTGCGAGGGTACAACCCCCTATGGTCGAAAGGGAGTTGATCGACCTGTTCATGGCTTCGCTGCCTGGCGTGTACTTTGAGAAGTTGATAGGCTGCATGTCTGCAGGGTTTTCGGATCTGGTAATTACTGGTGAGAGAGTCGAAAGTGGGATTAAGTCCGGAAAGATTCCAAATGGTGGTGGATCATCTTCGGGAGGAACAAAGAAACCATACTCAGTGAACCCTAAGAGAAGGGAAGGGGACGCGAACGCTATTTCTCACAAGGGTAAAGGTAGAGCTCAGTCCCGTTATCATCAACAAGTTGCTATGGTAAATATCCCGGTCGCAGCTCAGCAACAAGTCAACGTTCCGCGACCTTATGCTGCTAGACGCAAAATGCCTGATAGACAGTTCGAGAATCCTCTGATGTCGTATTCTCAGTTGTTACAACATTTGATGCAGTTACAATTGGTTCAGAAGAGGACTCTGACTCCTCTCACTGGTACACCACCTCCTGGTTACGATGCGAATGCTCATTGTGATTTTCACTCAGGCACCCCGGGCCATGATATTGACCATTGCAAAGCCTTCAAGCACAAAGTCCAGGATTTGCTTGATTCCAAAGCTATCAAATTCACCAACGATGGGCCCAATGTGAATCAAAACCCGATGCCGAATCATGAGGTGGCAAGAGTCAATGTCATTATCGAGGGGGAGAAGCTAAATATGGTAACGGATGTTGGGGATTTGAAGACTCCGCTGGGCTTCGTGAAGGCTAGTTTGTTAAAGAAGGGGGTGTTTCCAGGTTGTTCTCTTGACTGCTCAGAGTGTGAAGTGCAGCCTGGGGGTTGCGATCTTTTAAGAAAGGGTATTCAGAGAATGATGGATGAGGGTCGTTTGCAATTTGATAAAGTTATGAAAAAAGATGTTGAGAATAAAGTGAGTAATGATGTAAGCGAAGTTGCTACGATCTCCATTCCATACCGGACGATCAATATTTCAGCGCCTGCTAGGCCAGCTCCGGTTATCATTATTGTACCTGGACCTGTGCCATACGAGAGCACTAGAGCTATCCCGTGGAATTATGGGGGAGAGGTGTTCTTTAATGGGCAAAGGCAGGAATGGACAGCGTCTACATATGGAAGTTTGTCGGTTGAAAATATAGTTGGTGCCGGAGGCGTCATTAGAAGTGGTAGGTTCTTTTCACCACCAGAGGTTAATGTTGATAAGAATGACAAAGGGAAAAGAAAGGCCGTGATTGAAGAGAATGTCCAACCACAGGTCGGTGCTGATGATCTTTCGAAGGATGCAGAGGAATTTATGAGACTTATTCGAAAAAGTGATTACAAGATTGTGGATCACTTAAATCAGACTCCTTCGAAGATTTCTATCATGTCATTATTGTTGTGTTAGGAGGCGCACCGCAATGCTTTATTGAAAATCTTGAATGCAATATACGTACCCCAGGAGATTTCTGTTAACCAGTTGGATGGGGTAGTAGCTCATGTAAACGCCAGTAATGGTCTCGGTTTTACTGATTTGGATATGACTCTTGCCCGGAGGAACCATAATCGTGCTTTGCATATATCCTTGGAATGTAAAGGGTCTTTGATGTCGCATCTCCTGGTTGATACAGGATCATCCCTCAACGTGCTTCCAAACAAGGCATTGATGAAGTTGGACACTCAAGGTTTGATATGCACGCCAAGTGATTTGGTCGTGGGGGCTTTCGATGGATCTAAGAGATCAGTGTTGCACCCCAAAATTTGCCCAACCTTTTCCTTCTTCTTTTTGCATTAGCATAACATCATCATAGCATTATCATAGCATTGCATTAGCATTTATGCAGGGGATCAAGTGTGATATACATCAAGAGAGGCCTATCTAGAGGTTTTATTCGAGCTTGAGGAATCACTAAAGTCACCAGGAAGTGGTTCATGCCCTTGAGAAGTTCAGATGCTTGTGTGGGGTTCATCCCCTGACTTAGAGACCAACTGAAGATTATCAATGAGTTGGGAAACTATGATTACAGGTCATAAAATTACAAGTCAAGTTCAATACTTTGCATAACTCAAATGGATTTTTTTTCAACATGAAAGTTGCTCCGAATGGCGTCATTGGGTCAACTAAACCTCAAGGTTTTAATTGGTTAGCTCATGGTGGAAGTTTGATAAAAGTCACTTTGGTGAAAACATGTGAAAAGGGTATAGTTTGGTATTTCTTCAAAATTTAATCAAATAAGTCCATGTTTGTACTTATTTTGAATGGAAACCTCATTTTAAGAACAATGACACTTTTACATTTTTCATTTGAAGCTTTTATCATGACCCATTTCAAGTTTTCTTCATTCTTAAGCAACACTTTGAAACTAAGCCCTTAAGATTGAAACAAGGGCTAATTTTGGATCATTGATCATTCTTACAATGCAACATATATAAACATTTCAAGCCAAGGCAAAAATCCTCTTCCATGATCATTTTTCTCACATTCCTCTTCCACCATTTTTTCATTTTCCCACAATTTTCTACATTTGAAAAATTGATTTCTCAATTCCTTTTTCTCTCCACTTTTTTGATCCTTTTTCATTCCAAATACATTCAATATACTCCATAGAATTTTTCCATCAATTTTTGAGAAGTTTTTAGTGCAACACCATGGTTGTAGTAACATGAAAAGTAAGCTCCAAGTGAAAATTGATTTTCATTTTCTTCACCAATTCAAGCACTCTCCTTCATCCTAATACCTCTACCATGGATTGTTGAATGTTTCTACATAATTTTCCAAAGAAATTCGTGCTCCATTGAAGCTCAAAAGAGTCATTTTCGGAGGTATAAAGAATTCACCATAACTCATGATTTATGAGTCTTTCTTGCATTATTGTTGTTGCATTACATTGCTCTCATATCCTACATGGATTCTAGTACAAAAAAGATGGTTTTTATGACAATTTGGTGTTCTTGAAAGTTTGAGATTCATATACGGTTTTTGAGTTAGAGGCCATTTCAAGGGAAAATAATGGTATATTTGGATTCCTCTCGAAAATTCGGTCAAGATTCATCTAAGGATCGTTGTGTTTGGTTAAGAAACGAAGGAGCTAGGAGGGAGGAAAGTTCTGCCGGCAAGCTCCGGCCGGAACCCCACCGGAATCTGCATTCCGCGGTGGCTTAAATCCAACGAAGAAGACGACGGTCCAGCCGTCCGATCGATCGCCATGTCACCCGATCCCATGCGCTACAGCGCGACACGTCACCGTCCTCACTAAACCACATGGCGCCAACTCAGCGTTTTGACCCCATGTGCACCAGTTCGAATCCCAGCCATGACATTTCCATTAATTCACCTTGTTTTATTTATTTCCTTATGTTTTCTCATATTGCCATGTTCTTTTATTTTTCCTATTTTTTCATACTGACTTCAAATAATCATAAAAAATAGGAAAATTAATCTTTTTGATCCCCATTTTTTTGTGCTGAATCTTTGAGATGTCTAGAATTTTATAAAATTGGAATTATAATTTTATCATGTTCTAAAATTTTCTTTGGATTTTTTACATTTGGTGTGTCACAAAAATGCCAATACTTGTGTCATGATTTTGTTGAATTTCTTTGACCTATCAATACATCATTTAAATGCCAAATCTTTTGCAGGGTATTCATACACACATTGAGGTACCTAGATATATTTTTACTTGATTTTTATTGTACCATTTTGAAGGATTTCGAAGGTCTTTCTTTACCATGTGCTAGTTTGGCTTCTTTTTGGTACACTTGACATAGTTTGACTTGTTTGGCCATTTCTATTTGGATATTTTTGTGGTATCTCTCACCCCTGGTTTGTGGCTTGATGTAGGGAATTGGAGATTTTTATTTGAATTTTTTAGCACCTTTTTCTATTTTTCTTGTATTTTTGTATTCGGACTTGTAATTTGGAATTTCGAACGGACCTCGGTTTTATTTCGGCTCCAACGGCCTCGATTTGTTTGTGTGATGAACGCTAGGGTTCCTATTGCTCATTATAGACATTATATAGGATGTGTAGATCATTGATTGGCTGGTTTTATCATACATAATTGCCCATTAGGTTCCATACTTCCATGATAGCGCGTTATGATTCCAAATCGTAGTATACGTATGTCATTCGTAGGTTTTATTGCCTTGTATCACTTTATAATCGCTTGTGGCCAAGATTGAATGTTTAAAATAGGCCATTTTTCCATTAATTATGGGCTTTAGGCTGAGATGACTTGCTCCCTCACTTGCATTCCATGTTTACTGTTATGAATCCGCATTTCCTGTATGCTGTTTATTTCATCTATTTTCTGTTGCTTCCTTTGCCTTTCCCTTAGGAGCTCCATTCTTTCTTGTTGAAGATAGAATGTGATAGATATTAGGCTTTGCAACCATGTATGACAACATTAGGGTAGTTTTCCCCTTTGCAAACTTCAACCTTAGGACGAACTTGGCATGATAACGTTAGGATTAAACTAGTCTCCCCGTAGTAAGTCGAACTACGGCTGCTCTGATCTTTCATACCAGATGAAAGTACGTAGGCACGAGATGCGATATCTCGGCGAGCAACCTTCCCCCTTTTTACCCGTAGTTAGGCGAACTACGTTGACTCTGATTTCTCGTTTCAGACGGGAATACGTAGGCATAAAGTGCGATACTTTGCCGAGTCATTTTCTTTTCTTTTGTCCTTAAACCTATAGAGTAGATAGAATAACACACCCTTCGAGATAAACAATTAAGCATGGATCCCATCGAGTACGATGGACGTGAGGGGTGTTAATACCTTCCCCTTGCGTAACCGACTCCCGAATCCAGGATTTGGTTGCGATGACCATTCCATTCCATAGTCAAGCAGAAGTTGAGACGAACAAGGCCTGACATGGCAGTCAAGATCAAAGAAGAGGTTCAGAAGCAGTTGAATGATGGGTTTCTTGCTGTCACGAATTACCCTCCGTGGGTCGCTAATATCGTTCCTGTTCCTAAGAAAGATGGAAAGGTCCGGATGTGCATCGATTACCGAGATCTGAATAAAGCGAGCCCGAAAGACGATTTCCCGCTCCCCCATATCGATGTGTTGGTTGATAACACCGCTCAGTATTCTGTGTTTTCATTCATGGATGGCTTCTCTGGGTATAACCAAATCAAGATGGCCCCAGAAGACATGGAGAAAACTACCTTCATCACACCATAGGGGACTTTTTGCTACAAGGTGATGCCTTTTGGATTGAAAAATGCAGGGGCAACTTACCAACGGGAAATGGTCACTTTGTTTCATGATATGATTCATCATGAAGTTGAAGTCTATGTTGATGACATGATTGCAAAGTCACAGACGAAGGAAAGACATATGGTCGATCTTCTGAAATTGTTCGAAAGGTTGAGGAAGTTCAAGCTAAGGATGAATCCTAACAAGTTCACCTTCAGGGTGAGATCTGGAAAGTTACTGGGTTTCATTGTCAGTGAAAAGGGTATTGAGGTAGATCCTGCCAAAATAAAAGCTATACAAGATATGCCTGAGCCGAGAATGGAAAAGGAGGTTTGTGGTTTCCTGGGGAGATTGAACGATATTGCAAGGTTTATATCTCATCTTACAGCCACTTGTGAACCAATATTCAAATTGCTAAGAAAAGATCAACCGGTCAGGTGGAATGAAAATTGCCAGAAAGCGTTCGAAAGAATAAAAGAATATCTGCAGGAACCTCCAATACTCATGCCTCCAGTTGCAGGGAGGCCACTGATCATGTATCTCACGGTTCTTGAGAATTCAATGGGATGTGTACTCGGTCAACAAGACGAGTCGGGTAAAAAGAGCATGTCATCTACTATCTGAGTAAGAAGTTCACTGATTGTGAGTCAAGATACTCGATGCTGGAAAAAACATGTTGTGTACTCGCTTGGGCCGCTAAGCGTTTGAGACAGTACATGTTAAACTACACAACCCTGTTGATTTCAAAGATGGATCCGATCAAGTACGTCTTTTAAAAAAAGCACTCTCCAGAAGGATTTCTTGATGGCAAATGGTTTTAACAGAGTACGATATTCAGTATGTTTCCCAGAAAGCCATCAAGGGAAGCGTTTTGTTGGAATATCTCGCGGAACAGCCAATTGAGAATTATTAGCCGATGAAGTTTTATTTTCCAGATGAAGACGTCATGTTTTTGAAGATGAAATGTGATGAGCCTTTACCTGACGAGGGTCCTGAGATTGGATCTTAGTGGAAACTGGTTTTCGACAGAGTGGTTAATGCATATGGCAGTGGGATCGGGGCTATTATTACTACTCCTCACGGTTCTCATATATTGTTCGCTGCCCGGTTGACTTTCGCCTGTACCAATAATGAATCCAAGTATGAAGCGTGCATTATGGGTTTAGAAGAGGCCTTTGATATGAGGATCAAGAATCTGGATATGTACGGTGACTCAGCGTTAGTCGTTAACCAAATCAAAGGAGAGTGGGAAACTCGTCAAGCCAACCTGATACCTTACAGGGATTATGCAAGGAGATTATTGTGGTTCTTTGATAGAATCGAGTTCCATCATGTGCCAAGAGTCGAGAATCAGATGGCAGATGCCTTGGCCATGCTATCTTCGATGTACAAAGTGAATTTCTGGAATGAAGCTCCAGCCATCACCATTATGCGTCTTGATAGACCTGCTTTTGTGTTTGCAATTGAGAAAGCATCAGATGGAAAGCCTTGGTATTTTTATATCAAGCATTTTCTCAAGACTCAGGAATACCCATTTGGGGCATCCAACAAAGATAAGAAGACCTTGAGGAGGTTAGCCGGTAACTTTTATCTGAACAAAGATGATGTGCTCTACAGGAGAAATTTCGATATGGTCTTGTTGCGCTGTGTAGATGAACTTGAAGCAAACCTGTTGATGGAGGAAGTCCACGAGGGTTCTTTCGGTACTCATGCCAATGGACATGCAATGGCTAGAAAATTGTTGAGAGCTGGGTATTATTGGATGACTATGGAATCTGATTGCTTCAAATACGCCAAAAAATGCCATAAATCCCAAATTTATGCGGATAAGGTGCATGTGCCACCGGCTCCTCTGAATGTGTTAACGTCTCCTTGGCCTTTTGCTATGTGGGGAATCGATGTGATCGGAAAGATTGAGCCGACTACTTCTAATGGACATCGCTTCATTCTGGTTGCGATTGATTACTTTACGAAGTGGGTAGAAGCAGCGTCCTACGCCAATGTCACGAAATAGGTGGTCACCCGATTCATAAAGAAGGACATCATTTGTCGCTATGGAATTCCTGAGAGAATCATTACTGATAATGGTTCAAATTTGAATAACAAAATAATGAAGGAATTGTGTCTGAGTTTCAAGATTGAGCATCACAATTCTTCTCCATATCGTCCGAAGATGAATGGCGTTGTTGAGGCAACTAACAAGAATATCAAGAAGATTGTGCAGAAGATGGTACTAACCTATAAGGACTGGCACGAAATGTTGCCCTTTGCTCTTCACAGTTATCGTACTTCGGTGTGTACGTCAACCGGGGCAACTCCTTTCTCACTGGTGTATGGTACGGAAGCAGTCCTGCCATTGGAAGTTGAGATTCCTTTTTTAAGGGTATTGTCGGATGTAAAGCTTGACGAAGCTGAGTGGGTGTAAACCAGGTTGAATCAGCTGAGCTTGATTGACGAGAAGATATTGGCGCTAATTGCACATGGTCGAGTGTACCAGAGTAAGATGAAGAAAGCCTTTGATCAGAAAGTGCGTCCTCGGTGCTTCCATACGGGTAATTTGGTGTTGAAAAGGATCCTTCCTCCTCAGACAGATCACGGGGGAAAATGAACTCCTAACTATAAAGGTCTGTATGTGGTAAGAAAGGTTTTCTCTGGCGGAGCCTTATTACTATCTACCATGGATGGTGAAGATTTTTTGTCCCCTGTGAACGCAGACGTGGTTAAATAATACTTTGCTTAAAGAGACCCGCTGGACAGAAAAAGAAAAGTCCAGGCAAAAATGGGGCATCCCGGAGAACCATAAAAAGAGAAGGTTCGAGCAAAAATTAGGGACAAAAAGGAAAGATGTAAACCCGCAAAGTTGAAAACCTGAAAATGCGACTTTGGCAAAAATGGGTGTCCTGGTGGATTGAAAACCCGAAAGGGCGATCCAGGCAAAAGTTAGGGATTTAAAAGCAAACGACTGCGGTCTGCGTTCGATCTGTGAGCTTACGAGCAGTTATCCCGAAGGAAAGGAATCAGTCCAGTCAGTCTTTCAGAATGCAAAACACGGGGCACATCGAAGACATACAGGTCATAGCCGAATCGACACATGGCGGTTGTCTGTTTCCACGTTGCCGACATTTGTATATATTCTTTTACTTTTATGCAATTGCCTCTTTTCAGGAATTGTATCCGAATTGTAATTTTCCTATTTACAGGCCTTTTATCAATAAAGTATTCACTTCAGTCAAAGAGCTTTCCCTTTCTTGTTTTACTTTTACTGTTTTGTTTGCAAAAACGTCCGATATTTTGATAAACATTGCAGGTGAAAACAGGAGGATTTACATAGCGTAACGAAAGCAAATGACTTTGCTCGCATGATAAGTGTCATGAGTAGTAACTGAGGTAACCATTTCGCATGTGTGATTTCTTTTGTTTTATTGCAGGATGGTAGCTCTCCCCAGCAGATGTGTTCCTTCACGGTATTGAAATTGTAATACAAATTAATTTCTCCTCTAGCAGAGATTTTTTCTTACCCACAGAGTCTCACTATCAGGTCAGGTATCGCCAGCGGAGGTGTCTAGTGAATCTCCAGCGGAATAGAGTTTCGTCTCCCTGCAAAGGCTAACCCCCGGCGGGGTGGGTTTGTTCTCAGTGTATTATTCTCCAGCGGAGGTGACGTTTTAGACGCCCTCTCCCAACGGAGTCGACTTTCTGGTTTTTTCCCGGTAGTATCGGTATTCAGGGTTTCTTCCTCGGGCAGAGTTCAGTGTTGATTCCCTCGACGTGACAGATGTTTAGGTGAAGCGTGATCCATTTCTCGGAAGAGTGGAGCTCTCATTAGGAGTATATGATATTCTCCAGCAGGGTGGAATTTCTTTCCAAGCAGAGTGGAGCTATTTCCCAACAGTTTACTTTACTTCCCGAGAGGGTCGTATTCTGAACGGTTCTCCCCGGCAAAGTGAGATTATTCCCCAGAATGTTGGAAGGCTGTTCCGGGCATTTCCCCAGCCTATGCATTTGATCCCCATAAGAGTTGTTTTCTGAGAAGTCATCCAGGGCATTTTCCTCAGCAGAGTTTTGATTCCAGCAGAGTGGATTTTTGTTCTCTTTAGAACGGTTGTATCCGAGAGGTGCTTTATAAGGAGGTCACCCAGGGCTTGTTTGTTCCCCAGTATGAGTCTGATCGTACTCGGCACGTCCTATTCCTCCCCGGCAAAATTGGTCGCTTCTCTCCAGCATTTATGTTGCTGGGGTGGTCCCTTTGCATTTGCATTTTTGCATAACATCCTCACAAATGCGTAGCATTTCCATTTCGTATGGAGCATTGCGCCATTTTCAGACATACGCATTTAAGCATAAGCCAGGATTGGTACCTTTAAGACCGGTTGTCTTTTCAACAGAGGATGTTTGATTCAAGGGGTTTTCGTGTTATCCGTGTTAGGGTGGATCTTTGGGTTATTCATGTTGGTGGATTGTTCCCAGTTAGTCGTTTTGTCAAACGTCTTCTTCTTCAGTTGGGTCGTTTGGTTAAATGTTTTCGTTCTCTCCAGGTGAGTCGCTTGCGAGTGTTGTCTTCCCTGGTCGAGTCTGTTGGTCAGACATTTCCCCCCAACAGAGTGGTGGTGGGACCGATGTTCCTTGGCAGATTCGTTTGTGTAAACTTCTCTTATCGAGGATGTCTTTGCTTGGTTAGTCGGATTGGTTCCGTTGCATGCCTATTCTGGGTGCGTTATTCCAACTTTTGGTTGGTAATTTTTGGGATATGTTATTCCAATTTTTGGTTGGTAATCTTTGATTCCTTCTGCAGAGTCCTTATTCCAACTCTTGGTTGGTAATCTTTGTTTCATTCCAACTCTTGGTTGGTGACCCATTGGCGTTTGTATGTTATTCCAACTTTTGATGGTAATCCTTATTTTCCTCAGCAAAGTCGGGGATTCTAACTTTTGGTTGGTAAGCTTTGTTGTGGTTATCTCGTTTTCATTTAGCGTGGTCGGCAATTATAACTTTTGGTTAGTAGCTTCGATCCTAACTCTTGGTTAGTAGCTCTTGTTCCGACTTTTGGTCGATGAGGATTTTTCCTGACAATCCTAACTCTTTGTTAATAGCTCTTGTTTCGAATTTTGGTCGATGGGGATTTTTCCTGGTAGTGCTAACTCTTGGTTAGTAGCTCTTGTTCCGATTTTTGGTCGATGGTGATCTTTTCATAGTGATCATAATTTTTGGTTAGTAATCTTGCTTCCCAACTTTTGGTTGGATTGTATCCCCTGCAGGCGTTATTCCAACTTTTGGTTGGTAGTCTTTCGCTCGTTGAGTGTTGTTCCAACTTTTGGTTGGCAATACCCAGCTTGGTCGTCATGTTTGTTTTCCAACTTTTGGTTGGTAGTCTTTGGTTCCCCAGTGGGAGTCTGATCCCAACTTTTGGTTGGTAATATCCGGTTTGGTCGTCTCGTTAACGTTATTCTAACTCTTTGTTAGTATCCTTTGTTTCCTTGTTGATGATTCCGACTTTTGGTCAGTATACTTCCCCCAGCAAATTCGCCTCGCCGTTTAAATTTTGGTTGGTGTTGTGGTGATTCCAACTCTTGGTTGGTAGTGCTTGATTGTTATCCCTGGAGAATAAGGATTATCCCATCTTTTGGATGTTATCTTAGGATGGATGTTTATAATGTGCAAAGTTGTCTGGTTAGTTTGCTCTTTCCCCAGTGAAGTCACCACGGGATTGCTTGGGTAATTTCCTCTTTTGTTCCCCGGCGGAAGTCCTGTTCGTATTGGATGAAGTCCTGTTCGTATTGGATCGTTATCCCTAGCGTGCCGTATTCTAACTCTTGGTTGGTATTCGCTGTTTAGCATCCCCGAAAGGTGCAAAATTCTGGGTTCTTTTGTATTCAATCACCTTATACCTCGAATGTTTGAAAGCGGATGCTTTTCCTCCCTTCAGGTCCAAGTTGTTTGAATAGGGGCAGTTGTAGCACCCCAAAATTTGCCTTTCCATTTTAGCAGCATCTGGCTTTTGTTTCTTTGCATTTTCGCATTTCTGCATTTGCATAGCATTCGTTCTTGAGACAAGGGATCAAGGTTTTCCTGTGGCTCAGTTTTTATCTCAGTGCATGAACCTGAATAGCGAGCATCAGAGGCTCTGGCATTTATTTTGCTTAGCGTTCGGGCGACCGATTTTATTTTATTTTGTAGGGTATTTTCCGCTCAGAAAGCAACATTCAGGCTATCTCAAGCATTTTCATGGTTATGATATTCAAAAGCAAGTTTCAGAAGCTGAACAGAGCTCAGAACGGCTGAAAACGGGCAAATGTGCAGATTTCCCTCCAAAAGGCGCCAAATTCAAATTTTTGAAGGTGTTAATCGATTAACCAAGTCAAAATCAGTCCAGATTTGAATTTTTGACAGTATTAATCGATTAACCCAAAGTGTTAATCGATTAACTAGTGCAAGTTTTGCCTCTGCACGTGAATTTTCAAAGGGGGTCACTTTGGGGTCCAATTTTGATCACTTAGAAGTTCAATTTTACACCTTGGGAAGGATCTAGAACCATCTTGAATTTTGGTTAATCTCATTTTCCCTCCAAATTCCCATTCCTCATTCTAAACCAAATTTGACAAACCACATTCCAAACCTCTCATTTGGATCCAAACCTAAGGGGTATTTAATTGGTTTACTCCAAACTTCACAGATCTAATCTTCATAATTTCATTCTCATTTTCAGAATTCATCTCAATTCTCTCAAGTTTTCTCCAACTTCCAAAACCCTCACCAAAGCTCTCCATCCATTGAATTCTTTGACTCTCCATTGGAATCAATGAATTCTTGAGCTAAAACCTTCATCCATCATCCTCATTGAATCAATTTCTTTATTCAATTTTTGTGCAAACTTGGATCTGAATTTTGAAGTGGTGTTGGAAGTGATTATTTGGGGTAATTTGGCTTAATTTTGGTTGATCATCACTTCTATTACAAGAATTGGCTTGGATCTTGAAGTATTTCGGATTTCTTGCTTAGATCTACACGTCCGAAGTGAATCAACATTAACCGAAGCAATTCTCCGCTTCGAAGGTTGGAATTCTAGATCCATTGCATTTTGAGCTTATTTTGCATAATCATGTTGATCTTCATTTTTGATTGATTTGATTCATTTTGATTCATGTGAATTGTGATGGTGTTGTTTATATGTGTTTACATCTTGATTAGATCACTGTTTTCTGGTTTAATCGTGCACAATTGTTTATGAGATCATGTGGATGTTTGCTTAAGTGATAAGTTGCTGAAAAGTGCTTTTTTGTTGTTATTTTCTGTTGTTGGAGCAGTGTTAATCGATTAACATCTGCTGTTAATCGATTAACCAGATCAAACATTCAATTTTTTAGGCGTTTACCAGTGGTTAATCGATTAACATTGTTCCAGCAGGCCTGTTTTTGCTGTTTTTCATGCTTGTTTCGGTATCGTTTCACTTTGAATCATCATGGATCAGTGTGATGCATTAGGGGTGAGATGTGTTGGATATATGTCGATGTTCGTGATTGTTTAATTGTGATTTCGTCGACACGCGTGCTTGCTTTCCACTTGAATGCATACCCTCTTATATGTTGTTCGAAGTGATGTGCGTTTTTATTTTGTTTTTTCTTGAGTGTGAGAATCGAGTGGTCGAGATGCGCTTGTGGTGGCTGCTGCCCCGCACTTCTTTTCTTCCCACTTTTCTCCGATGATTGATGGTCGTAGGAGTTCGCTTCTCCCATTTCATCTCATCCCCTCTCTTTTATGCTTGCATGTTCATGTTTGCTTGCTTGCATTTCTTTTCTTTGTGTGCATTCTTTTTGCAGCTCCTTTCTTGCATTAATAAAGGTCAAGATGTGCTTGTGGAGGTATTTACCCCACACTTTTTCCTCCCTTTGCTTGTGTGTTGCATTGCATATGCATTCTTTCTTCTTTCATGTTATTTTATGCTTCCTTCTTCTTCTTTCTTCTTTTGCTATACCCCCTTAGGATCTCTAATCTCTTGAGATTATGATAGACCTTAGGACTTAAACCATGCATGATAACATTAGGTGGCATTCCCTTTTACCTCAACTATAGGTATACTTTGCATGATAACTACTAGGTTTGAGTTAGTCTCCCTTTAGTGTGTCCTTTCTCTTCTCATCTTCAAATTCTATCAAAACATTTAATAAAGGTTAATGAATGTTGTACGCTACGAGCCTTAAGCTACTTGGGAAATGGTAATTTGGGGGCTTCCTCTCAATGGCCTAGAGTGTTTAGCGTACACCCTTTGGATGATATGCGACGCATTCGCTCCTAGGTCATAGTCTTTAGTGCAACATGAATTACAAACAATAATCAATGCACTTCTTCTCTAAAAGACTTCAAAAACAAAGTTCAAACCTTTTTCATCCTTAGGGATCTTAATAATGGAAAATATTTTCATAAAAGAGAGTTTTGTTAACTCTTGGTTCTACCGCAAACGGGTAACGCCTAAGTCTCCAATGGTCGAGCTGCATACACCTAATTGCTAGAACTAAGTTTTAACTCGACTCGGGTAAAAACATTTGAACCAACCGGTGTTCTTGTTAGCTCGAACTACGTTTTCTCTGATTTCTCATACCAGATGAGAATACGTAGGCACAAGATGCGCTGTCTTGGCGAGCAATCTTTCCCCACCTTTCACCCGTAGTTAGCCGAACTACGTTGACTCTGACTTTCCCATTGCACGAGGGAATACATAGGTACAGAGCGGTGATGCTCTGCCGAGTCATTTTTCTTTTCTTTTGTCCTCGAGACTTGTAGTTAGATAGATAAACACCCTTTAGATAGATAACAAGCGTGGATCCCGTCAAGTACGACGGATCTGAGGGGTGCTAATACCTTCCCCTTGCGTAACCGACTCCCGAACCCGAGATATGGTTGCGAGGACCTGTCTTCTCCCATTTTCGTCAAGTTTTCTATGATCGTTTCCTTTCCTTCTTTTAGGATAAATAACAAACGGTGGCGACTCTTCTGTCACTGTCGGCACCTTTTTTTCTCAGTAGCGACAATGGGTAGTCTACAAATCATGTTCAGAGATATGAGTGACCTAGATGGAACTTTCCCATCCTACATAACAAGATAAATATCTAAGGGCCAAATATTAAATTGTACAAAGGTGACACGATCTATACCTTGTATTCAATATAGACATTAGGGGAAAAAGGTAATTATACACGAAAACATTATCGCATAAAGATTTTTTCAGATCACATGATATTTTTGTTACTTGGGTAGCAATGATGTGTTGCTAGATACCGCTCACTGTTTATTAAATTAAATGTGTGGTTTAGTATAATTGCCAACGCCACGAGATAGAATAAATAAGGAACATCTTAAGATAGAATAAATAAGGAACATATTAAGATATAGTGTACTTAAGAGAATAATGCAACACATTAAGGTATGGTGAACTTAATTGAACTGTAGAACACCGTAAGGTACAATGCACTTAAGCGGAATATGAAATATTGTAAGGTATTGTGCGCTTAAGTGAAACATGGTACACCATAAAGTATGGTGCACTTAAGTGTGCTTTTTATCTTGCAATCCAGACAAGTGGTTATATAAATAGAACCCTTGCGTAGAAGCTTTCAGACTTGATGAAATTTGGTTTGTGAAACCCTGGCTGCAATTTCTATCTTTTTCTCTCACTCAAAGTCTTCATTTGTAGCAGTTACCATTGATATTGAAGGCATATTTTTCGGTGTACTGAGTACAGGCGTTGTTATTCATTCAACGCTCGTGATCATTCCTTTGATTTTGCATCAAAGATGTTAATCACCACAAGAGGTAATCGTTTTATCAATGATCATGCATCATTCGTAAGGATCAACTAAAGGGAAAATTTTATTTTTTGTTGCGCTTTATATCACGATTTCATTTCATTTTGAACTATGATTGTTAGTGAAGATATTGTGAAAATTCTTGGTGTGATTTAAATTCAAGTGAAGTATACTCTTTATGAAGTAGTATGATAGTTCTTTGAATGATGATTGTTAGGGATAATATATGAAACAAATGTATCATTTTCAATCAAGGTGGTGTTGCATCGCAAAAAAAATACTAGAGCGTGAGGAACGCTCGAAGTATAAATAGAGTTGCCACATAACTTTATTTATTCCAAAGGAAAGAGAAAATATCAACAAAACCTCTCGAAGAAAAAAGAAAAGGAATGGTCGTCACAACCAAGAGCGGGTTTGGGATTCGATTATACAAGGAGAAGGTATTAGCACCCCTCACATACGTTGTACTCGACGGGAACCGTTTTGATCATTTTACGTATATGGGTGATAACTAAAAGTTACTTGCGATTACTGACTTATTATTTGATTTCTTATAAAAGCTTTAATTTAGGGGAAAATAAGTTTTTAATTAATGCGCTCACAAGATTTCAAAATCTTGTACCTACGTATTCTCATGGTGCAATGAGAAAATCAAAGCTTCATAATTCGTGGTAGAAAATAAGTCTTTATTGGTTAATTTTATTGAACGATGTTAAGGTCTTGTTCTAGTAGTTAAACTTTGTTTGTTTGCTCGGCATGAGAGGCTTAAGTGTTTGTTTATATTGCGATAGAATGGATATAACATGTTCGTTTGTGAATAGTTTTTTATTGATATTTGCCCAAAGGCAAAAATAGAGTTTGATGTGTTGAGATTGTTTTTTGTCTGAAGACGGGTATTCAGACAAGAAGCTCTACAATAGTGTTCAAATACTTGGGGAAGGAGAATGCCTATACATCATTAATCATTTTTCTTCTAAACTATTGTGAAAAATGTATGGTGAATTAAGTCTAGGTTCGTTAACAGAAGACGATTATTCACACAGGGAGCTCTATAATAGTGCCCAAATAACCGGACAGATAGAAGGTCTAAATCCATGCAATCCTTTTTTTTCTATAGGAGAACCAAAATAATTTAACTAATTATTATGTTTTAATACGGAAGATGAGAGTTTAAACATGGAGCTCTAGAGTAGTGTCCAAACACTCGAGGAAAGAGAAGGTCTACACCCGCTCAATCCTTTTTCATCCAATTTGTTGTAAAAAGCTTTTTTTTTATGACATAAAATAAAAGAAAGTAAACATGTCATTTTATGAATGAATTATCAAGGTAATCACAAGTCATTTTTTACATAACACCAAAAGGGGTTTTTTTATGTATCCATGATTACATTCTAGGTGTATATTCATGATTAATTCCTACTGTTCAAGTGTTTAATCCATTAATCAATCAAAAGAATTAATAAATTGACTAAACAAGAAAATGCAAAATAATTCATATATCGATGATTATTCATATTGGCCACTCAAGAATTTAATCACAAATACTAACAAGCATAAAAGTCAATCAAAGAAGAAAATATAAAATATATATAATAGGAAGGTAAAAATAAAAGAGGCAAAATAAATAAATAAAAATAAAGAAAATATATAATGGGTGTGAGAAATTTGAATAGGGTTAGCTAGAAAAAAATACTACTTAGGCTCAAACAACAAAAACACATGGTATCTATTTGATTGTGCATGACCATGGTAATGTTTGTAGGGAGTATGCACTGAGAGAAATCCATGAGTATTTGGCTGAATCATCGAGCATACCAGCCATCCACAACATCACATACAAATAGATGGACCTATATATGCATATATATTAGAAAAAATGGCTAAATAAGTTGGCCTACATATATATATATATATATATATATATATATATATATATATATATATATATATATATATATATATATATATATATATATATATATATATATATATATATATATATATATATATATATATATATATATATATATATATATATATATATATATATATATATATATATATATATATATATATATATATATATATATATATATATATATATATATATATATATATATATATATATATATATATATATATATATATATATATATATATATATATACATATACACACACACACACACACACTAACGTATAAGACTTCATAAGTAATATGGATTAATTGAAAACCTTAATAAGAAACAAGTTTTTAAATATACTTTTTGGCCAGGCCAGACTTTTAAAAAGATCCGGACAAACCGAACAAAAGAGCCTATAGTAATCCATAGGCCAGGCCCAGACCTTGTAAGTTTATCGTAGGCCAAACTCAAGCCTTCTAAAGTCTAGTCTAGCCTACCCTTTTTCCACCTCTGTTTTTTTAGACTAAAATCCAACACAAAACTTTAAAAAGGGACCTAAACCGTGATTTTTAAAATTGGAGGATCAAATCCAAAAAACAAAATAAAATAGGGGGGCCAAAATTACAATTAAGCCAAAGACTAAAATAATATCGTCTGTCTAGTTTCTATTAAATTTAATTTAATTTTTTTCCCGAGTTTGTAGTTGAAATGTCAATACTCTTACACACAACTGTGATATTTTAAATTTGAACTCAAATGATTAACAACTAATATATAATATTAAACATTTTCCTGTTAAGCTAAGACTTGCAAACAATTACATATTTATTTTATCACAGTTATATATTTTGAAATATATCATAATCAAAATGGATTTCTTCGTTGTGTCAAATATTATTGTTATAGTAATGAGATTATTTCTATTGAGATGAAACTTAAATAATGTTTTAATTAAATATTTACATGACATAATAAAATGATAAAATTGTAAATATAATAGTCTAAATAAAGAATAAAATTAGAATAAAAAGTACTACATCAAAACTTAGTATTTCATTTATATATAGTCATCGTTTCAGATCGGGTCATGGCCCAATAAGAAAAGTCAATTAGACTCATTTTTCCACCCATTATAAGTAACATTTTTCTGGTGCCAATCAAAGGTTAGTCAAGCAAGTGGTATTGGAATCAGATCCTCGTTGCAAATATCACTCTCATTGGGTTGTTTGATCATCATCTAGTTCCAATAAGGAACATTAGCGTTGTTTATTGGAATCTAAAATTGATTCTTATCAAATCTCACCACGAATCTTCCCATTACAGATCGATACTTTTTTGGCAACTGTGTCTAATGAAGCCAATATCAATGATTCCTACATCTAGATGCATTCCATTAGTCCCTGTTGATACAGTTGGGGAAGATTCGTTCGATCAGACTCAATCTTCCTCGTCGATCTCGGAAGTAGGCACGTTTGCCGACGAGAGACCGGTCTTAGGATTTCTGGACAAAGAAAATATGGACGGAGTTCCTAAGGCAAATTTTCTCCTATCATTGTCACAAACCATTCTATCTCTATAATTCTAGTTGAAGACAAAAGTTCTTGCTATGTAATCTATTTGGAAACCCTTACTAGACTTGGATTAGGAGTGCAACATCTAAAACCTTCCAAAGATTAGAGAATGTTTGATTTTAATGATTCCACCACTCATCCGCGTGGGCAAGTCTGGTTACCCGCAACTTTGGGAGAGTATGGAAAAAGAAGGGTGTTAGATACGCACTTCCTCGTATTCGAGAGAGAAGGTACGATAATATCGTCAGACGTATATTCCTGGCCAAGCTAGATGTGGTCACATTGCTAGTACATCTAAAGATTAAATACTATAGTGAGTTAGGTAGACCTATCATGATTAAAGCACACCTTCTAAAAGCTCGACGAATACTAGATGTGTCTGTATAGAAGAATGTAGGGACCTCTTTGTCTCAAAGGGAGATAACCAGGTAAAGTTTTCTATTGGCAGAGGAAAAAGACCTTGACGTACATGATGAGGAGTACACAAGTCACATAGACTTAGAATCATCCACTGGAACCAAAGCGAAAAACCTCATATCAACTCCGACTAGAAACTTCGAAGTTATTCAGCTAGACTCTAATCCTTTGAGAACAAAGAAGATATGATTTAATTTACTCACTTTTTGTCATCTCGCCACACGAGATGTTTAGAATAGATACTGATGTAGCCTATCACCAGCTGAACGTAGATCCCAGTGTCTGAGATGTGTTACAAAGACGAATGCGACAATCACTTGAAAAAGTATAGGAAGTTGCGAAGACACTGCAAGGGTTATTAAGACCAAGTTCATTTCTAAACTGAAATACACCGAATGGTTATACAATGTAGTGTTAGTCAAGAAAATCTTGGCGAAGTGGACGATATGGGTTAATTACACTAACCTGAATAGGGCATGCCCTAAGAACTCATACCCTCTCCCCATCATAGAAAAACTGGTTGAAATTCTGCAGGATACAAGCTTATATTCTTTATGGATGCATATTCCTATTAGAACCTGATGTCGATGTATGAGTCCGACATAATGAAACTGCCTTCATGACCGAACATTAAAATTATCAAAATAATATCATGCCCTTCAAGATGAAAATTTGTGGGGCCACATACTAGAGGATGATGAATGAAGTCTTTAAGGATGAAATAGGTGAAACCCTAGAAGCATATATGGATGATATGGTTGTTGAGTCAAACAAAGAGGAGCAACACGACCAACACCTCACCCACATCTTTCAGAGGTTCTGACAATATAATTTGAGTTTGAATCCTAATAAATGCACCTTTAGGGTAAGAACTAGGAAGTTCTAAGGATTTTATCTTGCAGAAAGAGGAATAGAAGCAAACTAGAACAAGTGTGACAGAGTAATGAAGATAAATCCTCCAAACTCGAAGAAAGAGTGATAAAGATAAATAGAATACTTACCACTTTGAATAGGTTCACTTTGAAGTCAACATATCACACATTTCCTTTTCAAAGGTTATTGAAGAAAGAAGCTCAGTTTGAATGATATATGAGTTCCAGAAGTCATTCACATCCCTGAAGATAGCCATGTTCATACCACAGATGTTAACTAGACCACTTTATGGGGAAATCATATTTCTTTACTTGGTCATTTATGAAGAAGCGGTCAGCGTCATGCTCTTCAGAGAATCGGATGGACAATAGCAATTAATGTTAATTTGATTTAAAAGCTCTAGCAGAATTGAAGACATGTCCCCATAAAATAGAAAAGGCACCATTGGCCCTTGTAACCGCCTCTATAAAGCTATGATGTTACTTCCTGACTTACACCATAGTTGTAAGAATAGACCCATCATTGAAGCATATTCTCTATCAACATGATTTGGCGGGTAAGTTAACTAGATGGTCCATCAAAATGTTTGAATTCAACGTACGTATGAAGCTCAGAAAGCCTTGAAATCTCATCAACTTGCAAACTATCTAGCGGAAATGACACCCGAAAGGCCAGAACTAACACACTAATGAATATTTACTTACATGTTATTCAATAGTCGGGTAAGTGGAGCTGGTACAAATTCGGGTTAACTATTGAGGAGTCCTTGAGATTTGAATTTCCAACAATGAATAATCAAGCCAAAATCAAGTTGTGATAGATGGTCTCACGCTAACACATAAGATTGGGGTAGAAAATGTGAAGTTAAAAATAAATTCCTAGCTAGTAGTGTCACAAATAAAAGACAAATCTCAAACAAATGAGTTGGTGCTTCAACGCTTTGTACGAATAGCTAGAGAAAGGCTCACTAAGTTTGCAATGTATGAAATCAAACATATCTTTAGAGAGAGAGAGGAAAAAAACAAAGGGTAAACATTCTCTCCAAGCTAGACAACAGAAGATCTTCCGCCGCGAACCATTCATTCATTCAAGACACCTCAAAGAATCCTAGAATCGAAGTTCCAAAGGCAGTAACAATAATGATGAACAGTGACGAGCAACCTTCCTAGACAGACCCCATTTCTAGATACATAGAGCAAAGGAAGATCACTTCAGATCCATCATAAGTAAGCCTTGTGAGAAAGAGGGCTAGATCATATTCCTTAATATAAGGGATTTTATACATAATGGGTTTGACAACTCCTTTACTTAAATATTTAGAAAAAGAGAAAGACATACAAGTTTTAGCTGAGGTTGCCGAAGGGATTGTAAGACAGCATCTCAGAATTCGAGCATTTGCAAAGAAATTCATAAGATCCGGGTATTATTGGTCAACCGGGGTGGAGGATGCAAAAGAATATGTTAGGAAATACGACTAGTGTGAGTGTCATAAAGATATATATATATATATATATATATATATATATATATATATATATATATATATATATATATATATATATATATATATATATATATATATATATATATATATATATATATATATATATATATATATATATATATATATATATATATATATATATATATATATATATATATATATATATATATATATATATATATATATATATATATATATATATATATATATATATATATATATATATATATATATATATATATATATATAACGCGCCACCAACCAAACTACACACCTTAACTGCACCATGGACCTTCTCGTAGTGGGGAATGGACCTACTAGGACCATTCCCTAAGAGCTAGGAATACTTTAGTTTCTGATAATGGCAGTTGATTACTTCACCAAATGGATAGGAGAAGAGGCACTAGAAAATGTCACATCGACAAATATCTCAAAGTCCCTCAAGAGAAATATCCTGGAACAATATGAAATTCTCTAAACCTTTATAATAGATCATGCCAAGTAGTTTACTAACATCAATTTTAGAGCCCTATTGGAAGAACTAAAGGAAAAACATCACTTCACGTCGGTGGAACACCCTTAAACCAATGGGTAAGTTGAAACTGCCAATCGAGTACTCCTCAAAAGGAAATTGGGTGGATAAACTCCCACACATCATTTAGGCATACAAAACGACACCCCATTCAACCACATGAGAAACTCTTTTTCGATTGATGTATGGAACAGGAGTTGTCGTTACTGTCAAAGTTGAAGATTTAAGCTGGAGGATGGTTTACCCCTTAATCAGGGAGGATAATTTCAAAGCAATTAGAGAAGAAGTAGACCTACTAGAATAAAAAAGAAGTACCAAGACCTTGTTAAGAGCGATCATAAAGCAAGTGACAACTGCTATATATAATAGAGACATATAGATGTTGGAAGGAAATTGTCATACCATAATTTTTAACACTAATATTCCATATCATTTTGCATCATTTTTTCATAACATTCTAGGTCAAATCATTCATGCATAGCTAACTAAGTTATCAGACATTGCTCTTGTTCCTTTGTGAATTAGGCTTTGTTTCAAGAGGCTCAAGGGGTTGATCAGTCAACGTTCTAGATGGATTATCAACCAACCAAGTCCCCATACTCTTAAGAAATCTCCCTCCATCAAATATTAAGTGCAACATGGCTTCACTACAATTTCTTCAAGATACAAATTCATCTGTTCATGAAACTAGGTTTTTTTAAAACCAAAAGTCAACAACATCTTTGGCTTTTGATCATGACATTATTTCAAGCCTTGAAACATGATTCAAGACATTAAAATATACCCTTGGAGTCCACCCATAGTGTTCAAATAGCTCAAGAGATTGGATTCATTGAAGATCAAGAGGTGAAATTTATCTGATACACAAGTCATCAACTGCAAAGTCAAACCTTTGACTTTAGGGTTTTTTGGTCAAACATGAACTTTTCAAGTCAAATTCCATGAAAACATGTCTTATGGTTGAATTTGATCAAGACAAATCAAGAGAATTGAGGTTACTGGTAAAAAGGGCAACTTGGAAGGAAGTGAAATTTTTCTGTGTCATGGAAAAACCCTAGTTTGGTGCTAACTTGCCAAGATCATAACTTCCAATCTAGACATCCATATTCGTGAACCCAAAGATCAATTTGAAGAGCATATTCCATACTACAACTTTGTCAATGAGGTGGAGTTCCCAAAAGGTGCATAGATTCCAAGTTATGATAGCATGAAGTTGAGAAAAACAAGATTTTGGAATGCTATACTTAGAAATTTTTCTAAGTGTTGAATCTCAACTTGGAGGATGAGTTTTCAAGTCCATTTTTATCATGCTTCTCATCTCCAATTCAAATTTCCTAACATGAAAGTTGTTGGGCATTCTTCAAGCTTTCCATTGATCCCAAGAACTCCTTCATTGGATTAATACAACTCAAGTTATGTGGTTGCAAAGTTAGGATTCCAAAGTTGTCAAAAGTCAATAACATAGGATTTTTTTCTAATTCATTTTGAATTAGTTTTTGGACATGACTTCAAGGCTTATTTTATTTATCTTCTAAACCTTATTTCTACTTGCTTTGAACATGAAACTTTCTCACCTATCTGCCTACTTTTCATTGAGCCCAAAACCTCATCATTTTGACCAGAATCCATGGAGTTATGATATCTCAAAGTTGGCTTCATCCACTTAACTCATGCCATACCAATGTTCATGCAAATTTGAATTTTGTCTTGTAGCATCCATATGCCTCAAATCCTGCGCATAAAACCTGTCTTGTGTGATCCCAAACATTTCTAAAACAAGCTTAATATCTATGACATACCATATGTACCATTTATAACTATTTCACGAAAGAGAAACAAAACCAAATTTTTTCAACAAGGATGGCTGACATCTTTCCCCATTTCATGTTGCCCTCTCTGATCACAAAGAGCCAAAACTATAACCAAACAAGCTCTGAACCTTGACCTAAACTCGAGCCTATGCTTACTACCCTCATGTTTTTGAAATTTTCACAAAACCTTGGACCAACAAATTTAACCTCAGTAAATCAATCTTAACTACATATAACCTTGACATATATACCAAAAACCCTAGAGAAAGAGAGGCAGCTCTATTTCACACGAAAATAGAACCAAACATTCACTCTCACTCTCTAAAAAAAACTTCTTTGTTTCAAATCTCTCTGCCTCAAATTTCTTTCGATTTCCTGGCTCATTTCATCATCCTCAAGGTTAAAAGGAGAATTTGGCAAAGTTTGGAGAGGCTGTTGGAGCACGAATAGAGTTGTTAAAGCTCCATTGTTGGTAACCTTATCTCAAGCTATTTCTCTCATGTTAAACATATTTTAAGTTTGTTGTTTGCATATTTGGAATGTTGGATTAATGTAGAACATATTTGCATGATTGTCGTTCTTGTTTCATGAAGTCCAGTTTACATGTCATATTTTTCGTGGTCTGTTTTCGTGTGTTTAGAGTGTCCAAATGAGAAAACTAAGGCCAGATATATGATATACACACAAAAACAAGGGGGAAGGTGTCAGGTTCGAAGTGTTTTGGTGAGACTTTTGGACGGCTCCAGCGACCATCGCCGGAGAAAATGACCGGAGCCAGGGCTCCGATGTCTGAGTTATATTGGTAAGGTGGCGTGCTGACCTATTGACCATGTTGTGTATGCGCTGAGTCATTGATGATGTGTATTAGTGAGTCGGCCATGTGGCATTTTGTTTGTGTTATTTTCTGATTGTGGATTTTTATGATGTTGGGCCTGCTGTTTTTCGCTGCTCACACCCTCATCTTTCCATGGCCCAACGCACTTCAGTTTACTTCCTTCTTCTTTCTAGATTACTTTTACACCCCTCCCCTTTACACTTTATTTTATTTATTTTATTTACTTGTCCTTATCATTTTAATTTTATTTTTGGTTTTCATTTTATTTTAAAAATAAATAAAAAATTATTTTCCAATACTTTAATGTCTCAAGAATTTATTTTCATTTTTATTTTTATTTTTTAAAATTATTTTCCTATTTTCTTTTTATTTATTTGTAAAAGGTGTTTACTAAACTACCCTTGAATTAGGGTTTTGATTTTTGAGGCTTTGTGTGTGCTTTCTTGGGCCATGTTTTTGATGATGTTTTGACATATGAATGAGCATTAATTGAGTACCATTTTGGTGTTAAAAGGTTTCATTTTAATTTGTCTTCATGTAGTTTCTATGGACCCTCAATTCTTGTTCGATTAGTGATGTGTGTTTGCCATATTTTCTAATTTTGAGTTTGTGCTTGTGCTATTCTCTTAGAAATCTTTTCCTTAGTAGTTGATGATTGTTTTTACATGAAATTGAGATTTTTATAAGAAATTATTTGGTCACTTAACTATTTCTGAATGATGCTTTGATTTGAGAATATGTTAAGCATGACATGTGAATGCTTTTGACCTAGTTTTACGATTAGTGTTTTGTATGAATGTTTGAATGCTTGGTAATTTTACATGACTTGAGATACCATGTTGAGCTTCTGCCTTATCATGTTCACTTTTCTTGTTCCTTTGCCTTACTTGTTTTCATTAGATGTTTACTTCCTTCATGGATGATTTTTGATTGATGTATGCTTAGTCTTGCTACATGCTTTGAACACGAGGCTTGTTAATTCCTTTCTTAAAATTTTGAGCTTGACATTGAATTGATTAGTATGCTTGTGTTACTGATCCATCTTGGTTTTATGCTTTAACTTCAATGTTTGAACCATTTTGAACTATGTTTTGTGTGAACTAGTTGTTGATAGGTGTGGCTAATGTTTTGATGCTTGTTTGATGTCATTGTGCTTGTTTCTATGTCTTTGAAAGATGTTGAATGTATGATGATGTAGCTACTGACTTTTTTTTAATTTTCATCTCATTTGGTCCATTTTGCTTTGGCACCTTGACTATTGATGTTAGATTAGAGTTTCAAACCCTTATATGCCTGTACATTATTGGGTTTCCTTTGTACTTGACATAATGCATGCTTGATTCATGATATGATGTTTTACTTCATAAGTTGATTAGTTTCTATATCATTTTCTTCACACATGTTAATATGCATTCATGATTTTTAGCTTTGACACTTGATGCTTTCATCTGTGTTCCTCTGATATTATAGTTGTCTATGTTTAGAATCCAAGGGAAGGGTTTGTGGTTGACTTTATAGTCATGTACATTGCATTTCTATTTTGCATCTTTCACCCATTGTATGATCTTTGTTCCCCTTTAGGATGATTACCTTAGGTTGTATATACTTAGATTGTTCATCCTTTTAGGTAGATACCATTAGGATTTTTCAACTTTAGATAACTTATAGTTAAGTTCTCTTTTCTCATGAGAGAATTAGACACTAGTCATCCTTAGTCGAGATGTAATTCTCCTACCCTATGATATAGTTGAGAAAGATGTTGATTCTTTTCCACTTGAGAGAGGTATGTGGCATACTCGTCGATTCTATATCCGAGTTGGAGTCTTTTTCTCAATATGAAGCAAAGATCCATCTTCCACATGTTTTTGGTGGTTTAGTTGAGTATTATCCTTAAGATGACATCTTGTCTCTTCTCCTAAAACCAACAAACATTTTCTTTTACTCGTAGTTAGCTGAACTACGATTGCTCTGACTTCCTATACAGGATACGTAGGCATAGGATTGCGAGATCCTAGCGAGCTACCTTTTTCTTTTTTCACCTTTCCTTTTTTTTCACTTTACCCATCTTTTCACCTTTAGCAAACAACTTAACAAATAACATAATAAGATAAGAGGTTCCTATAGGTATTATAGATACTTAGGGTTCCAATATCTTCCCTTAGTATAACCAACCCCTGAACCTTAGATTCTCTTTATCGCTTTGTCTTTGCATTGCATGCTTATAGGTTATTCGTTATTTCCCCCTTCCCTTAGATAAATTAAAGATCGGTGGTGAATTAAGATTTGTGACCCTAGCTAACTTAATAGCTAAGTTCTCCGATTCTCACTGCGACAAAAACACATTAGGGACGGAAAATTTGAAGCCAACTGGGAAGGACCATACAAGGTTTAGCAGAATTCGACACAAAGTGCTAGTTATTGCACTACACATGGTACACCCCCCTTCGAGCAAGCAACTCCAAGGATGTAGGCGATGAAGCCTTAAAATAAAATGTCAAAACCAAACCAGGCTAAGTCTTGGGGGGAAGACAAGAGGATCTAAACCTTGGCCAAATAGTTTCCTCGACGATGACGAAAAACAAAACATATTCATCAAGAAGGCAAAAATGATGAGATAAAAAGAAAGAGCCAAATAAAAGAAGTTCAAAAAGAACAATGTTCAAAATAAAAGACTAAGAGGCCAATAACATTATACACATATTGTCATATTCATGAAATGTAAAAAATAATTATAAACATCATGTGTCCCTATTAGATTGCTCATCTTCATCTTCATCACCTCTGCCCTCAGTCGCTTCCTCTTTCTCACTAACTAGTTCCCCGTCCATGATCTTCTTCTTCATGCCCATCTTATCCAAAGGGATGTCAAGACTAAGACAAATAAATTGAACTTGCTCGATTTCTAGGTGAAAAACAGTGGGATCACCATGAATTCCATCATTAATAACATTGTTATACAATTTCATCCACCTCAGCAGGATTCTTGTTCCTCCTTTAAAGCTTTCTGAGCAACGAGTAGTGAGACAAAGAATCCATAGCAGAGGATTTCAATTCTTCAAAAGCTTTGTTTTTTTTCATTCAAGATCCCTTGAAAGTTAGTAACTTTTACCACTAGAGAAGAAGGAATACCATGAGTCTCTACTTTATTTTGAAGATCGGACCACTTATCATATTCAACCTTCTAGAAATCAACCTCCTCTTTAGGTTTAGTCAAGTCTACTCAAAGTTTTGGTACCTTCTCCTGAAGAGCATTTTGCTCACAGGTAGTTGTTTCACACTTGCTCTTCCACTGATCCTTCTCTTTCAGAAGATCCCTAGGAACAAGCAGACTACCTTGCCTAGTAGCAACTAAAGTTAATAAAGAGGCCCCATGAAACAAATGATATTATGTCTCGGCTATTAGCTCTATCTTCTCAATATCAGGAAGGTTTTGTACATAAGCAATATATTCCTTTACAAAATACTACAAGCTTCTTAAGAGTTCTAGGGAACCCGAGATGAGAAAATGGCAGGGAGCTTAGTAGTTACGACATTAGAGGTCTCAAGAGATATCTTAGTAGAGCGAGAGTCATAAATATTCGTCTTTTTTCTAGCACTTTTTGTAACATAATCCTTGTCTCGGACTCTTTTCTTGGTATCACCCGTCATGGAAGGAAGACGGTCATGAGACTTTTTAGTCTGCCTCCCACCTTGTTTTGTGGAAGTCATACGATGTGGGTCAGATTATGAGACAAACTAGACGAAGGAAGGATGAGGTTGTTGATCTAAACTCTTATCAGAAAGTTCAAAAGAACAAAAAACCTTACTCGTGTTCAAGGCCTCAATGAATTTCCTCCTTTCATAAAGGTTTTTCAACAACCCTTCTTTCAAGGAAAGCTTGTAGTTGCCAAAAGAATACTTAAGAGATTATTACTTGAAATGATCTCAAGACCAATACTTCCTAACTTTCTCTTGGAATAGAAGCAAGTAGAAACAAGTAGGAACACTAAATCTTCTTATATAGCAAGCATTTGATGTATGACCTTTTAAACCATAATAGAAACAAGTAGGAACAAAGTTACTTCTATATCTTGGAATATAAGATTTTTTTTTGAAAAAAATTCTTCTTAGGATGATGATGAATAAAAAGCACGTTCTTTACTTTCTCTTTATTGGATTGGTCACTTACCTTGACAAATATAGTTTTACTATACCTTGGCTTGTCAAATTTTGAATACCCAAGTCTACTTTTATCATTAGAATACCTTTGTCCTTTAAGAAAACTTTCCAATCCAACTTGTCCTTTTTCATATCTTTCAATAACTCTATTTAATTGGAAAATTCTAAAATAAAGAGAATTACAATCATTGCATGTAAAATTTTGTGTTCTTTTTAATTTTTTTTTCATAGTGTCAATTTTCTCTTCAAGAGATGAAATTTGTGTCTTTTGTGTTGACATTGTTTTGTACATAATTTTACATTCATTGAGTAATTCTTTTATTGCTTCCTGTGCATCACTATCATAAGAAAGTTTGTGCATTCTTCACTTTTTGAATTGTATGATTAACTTACTTCGTTTTCATCCTATGCTATGTAGGTCTTCTTGAATTTTGATTCCTTTCTCCCTTGATTACTATTTTTCTTAAAGAGTTTGAGGCAATCCTCCTTCATGTATCCTTGCTTTCCACATTTAAAGTATGTAAAATTATGGTTTGAAGTAGACGATTACTTCTTCTTGAAAAATTTCATCCTTTTATCGGAATAAAGTTTTATCATTTTAGAGCAAATTTCCAAACCTTTTTGCAAGAAGAGTGATGTCATGGTTGTCAAAATTGGAAGCATAAACGAGTAAACTTGTTCATAGAATCTTTTTTTGATAGACTCGAGTAGACTCGCACAAACTCGTATAGACTCGCGAGTCTATGCAAAGTTTACGAGTCTAGAAGTTTTTTTTAATTTGTTTTTTTAAACCAAAAAGGCCAAAATTACCCAAAAGAAATTATTTTATTTTATTTTTTAAAAATAAATCATTATTTTTTTAAAAAAATTATTTATTTTTGCTTGTACAAAACTTATAAAGTCTCTTTCTCATAGTCTCTTGTTTCGGTAAAAGTTTCTTCCTTTCATTGACGGCGTGTGTTTTTATGTCTCTTTGTTCGTGTTTGTTATTGTAAATCAATCATTCGTTGTGTAAGTATTTTCTTGTATGTTTCACTTGATTGTCTCTCTTGTATGTTCTCATTTGTAAAGGTGATGCACCATTGTTCAATCAGGTCCACTGATCCCAATCCCCGTCTATCAATTTGACGTGACAAAATGGTTTACAAAATTTATGATTTATGGTAGAAAACATTTTTTTCTGTTTTGAAATAATATATTGCTTCATTTTTTTTGTAGAATTGTGATTTACGAATTATGACAAAATGCTTTGCTTACGGTTTTAAAATAATGAAAAATTGCTATAACTTTTACTAATTAATTAACTATTAATGATAATAATTATAAGAAACATGCATACCAAGTGTTGTAAAACGCTAGGGTCAGCGGATGACCTTGATGATACAGACATTAAAGTACATCTATTTAGAATCAGTTTTGACATAAGGCTAGAATAGTTTGAGCAGAGGCATAATTTTAAACTGCAGTTGTGAATATTGTGATTGTAATCATTGTGGTTGTTTCACATTGTAGCTGTTACAACTTGAATTGTGCTTAAGAATAATTTGAAACATATCGTTAAAAACACTTACTGTTAAGATTTTTCAAAGAGAAATTGAGTTTTAGAGTTTATATTTTGAGTTTTTATGAAAATATTTGAAGAAACACTCACCGCTATGATATTTTTGCATAGTAGCTAATTAAGAAGAAATTAGTACTTTAAGTATTTAACTACATACAAGAAATTTATCTGTGTGTCATGTATGTGGCATTTACAAGTTTAAAAATATATGTGTGTGTCATGTATGTTTCACTTACAGGTTTTTAAAAATCATTTTTTTATTTTCCATAAACTCATACGAGTTTGCGAGTCGAGCCTACGGACCCTTTACGATTATGAGTAGACTCGCGAGTTTGACAACCTTGGATGTTATCATCTTTATTCGGAATGTCTTCTTCCAGTTTTCCCCCTAAATCAACTTTTAAAGCAATACTATTGTGTTTCTTCTCTTGAGTCTCATGATTCTCTAGCCTTTCAAGTTCAATTTAATGCTCTTGAAGTTTTTCAAACAATGTGTCGAACGTCATTTTTGATAGGCTCTTCTTTTCAGATATTTCTGTCACTTTTGGTTACCACATGCCCTGGTTAAAAATCTAAGAATTTTAAGATTAAGTTCAGCATTAGAAAAATTCTTACCCAGCGCCGTTAAGTGATTTGTCAAGTGTGAAAATATTTTATGCAAGTCAAGAATTGATTTTGTAGGTTGCATCCTGAACATTTCATATTCTTAAGATAATGTATTTAATTTTGATCTTTTCACTTTCACAGTTACTTCATGAGTGACTTCTAACGTATCTCATATTTCATTCGTTATTTTGCATTGGGAGACACAGAAGAATTTATCCATACTTAGGGATGCTTTAAGTGATTTCTTTGCTTTCTTGTCATAGATAACCTTTTTCTCATTATCTTCATTCCACGAACCTTTTATTTTGTATGTATCAACGCCATTGACAATATTTGTGGGAAGAACTGACCATTTTATACAACATCTCAAATTTCTTCTCCTTGTGCTTCAAGATGTGCTTGCATACAAATATTCCAACAATCATAATATTCACCACAAAAGAAATGAGGCTTATTGTTGCTACCACTGTCTCTAAAAAGTGAGTTTGTAAAAGCCATTTTCTGAATCTAAGAAGCAGGTTTCCAATAACCTGCTCTGACGCCAAATGTTAGTTTAGATTGTAACCTAAGAGGGGATGAATTATGTTTAAAGATATTTGTTCCGGACTGGCCCAATGGCTAGGCATGGCCCAATCCACTTATGCACCCAGAACGACCCAATTGCTTAAGTCCAATCACTTTGGGGAGAATCTACCTTTCCGCCCCTCCAACAGGGGAGGATGATCAGTTTACCCTTGGTCACAACACTTCTCCTCGACAGTCTCTGCCCGTCACACACGGTTCCACCATCCAGAGTCAGTCAAGACGCTTGTACCCGTAACTATGCCTCTTCCCGTAGCAACAACTAGTTATAGGCACGTTTTCCCGTTCCAACGGCTAGTTCTGACAGTTACCTATTCTTCGGGAAACGGTTATCTCGCCCCAAAAATAGGGACCAATGGCCACGTGCTGGGAGCATTATAAAAATCCTCTCACTTGATAGGATCGGGTATTCAATATTCACCCTCAAACACTCATATTATGCTCTTGCTCTCTCTCTCTCTCTCTCTCTCTCTCTCTCTCTCTCTCTCTCTCTCTCTCTCTCTCTCTCTCTCTCTCTCTCTCTCTCTCTCTCTCTCTCTCTCTCTCTCTTGCTCGTTTTCTTACTTTAGCATTGAAGTGTCCTGCAGGTACACCCCCTCCTCCTCTTTCATACACAGCATCACAAACGCTTGCCTTCGGCCCACCTCAGGTTCTGATCAATCGGTAAGATCGGTGGCGTCGTCTGTGGGAAACTTGTTATCCCCGTCTTTCCTCTCTTTGTAGAACACAAGACCAAAACAATTCTTCAAATTTTTGATCATGGATTCCCATGACAACAATCTTAATGCTCATAACTCTATTTTCCTCCTCGTCAGCAATACTGATGCTAACGGGGTCACCACCTTTCATGGTGGCGACATCCTTCGACAAAGGGATAAAGCCATAACTTTCTCATCCCCTGCTCGGACAGATCACGGCGAAGTCCTACTTGTTCCATAACACTTGCCAGTTTCAGTTCCGCCCAATGCCGACTCGGCCATGGCGGCCCTCCTCGAGGTTCTCAACAAAACCAACCTCCTAATCCTCAACCAGAACGCGAGGATTGGAGCATTAGAAAATTCCATTCATCTAAGATCCTCTTCACCGAGGAAAGAACGTCAGCAATGACAGATTCCCCCTCCCCAATGCTAGAGGAACCGTCAGACACCTCCAAAACCAGAGACCCTGACCATCCGCAAACGCGACCACATTTCTCCCTGGAACCAGCATTCCTCACAACCCAAGAAGACCAGAAGAGGCCACAAAGCAGAGTCTCAATGTTCGCCTCCGCCCAGATCCAAGGGCCGAGCACGAACCCCATCTCCTCGACGAGACCGTCCTACATACAGACGGGACGCCTGCTCCCCGTCTTGGACCAGCAGCAGCAACGACGACGGGTCTCACGGCCCATTATCCCACGAGATCACGGTCATGCGCCTACCAAAAGGACTAGAGAATCCCCCCTCTCTAGGAACATAGGATATAACAACTGACCTGACGAGCACATCGAAAATATTGATGCGCTTCCAGATTATCGCAGCGTCCGAGGCACTATCAAGTGTAGGTTATTCCTGACCACGCTTAGGAAGAGGGCAATGACATGGTAAAAAGGGCTTTCTGACGACTCCATCACCTCATGGAGACAACTAAGGAGACTCTTCTCCAGACACTTCATGGTCTCTCGCTGCCACCCGAAGACCGAAGCCTCCCTTGAGGCCATCATTCAAGGGAGAGATGAACCCCTGTGAACCTATATTGAAAAATTCAACAAGGAGGTCGTACAGGTTTCTACCACCGATGACATGAAAAAGTTTCTGCTCGAACGCGGGCTCCGTTCCCATATAGAATTTTCTAAAGTTGTAGGCATTCGGCCCCCGACAATGCTGGACACCTTCCTCCTCAAAGCACAAGCGTACATTCAGTTCAAAGAAAAAGAGGCTGCCAATTCTGCTCGTGATTCCAGGCACAGGGAGAACGCCCGAGCATCCAGGTCCGACGAGCCGTCGATATCCCGTCGAGGAGATAAAAGACAAGAAGATCGTCCCCGTGAGCCCCAGGACAACAAGGGACCCTCTGACCGGTTCCACAAGTACATTCCCCTGACAGTTTCAAAGGAAAAGATCCTCACTGAGTGCGCCAACTCAGAATTCTGGCAAGCAGGAGTCCGGTTTCCAAAGCAGATACCATCATAACCCAACACTGATAAGTCTAAATATTGTCGGTTCCACAAGAGCCATTGCCATATGACTGAAGAATGCATCCACCTGAAGGATTCCATCGAAATATTATCAAGGAAGGGCATCTGAAGCAGTTCGCCAAACGAAAGGAAGCTCCTAGACCAGCCGCCCAAGAATCCCAGAAAGTCGAGGAAGAAGTGCCTTCCTCCGAGGAAGCCAACTTCCAGGTCGCTATGAGCGTCTCACGGCCTGAAGATTTCTACATCCCTGAAGGGTTCAACGCATCTCCATATTTTTCCGCGCACAGCCTGTGGGAGACGTCAAAAGGAAATTTGAGCACCTTATCAGCAACAGCTCAAACCAGAAGTCCACCCTCAGTAGGGCCTGGGGAGAGTTTATTGCCATCTACTTCTACCGCGAGGAGCTCCTCGGTGGAGCCCCCAACGCCAGCATCCCTCTGCTCGTAAAGGCTCAGATGGAAAATTTTGATGTTTGGTGAATACTCGTCGATCAAGGCAACTCCGTTGATATTATGTACTCCCAGCTGTTTTCCATGCTCCAGCTGGACGATTCACATTTGACTCCATACGTAGGCTCTGACCTACATGGTTTCAATGGGTCGGTGACAAAGCCTTGAGGTTACGTTGAGATGATCGTAACTTTCGGGTCTGCTGAAACGGCCAGGTCAATCAAGGTCTAATTCCTGGTTATAGATTGTCTGTCACTATACTAGTGCATCTTCGGGCGACCGACTCTGGCCGAGCTGGTGGTCGTGCCTTTAACAGTACACTTGAAAGTGAAATACTACACCTCCAAAGGCCTCGTTGCAACTCTACACAGGGACATCGAAGCCGCGAGGAGATGCTTTGAAGCAGCACCCAAGGGACTAAATGCCATCAGACCGAAGACTCTTGTCCAACCTGCTCTCCCCAGCAGCACCGAAGAGGCAAAGCCGCTTCCCCATGTCGATTCCATTGACCTTGACAGCCATTTCTATGAAGACGACCAGAAGATTCAAAAGGCAAAAGGGAAAGAGATCCAGTCATCCTTGAGCATCCCCTCTAGTAGCGGCGAAGATGCCCATCCGATGCGCCCAATTCCGGATGGAGAATTCGAGCTTGTCTTGCTCGGTGACGACCCCAAGCGAGAAGTGAAGATCAAAACCAGTCTCCCCGAGCTAGCGAGGAAACAACTGAGAGCATGCCTTTGGAAGAATGCAGACATGTTCGCGTAGAGTGCTGCGAAGATGCCCGAGCTAGACCCCGATGTGGCCTGTCACCACCTCACTATCGACACTGCCGTTAGGGCGGTGGCTCAATGTAGACGACGACAGTCTCTGGAGAACACGGAGGCTGTCGAACAGGCTGTAAAAGACCTCATAGAGGTAAAATTTATCTCGGAGGCCAAGTACACCACTTGGCTATCCAATGTTGTACTCGTTAAAAAGAATAATGGAAAATGGTGCATGTGTATTAACTATACCGATCTTAATAGGGTCTGTCCTAAAGATGCGTATCCCCTCTCCAACATAGATAAAATAGTTGATAATTCTACCGGTTTTAAATTTCTATCTTTCATGTACGCCTATTCGGGCTACAACCAGATATCCATGGAAAAAAGTGACAAGAGGTACACGACCTTCATGATCGAGTCGGGTAACTATTACTACAACGTTA
The DNA here is from genome assembly GCA_963859935.3 of Lathyrus sativus. Classification (NCBI taxonomy): domain Eukaryota; kingdom Viridiplantae; phylum Streptophyta; class Magnoliopsida; order Fabales; family Fabaceae; genus Lathyrus; species Lathyrus sativus. The sequence goes on from OZ012738.1 coordinate 603,425,180, forward strand.
TGCCCTTCGGTCTGAAGAATGTCGACGCTACCTACCAAAGAATGATGAACAAAGTCTTCTGAGGAGAAATCGGGAACATGCTCGAAGTCTATATGGACGACATGATCGTGAATTCCCATGAGGAATCCGATCACACGGCCCACTTGAGGAAGGTTTTCGAGCAAGCCAGGAAGTACAATATGCACTTTAATTTGGAGAAGTGCATGTTCGGGGTGCGAGCAGGCAAGTTCCTCGGGTTCTATCTAACCGAACGAGAATTGAAGCTAACCCCGATAAGTGTAGAGCCTTCTCTGAGTTCCCCATGCCAAACTCAAAAAAGTCCATCCATTCCCTCAACAGGATGCTCGCATCGCTTTCCCTCTTCGTAGCCAAATCTGCCCAACACGCCTTCCCCTTCCTCAAGCTCCTCCACAAGGAAGCCGCGTTCGAATGGACAGAGGAATGCGACAAAGCTCTCTTCCACTTGAAGCAAGCCCTATCTGCACCGCCAGTCCTTTCCCGGCCAGAAAATGGGGAAACCCTTTTTCTCTACCTCGTCGTCGCAACCGAGGCTGTGAGCGCCACCCTCATCCGTGAAACTCCTGACAGGCAGAAACCCATCTATTTCATGAGAAATGCATTGCAAGGGCCAGAGCTGAGGTACCAACAAATAGAGAAGATGACCCTCTCTCTTATCAACGATGCGAGGAGATTGAGACACTATTTTCTGGCCCACACTATCATGGTATGCACGGACCAGCCCATAAAGCAACTACTGAGCTATCCAGACATGGTCGGAAGGATGCTTAAATGGTCACTGAAACTATCCGAATTTGAAATCCAGTATGAGAGCAGAAAGGCCTTCAAGGCACAAGCGCTAGCTGACTTCGTAGCAGAAATGACCTTTCTCGGTCAACCGAACGAGGGTGCCCACAAGTGGGTCATATTTATCGACGGACCGTCCAGCTCGGCGGGGAGCAGAGCAGGTGTCATCCTGGAAAACGAGGAGGTAATCCTCATCGATGTTTCGCTCACACTGTTTTTCCCCACCTCCAACAACCAGGCTGAATATGAAGCCTTCCTGGCCGGTATACGCCTCACCGAAAACCTGGGATCATAAGAAGTCCTCATCTGCATCGACTCTGAGCTAATGGTCCTCTAAGTCCGGGGGGAATACCAGGTCAAAAACGACAACTTGTTCGAATACCTGGTTCTGGTTCAGGAGGAGATGGAAAAGTTTACCTCCGTGGAAGTAAAACACATTCCCTGCAAACACAACGTCCGGGCAGACATCCTATCAAAACTAGCCAACACAAAGAAAAAGGGGGAAACAAATTCGTCATCCAGGAAATACTCCCACGACCTAGCATCGAGAGAGCTACCACGACCCTAGACGTGCACATCATCGACGACGACCATTGCTAGATAACCCCTGTATACAATTACCTCACTAAAAATGAACTACCATCCGACCCTAAGGAGGCCAACATAGTAAGGCATAGAGCGTGCTCCTACGTTCTGGTTGAAAGCAAGATGTACAGGTGAGGATTCTTCATACCTCTCCTCAATTGCGTCGAAGAAGAAATGGTCGCCCATATCCTGCATGAGATCCATGAAGGAATCAACGCTCAACACCTCGGTGGGAGATCTCTCGCGAGGAAAGCTCTTCAGGCAGGTTACTACTGGCCAACCATTCAAAACGACACAAGGGAACACGTGAAAAGGTGCGAAAACTGCCAACGGAACAAAGACATGCACCTGGCACCGTCCAACGAGCTCATGGAAATGTCCTCTCGATGGCCATTCACCTGGTGGGGCCTGGACATCTTAGGGTCGTTCGACGTAGGGTCAAACCAGAATAAGTACTTGATAGTAGGCGTAGACTAATTCACCAAGTGGATAGAAGCTGAGGCCCTGGCCAAGATAACATCCTACAACATACTTCGTTTCTACAAAAGAAACATCCTTTCCCGTCTCAGCATTCCTCAAGCAATCTTCACAGACAGTGGGACACAGTTCACGGACAAAAAGTTCCAGGAATTCGTCGCTCAACTTGGCACTAAACAACACTTTGTGTCCGTCGAGCATCCCCAGACTAACGGGCAAGCTGAAGCGGCTAATAGGGTAATTCTACGAGGCCTCAAACGAAGGTTAGACGAAACAAAGAGGCAGTGGATCGAAGAGTTGCATAGTGTGCTCTAGGCCTATCGCACTACACCCAATTCTTCAACCGGGGAAACCCCTTTTCGCCTAGCATACGAGACAAAGGCGGTAATCCCCATTGAAGTTCACATGCCCTCTAGGCGGACTGAAGCACATTTGGACAAAGAAAAGAACAGGGAGGCCCTGAGAGAAAAGCTCGATCATTTCGTAGAGGTCCGATCAGAAGCAGCCCTATGCAAAGCCTCACTTAAACAGAAAATCACAATCAAGCATAATGCCAAGGTTATTCGACGAGAATTCCAAGTGGGAAACCTCGTCCTAAGGAGGAATCACAAAGATTCTTGTGAGGGCAAGCTCGCCGCAAACTAGGAAGGACCCTACCGCGTTAGAACAAAAACGGAAAATGGGGCCTACTACCTAGAATACCTTACCGGGGAAGAATTAACTCGACCATGGAATGCCAAAAAGTTGAAACAATATTACAGCTAAGGTACAAGCGCCCAGGTACAAATGTTGCGCCACCAACACGGATCTAAGCAAGGTTCAGTCTAAGAGACTCAACGCATGCTCGAAGGCGGTTCCTCGACCGAGTCCGTCGTTGTAAAAGTACCATGAACAGAAAAAACCCCCAGCTCGCGATGGGAAGTTCACGCTGAGAACTCAGGCCACGATCGTGGCCTGAGCTCCGCCCTGCCCAAAAACAACCCAGGCCTTTCGACCAGTTCCCCGCACTGTCAAACATCATCCATCGAGCATACCCGGAACATATAAAATTACTAAGTGCCTCTTACGATTGCGTTGGACGGTGCAGGACACTTAAAAAATATTAGACAAGATATAAATGAAAATACTAATGCATATTGACATAACACGAACACAAAGGGCCGCAACTGTGCGTGATACAGGGGCCAAACCCCACAACATAAAATTACAAGAAAATTACAAGTTAATCAAATGGAACGTAGGCCAAAGCATAAACTAGGGAATATTCACTGCTCCTCTTGCTGGGTCTCCTCTTCGGTCACTTGCCCTTGCCCTTCACCACCTTCATTGAACAGGAGGAACTCGGGGACGACTATCTTGCCATCTTTAACTAAATAGAGGAACCTTGTGCCTTCAGTAGTTAGTTAGACACCAGGATTCACCAACTTCAATTGATCCACGACATTCTAAAAAGCCTCTTCACCGATGGCCATAAGGTCATCGTCAGCTTGGGTGATTCGGGCAACCAGCTCTACCCGAGTCGACAGTTTCTTCATCTCCTTGGTCTCGTCTTCAGCAGGAGCAGCAGCGGCCTTCAGCTTCTCCACCAAGTCCTCAATGGCTTTCTTCTAGGCATCCAGGGCTTCCCTTTCCATGGTCATCTCCTCGCGACCCTTCTGCGCAGCTTCTTCGAGCTCCCTATCCCGCTACTCCTGGAGCTTCTTAACCTTTCCTTGTAGGGCCGCCACCGCATCCTAGGATTTCTTTAGCTCAAGCTCAAGAGGAGAGCCGTCCTCGGTGTACACCACGGCCATCTCCAGGATCCTCATCAAGGCAGAGGCATCCTACGCAAGCATGACCAACTTGCTGGGACGATTCATCTCCTCGAGCTTTAGAGATTCTTCCCAAGGAATAGACAGGGAGGACCCCTCGAAGAACTTCCTATTATGCAAGCAGGGAGGCAGTTCAAATTTTGTTTTGACGGACTCCCGGCTAAGATCCATGATTTTTTCACACGGGCGCGCTTGAGCCTCAAACTCACGAGCACGGGAGACGTCTGAGTGGCTGGCGGGGTAGACGAGGAAGTCCCTGATCCTGTCTTGGGAGGAGTCGTTCGTTGACCAAGGAAGCTTCTTCTTAAGGCCACGCCGCCCTTCATCTTTCCATGGGCGTTTTTTACCATCCTCTCCTGCGCCGAAGACATATTACCTGCAAAAGCAACAAACACATCAATCCGTGGAAAGAGAAATATCTCGAATGAAATAAGAAGAAGCGAAAAGCTACCCAAGAGTTTAAGAGCCTCCTCGCGAATGCTACACTCGAGGAGCTCTTTAGTATTAATGTATCGGGCTTCCACCTGTAACCCCCGTCTTCTTCATAAAGCACCTGCCCAGCGCGAGTCATGCACTGAGCGGGAAGGAAACCGTCCAAAAAGGCCACCAGTTTAGAATAGTTGGCCCGATCATCATCGACCAACTGATGAAGAGTAACTATGTACTCATCAGTCGAACGGGTAAAGTGAGCCCCACTCTAGTAGAAGGGGAACGTGAACAACCTTCGGGCAACTATTTTGCCTTCCTCGTCTATCAGATCCTCCCCATTTTTGTTCGTAGAGACCTTCCACATGAAGGTCGAGTCGGTAGCTTTCTCTGACACGGGCTTGATCACATAAAATCTCTCTTTAAAGGTCCAGATAGACTCGGAGAAGGGTTTGAATAATTTCCTTCCCTGTTCCAAAGAAACCCAGTCGAACTTCCTCCCTAACACCTGCCATTGAAGATGGAAGATAGTGAAGAAGAGTGGAACGGTGGCCCTGATCTGCAAGTATTCGTACACCAATTCATACACCTGCATGAAGGAAATGGAATTTGGATGAAACTGGGATGGCGCCAAGTTCAGATGTACGAAGACTGCCCGTTGAAAGTCAGTGAAGGGCAACCTCAGCCCTACCTCTTTAAAAACATATTCACACATGGGAAATCTCTCCTCGTACGCGAAACATATACGGTCGTTCTCTGAAGGGAAGTGGACCTTCCACTCTCTCTCTGGCCCCACCGTGGTAAACGCATCTCCGGTATATGAAGAAAAGAGCGAGGCATGCTCCATCGGCTCGGATACGGTCCACTCCTCGGTCGATGTCCTTGTAGCAGTCGCTCCTCCAGCATCAGGGAACGAGGAGTCGTCATCCGTTTCAGTATCTTCTGAGGAGATTTCCTCAAACAAATCTCTAAGGTATTCTTCTTCGTCAGCCCCGCGCGACATCTTCTTTACCTGAAAAGCAGAGGAGGAAAGTGAATTCGATGACAAAATCAAATCCACCCTTCCACTGCTAGTCAAGTGAAAGGGCGCGTGAAGGGCTAAAGATAGAATCCTCGACCTAAGCCATACTCAAATTGCACAACAAAAAAATGAGGAAGTGCCTGGGAGTTCTCCCTGGCACATCCAGGGAAAGGTCCCCGCGGACAAAACCCAAAACTCTTATGAGGGAACCACCAGAATCCATGGTCCCCTCCGGCAACAAGCGCCACCGTGTTGTCACTAATCCAGGATCGACTAAAACCTATGGATTGCTAACTTACTCTTTCCTAAAAGCGACCACTACAGCACCGACGGCAGAGAGATGGTCGTGCCACCGTCTGCCACCAGCAGCCACTACAAAAAATCCCTAGAACTACCTCGTTTCAGCCCTAACCATATGCATTCTAAAGCATCAAACCAGAAAAATACAAAGTAACCAAGGAATCGACATACTTACTTGGTCGAGGAAGAAAATTCCGATTTTGAGTAGCTCTGGTCGGACTTTGTACAGTGGCCGGAAAGAAACTGGACGACGGAGAACGACGGAGAGCGAGGAACAAAGAGCAAGAGGATAGAGAGGCAAAAGTTCTGAATGAACAAACCCTCTCACTATTTATAGGCAAACTTCAGGCACGTGCACGAGCATGCGCGGGTAGGGCATCATCATGACCCTAGCCTAGGCATCATCACGCATTTAATGCAACACATAGCTCGAGGCACACGTGTCACTCCCACTCTTCAGATCCATCAACCATTGGGCTCCCCGGAGCTCAAGCTCCCCGACAACAACGTTTCAGATTCCTAGGGCACAATTCCTCTGGATATAAGGAAGCTTACGACAGCTATGCCCGGAAAACAGATTATCCTTAAGTCATCACTACCATGCTCGGTAGCAACGAGTTAGGGGACTACTGTTTCGTACTGGCCCAATAGCTAGGCATGACCCAATCTACTTCTGCACCCAAAACGGTCCAATTTCCTAAGTCCAATCACTTTGGGAAAGAATCTACCTTTCTGCCCTTCCAACAGGGGAGGTCGATCAGTTTACCCTTGGTCACAACACTTTTCCTCGACAGTCGATGTCTGTCACGCACGGTTCCACCATCCAGAAATAGCCAAGACGCTTGTGCCCGTAACTACGCCTCTACCCGTAACAACGACTAGTTATGAGCACGTTTGCCCGTTCCAATGGCTAGTTCTGGCAATTACCTATTCTTCGGGAAACAATTATCTCACCTCGAAAATAGGGACTAATGGCCAAGCTCTGGGGCCATTATAAAAACCTCTCACTTGAGAGGGTCAAGTATTCAATATTTATCCTGAAACACTCATATTCTATACTTGATCTCTCTATTGCTCGTTTTCTTACTTTAGCATTGGAGTGCCTGCAGGTACACCCCCTCCTCCTCTTTCACACCTAGCATCACAGACGCTTGTCTTTGGCCCACCTCAGGTTCTGATCAATCGGTAAGATCAATATTTTTTATAGAGTTATGATACTTTTCTAGTTTTTGAAATTTTCCAAAATTATGAACGATGAATGAGTGATAAACAAAAAAGTAAAGTGTAGTAAAAGTAAAGTGACATAGAGAATTATACTAGTTCCCCTTTTCAAATAAGGGTATATCTAGTCCCCTCACACCCTATGAGAGATTTCACTATGTTATAAACGTTGTAGTTGATCCATTTGACTCTCTTAACTTCCTAAAACAATCACAAAGACATTCCACCTTGTGATATTACAAACACCGAGAGAAAGAACCCTAGTTTCTCTCTAATATACATGTTACTAACAACCTAGTACATAAGTTACAAAGTATTTATACAATGTTACAACAATTTTGAATTTGAAATATCAGCATAGTAGAATTTTGATAACACAACAAAATTCCAACAAAGTTGTTCTTCCCTTTTAAATATGATAATTCAAATATCCATTTTAAGTGCTCAAGAATTTTATTTTGATTATATGAAAATTTAGGCAGAAAGTTCTTGAAAAAAAAATTATGTTGTAACAATGAATTGAATTATTCAAAAAAAAAATTTGAAAGAGATAATTTGAAATGACCTTTTTTTTTTGCATTAAATAGTAAAAAAAAATCTCTTGAAAATCATGACAATGTTTTAGAAAATAAATTAATAATTATGCATTGTTTTAGAAAATAATTTGAATAATCATGCATTGTTTTGAAAAAATACAATGAACAAGTGTCATAAAAAATTTTTAAGATCGTTCAGAATTTTTCAAATTTTTAATAGTCATAATCAATTGAACAATCCATACAATGGATTGGAATTTTTTACTCATATGCCATGTCTTGAAATGAATATAACCAGAATGCCACAAGTTGAAAAATATTTGCAGGAATGCCACAAACCCAGGATGGGTTCGTCCAACCATTGGACGACCCAATGAAGCCATATTTCACGCAGCAAGGGTTCGGCCAATGGATGGCCGACCCTGCTCTAGGTCCTTTTTTTTTTTTTTTTTAATTTCAGAATTAAAATGAATTTTTTTTTTATTTTTTGTTTTTAAAAGTTATTTTTATATTTAAATGATTTAAATAATATTATATAATAATAAAAAAATAATTTAATTATTTTAATATTTTAATAAATGATATTATATAATTTATTAATTATAAAATATATTTCAGTAATATTTAATTATTTAATTGTTTAAAACAAATTAATAAATGTTATTATATATTAATATTAATAATATATTTTTGAAATATTAAAATTATTTAAATTATAATATATATTAATATTAATAATATATATTTCACATTATATAATTAATTCATAAATATAAATAATTATATAAAAGAATAAATTGAATCATAAAAAAAGAATATTATTAATATTTAATCAGGGGAAAAATACATCATTTTTAGACGGGCCGATTTGATGGGCCTGCCACGTTTGGACATTTTCTCCGCATATGACCGATTTCTCGACAAATCCCACATCTTCTCTTTTCTTTCTCAAAATCGTCCATTTCAGTTGTAATTCTTGTACTATTTGGACGCCCTTTCTTATTTCGTCGCATTGTCTCGTCATGGCAAAGAGTGAATCCTTCATATGTTGGCCAATTTTGCTGGTGTGGTAGTCCAAGGAAGCTTTGGCTGTATACTTTGAATACACTTAGAACTTTGAAAACATCTGGTATGTGCATGTTATGGTCCTGTCGTATACTGGCACATGCTGCGATTACATGAGAGCAAGGTAAATGAAATGCCTGAAACCTCCCACAATCGCACCACCCTCTCCTGAGATCAACGCTAAAAGTACCTAATGGTCGGCCATCGCGTTGGTTAATGCATTCGGCAACCATAAAACAGAATCTCTCGCGATCAAATTGAATGACGTTATGACTGCTAGATTTAATAGCCTCGTCGGCCATTCCCTTGATACAGTTTTTCGTGAAAGTTTGACCGGATGCCAACAGTTTTGTCCAATCGTGTCCTCGTTTTCCAAACAGCGATCCTAGACGATAGTACGTTGACTTGACCAATGCTGTAATAGGAAGGTTTCGGGTAGCCTTAAGTACCGAGTTCATAGATTCGGCTAAATTTGTGGTCATGTGTCCCCACCGCTGTCCTCCGTCAAACGCCCTCGACCACTTCGCTCTGGGAATATTGTCAATCCACTCCAAAGCTGCTCTATCTGTTCTTCGTAATTCGCCCCTGTAGTAGTTAAATGTTGCCTCTGTTAGTGCATATCCTGAAAATAATTAAACAAAATGATTAGTAAAACAAAATGATCAAAAAATTATCAATAAAACTTGTGAAGATGTAGACATACCCATGTTGACAACTGTTTTTCGTAGTGCTTTGTTTCTGAACTCACGCATGAAGTTTTGCGCAATATGTCTGATACAGTAAACATGTGAAGATGGAGGAAACTGCCACCCATTTTCAGGATCATCGTAAGCACTCTTGATTGATGGATGTCGGTCGGATATTAGACAAAGATTGGCCTAGGGGGTCACGTGCATTCTCAAATTCTTGAGAAAGAAACTCCAACCATCCTTTGTCTCTCCTTCAACCAATGCAAACGCTATCGGAAAAATGTTACCATTTCCATCTTGTGCCACAGCCATTAACAAAGTCCCTTTGTACTTGTCGTACAACCATGTTCCGTCTATTTGCACGATTGGTTTACAGAAACTAAAACCACGGATACACGGTTCAAATGCCCAAAAAAGTCGGTGAAATTTTCGTTTGTCACCCAACTGGGTTCCGTCATCTGTAATAATCGGCAATGTTTCCAACTGTATAACAGTTCCAGGAAGATATGTCTTCAGCACCAACAACCACTGTGGTAGGTCATTGTAAGACGTCTCCCAATTTCCATAAAGTGCTTCTACAACTTTGATCTTTGCAATCCAAGCTTTCCGATACGAGATTCTATAACCGTATTTTTCAGCAATGTGGGCTTGTATAACTTTGACTTTCAGTGAAGCGTCGCTGTTAACAAGTTCTCTGATGCTGTGGCTAATAATTTCAGAATCTAATTTTCTATGATCCTGTGACATTGAGGTTGTAGTGCACGTGTGTGAACCCTTTATAGTAGCGATCTCCCATAATGTGCTTTTTTTACGCACAGCAGCTCTACATTTGAAGACGCATTGTGGGTTTGTACATTTTATTATATACCTTATTGAATCAGATTTATATACTGCATAGTCAAGGTTGTTACTAATATGCCAATGTTGTAAAAAAAGAACACATTCTTCCTTATTTTCAAACACCAAGCCTACTTCCAATTTTTCACCATTATGGTTTGGTTTTTCATTTTCAAAAATATAGATGGGTTGAGATGACTCCATACATATGTTTGACATATGCACTGGTGGATTGTACAGATTTATGGGTTGAGCATATATTACCTCTGACTGCATGAGTTCATCGTGACCGTCGTCATCGTCATCACCGAATAGGTCTTCAAAGCGAACATCATCGAGCTCATCGTCACTGTATTCACCAACCTCCTCGTTCCGGATGAAAGGTTCATTATTTTGCGTTATTTCATCATCAGTTGTTTGGCTCACCCCGTATTGATGCGAATATGATGATTGCGTTGGATATGCCTCGTCTTCAAGGCGAACATATAATTCAATTGTCTTCAACTGGGGCATTGTGTAATGACATTGAAACATTGATTTGACTGCGCTGTCTGTATCTATCTGCATCATTACGTAGAACACATCATCGTCTACCCCATTACGTATTGGTTGACGGTAAGTAATATCCTGGACAGAACGATTCACTTTTTTTTCAATTCTATCTTTTAGATGACGGATATCAGAACTTCGGTGAAGTTTGAACATCACCGTATCTGTTCCGTTGAATGAAAAACCGATATTTTCATCAGTAAACACGGAACCGTTATAATGCATAGTGACCAATGTGTTTCTATCTGCCATGACCAAGGTTTTTGGAAATTAACAGTATGAGTGTATGAGTGGGAGGTAGATGTGCAGTCTACAACAATTGCATGTAAAATATATAGGAGAAGTGTGCATGCTGAACAAGTTAAGGGACGTCCATTCAAAGGACGAACCCACACATGCATAGTAAAGGGTCGTCCAACCCAAGGACGTACCAATTCATTTCTAGTATAGGGTCGTCCAACAAAAGGACGAACCAATGGGAAACGTGTAGGGGTTCGGTCAACAAAAGAGCGAACCATTGAAGAGGTAATTTTGCATGCAAGCCACTTGTCGTTGCATGCTTCTAGGGTTTGAACTATTAGGGTGCAGAGGAATCCATTAAGGCTGATGAAAAATAATAGGGTGCAGTATAGGGTGCATGCATGTGAGTTTCCAAAGGTTATTAGTGTGTATCACTACTTCACCACTTCACCATTTTTCTTATAAATACAATGCACATCCACATTTTAAAAATCATCACTTCAACATATATCACTACTTACTTCTAAATCAATAATTCAATATTTTTAAATTGCAATGTTGTGGCTGGGAGAAAATCATCGGGGAACACCGGCCAATATTGCCGCATTTGTATGTTATTTTTATTCACATTTCTGTTATTTATCTATTTGAATTTATTGATTTGTATTCATTTCAATCATTCAACAAGTTTGTATTTATTTGTTTTTATATGTGTAACAGTCCGATAGCGAGAGATTCAGACTACATTCTCATGCTATCGATGCACCAAGCAAAGAAATTAAACCGTTTTTGGAACGAGCTGGTTTCGCAAAAGTTGCAGAAATCTCCTCGATCAAAGTTGATTCAAAGCTTGTAATCGCTATGTTGGAGAGGTGGAGACCAGAAACACATACTTTCCATCTACCAACAGGTGAATGTACCATCACACTGGAGGATGTGAGTATGTTATTGGGTCTTCGCGTGAATGGTAAGGCCGTGAATGGTCCTACTCAGGTAGGAGGTGATGTATATATGGAACATTTAGGCGTAGAACCTACAACATCTGATAAACATAAAGGGTACGTTAAAATTGTTTGGCTACAAACTACATTAGCATGATTACGACAAAAAGCAAGACCAACCGATGAGGAAAATCTTTTACATGCAAAAATATATATTTTATTACTCATAGCTAAGGTATTAATGCCAGACAAGAGTCATAACTATATGCATTCTTCTTGGATACCCCTAGTTGGAGATTTAGATAAATGCAGAAGATATAGTTGGGGTTCTGCTTGTTTGGCTACATTATATAGACATATGTGTAAAGCATCTATGGTAGGGGTCAAAAGTATTGGTGGGTGTGTTCTACTACTAAGTGTTTGGACATATTGGCGTATACCACTAATAGCTCCAGAGTCTCCTGCCACTGCACACCATCCTTATGCAACAAGGTAAATTTTGTTTACATTTTCTTTATCATTTATTTTCTTTTTGTTTCCATCCCTAAATTATTTATCTTTTTTTTAACATTGCAAGATTTGTTCGAAGAGGCATGGCTTATCAAAATAATCCTCGGCACTACGTCCGAGGATTTAGATTCGCACTAGACAGATTAAGGGCTAACGATGTAAGTTTGTTAACGCAACATTCTCTAAATATGTGTCACCCATTGTATTAAAACTCTAACACTTATATTTTCTGTAACAGTTTATTTGGAGGCCATACCCAAGCTACCCCGAATGCGTCCTTCAAGATAGCCAGATTTGGAGCGCTACAACATCAATTATCAGTTTCCATATCGTTGAAATGCATCAGGCTGATAGGGTCAAATTGCAGTTTGGATTTCAACAAGATATCCCTCCTCAGCCTAGATGTCTACGTCAACAACATGAGACTGATATGCCTAATACATGGGGAGATCATTGGCGCAATATAAATAAAGAAGAAAACAACAAGTGGAGAAACAGAACAAATTTGACCCTACGAGGTAACATGGTTAACGGTAACTGTGTTCATAGTGCTGAATATATGCAATGGTTTTTATCCATTCCATTTATGCACGCTTCTCAAGGTCAGTTCCTAGAGGACCCCCGTCAGTATGCAACGTCTTCATCACAACAAAGATCCTCTTCGCCCATGCCTCAAGAAATGCCTCAGGTGAACCCTTCACAATTTGAAACACAGACATCTTCATTCAACCAGCCAACATTCTTTGTCGCCTCCTCTCAACAACCAACACAACCACAACCCCAACCAACATATCAACGCACTCATACTACATTCTTTGCCACCTCCTCTCAACAACCAACACCGTACACCCCAACCCCACAACCAAACTACTACTATCGACAACAATATCAGGAACAAGCCACATTTCAACCTTCTTTTCAATTCACTCCGATCCCTCAGCCTAATTTTGATTTCTCTTACCCCCAACCACAACACCAAACATTTAACCCTTCAATGTCTCATCCAAGTTCATCTGGTCGCACCGACAATGTTTATTACCCTCCCATCCAACAAAACCCTCCAACCACTTTCACCCAACCATTCCAGTCAACCCCTAACTTTACCCTAACGGATGATCAACTCATGGAATGGCCAGGTTTTTCGGTTACTGATGTGGACATGCTTGATACATCACGTCAACCTGAAAATGAAGAGTTGACTTCCGACTCTACCCCATCACCTCCAATACGGCAAACTCAAGAGTTAGGCAGGGGGAAACGTGTGAAAAAGAGTACATTGTGTGGAACTAGCGGTCATTTGCGTAGATAAATATGATGTATTTTCTCCACTCATCAATATTAATAAATTTTTTTTTTATTTTATCTAATTATTTAGTTAAACAATTAATTATATAATTTATTATTTTATATAATTATTTATCATTTTGTATATATAAAAATATTAAAAAATAATTTGAAATAATTAAATTACTTATTAGGTAATATAAAATATCATTTAACTAATTTTAATATATAAAAAACAATTAATTAGATAATGTAAAAAACAATTATTAATATTTAATACTTAATTATATAATGTAAAAAACAATTATTAATATTTAATAATTAATTATATAATGTAAAATTTATATTATTTATATTAAATTATTTTTAAAATAATTAAATTATTTTTTTATTATTATATAATATTATTTAAATCATTTAAATATAAAAAAATCTATTAAAAACAAAAAATAATAAAAAAAAATCATTTTAAATCTGAAATTAAAAAAAAAAAAAAAAGACCTAGAGCAGGGTCGGCCATCCATTGGCCGAACCCTTGCTGCGCCAAAATGCTCTCCATTGGGTCGTCCAATGGTTGGACGAACCCTTTCTGGGTTTGTGGCAATTGTGTAATTTTTTTTCAGCTAGTGGCAATTTGGTGTATTTGATTTCAGCATGTGACAAATTGGTAAAAAATTCCAATGGATTGTCTTAAGTATAAGATATAAAAATTACATTATGACAATCAATTGTACCTCCCATTCAATTGATGTCACAAGTTAAATTTTGAATTTTACACTTTGAAATAAGAAATGACAATTGATTGGATAGTCCTCTCAATCGATTGTTACAAAATCAAATTTAAAATTTTAATAAGCTAAAATGCCATTTCAAGATACTGTTTAAAGAATTGTTTGATATGAAATATGCTTGAACATTTAGTTTATGAACAATCAACAATAAATTTGTACCTTGATACATAAAAAACCTTGATCTTTATTTAATTATTCAATGAAGTTCGAAAGTTATTAATCTTAATTTTACCAAACATGTTGATCTTCTTTCTATAAATTTGTCATCATTAAAACAAAGAATCAAATAAGAACTTGTCTTCACATTAGATAAAAGGCAGAAGGTGACCAACATATTTGAAAGTTTATCCTCTTAAATAATATATCATATTTTAAAAAATATAATAAATATTCTTTTAAAATAAAAAGCATTTTTTTTACAAAAATTAATAAGGAAATGAAATCAATATTTATTCTATAAAAACAAAGACTTTGAGGAGATTCTAAAATAAACCTTTTTATAAATACCCATTCTTGTTTGGACCATTCCTTTAACATAATTCTTTTAAAACTACACCATAAAAAGTAATTCTAAATAAATTTATGATTACTTACAATGTAAGATATTTTCATAGATAAGAAAAAAAACAACTTTAATTAAAAAAAAAAAAAAAAAAAAAGAAACACAAGAGGAACGCACGAAGACGAAGCTAGAATTGAATAGACCAATAGAAAAAAAAGCAACTATAGTTGAGTTGAAAGTTGAACCCTCTAATTGTTCTTTTGTTCCGCGTTTTCTAATTCTGTCTCAATAAATACCTCTCAAATCTCACTCTTAACTCCTCCTTTTCTTCCCTTTTTCACTCTCAAATCCTTTTCTCTACTTTACTTTCTCATCATCAAAACGCAGTGTGAAGAGTGTGTGATAGTGATACTGAAACGCTGCAGAAAAAAAAACTAAAACCGTTTCTTTTTTCTCTTATGGCATGCCCGAAGAGGACGAAGATCAATTTTGGATCACTCAATTCCACTGATTCTTCATCATCGTCATCATGATTTTCCGGTTATTTCACCCTTTTCTTCTTCTTCTCTTCACTCAATTTGGTACTTTCTTTCTCTTACATAGATATGAATTTTCTTGCTTTCTTTGTTTTTGCCTTCGGTTTTTAATTTTTGTTTTATTAAAAATTCATCTATTTATTATTTATTATGTTCATATCTTATGCTACAATTATGATTACATTGAAATTGAGGAGTGTCCTTCCTTAGTACATACATGTACCTGAGATTCACCTGAGATGAGATGGGACCACTGATTCTTCAATTCATATATTTGATTACTATTAATGTTTCAGTTCTATTAAATGGTTGTTCAGGTTCTGGATTGATTCAGTGTTGTCGAATAGCAGCTATAGTACACCCTAGTGTAGTTGAATTTGGATGAATTGTTATTTTTTTGTGATATGTGATTTAATGCCAAGTGTTGAATTAGATTTAACAAATAGGTATTTTGTGGGATTATGGTTGATGGCAGCAGATGGATTTTTTGTTTTGGAGCTCTAATGTTCTTTGTTTGGGTTGATTTTCAGCGTTGCTGCAAGCATTCACGGGAACGTATGGTATAAATTATGGGAGGATTGCAGATAATATTCCGTCGCCCGATGAAGTTGTTACTCTTCTCAGAGCTTCGAAGATAAGGAACATTAGAATCTACGATGCTGATCACAGTGTTCTCAAGGCTTTTAGTGGAACCGGTCTTGAAATTGTTATTGGAGTTACCAATGGACAGCTGCAAGATATGAGTTCGAGTGCGGATCATGCTTTGAACTGGGTGAAAGAAAACGTGCAGGCGTTTCTTCCCGAGACACGAATTCGTGGAATTGCTATTGGAAATGAAGTTTTGGGTGGGTCTGACAACGCGTTGTGGGGGGTTCTTCTGGATGCTGCGAAAAATATTTATAATGCTACAAAGAAACTTCATCTGGATAAGATAATTGAGATTTCTACCGCTAACTCGTTTGCCGTTTTTCAAGATTCTTACCCTCCGTCCTCTTGTAAATTTGACAATAATGTTAAGCAGTACATGAAGCCGTTATTAGAGTTCTTCCAACAAATTGGATCTCCTTTCTGTTTGAATGCATACCCTTTCCTAGCTTATGTGAGTAAACCAGACGATATTGATATAAATTATGCTCTTTTTCAACCAACAAAGGGAATTTATGATCCAAAGTTTAAACTGCATTACGATAACATGCTCGATGCTCAGATTGATGCAGCTTATGCTGCATTGGAGGATGCTGGATTTCATGAAATGGAAGTCATAGTTACAGAGACTGGGTGGGCCTCTGCAGGAGACCCAAACGAACCTGGAGCAAACGCAACTAATGCGAGGACGTATAATTATAATTTGCGCAAGAGGCTTGCGAAGAAGAAAGGAACCCCGCATAGGCCTAAAAATGTTGTAAAGGCGTATATTTTTGCAATCTTCAACGAGGATTCAAAGAATGGTCCTACCTCTGAGAGGAATTATGGATTGTTCAAGGCTGATGGGAGCATATCATACGATGTCGGGTTTCATGGACTTAATGCTGGATATTCATCTCATTTGTCTCTTAAGGTACTATAAATTTCATTTGATGCTATGTTGTTTAGTTTTATGCTCATTTACAAGTTTTCTAGCATAGATATTGTATCAACTTTTACTATACTTATAAGAGACTACCTTATTGGAAAATATATATCCTAGTTTTTAAGTAACCATATGGTTTAGGGACATGGGTAGAAGTTTGAGCTTCTCAAAAGTGCATCTAAAGAAAGCTAAAATGAAAGTTAATCGTTAGAGTCCCAAGTTGAAAAAAGATATGGTCTCAATATATGTTTATAAGTGAAGGTAATCCTCATCTTACTACGAGCCGGTTTTGTAAAGATGAGTTAGACCCAACCCACACATTTTAAGATGGTATCAAAGCATATTCTAGATCTTTTATTGAGCTTCCCGCATCGTGTCCATGCATCAGTCTCATTGAGACGGCATTTGGCCTACCTTCATTCCATCCTCCAACACTTATGTTGTGTCTCACGCATCGGCCATACTTCAGTCTCATTGAGACGGCATTTGGCTTACCTTCATTCCAGCCTCCAACACCTATATTGTTTTGGGTTTCAAGGGTGAATTTAGTCCCTCATTGCTTTGATATGACGTTAATAGTATTTATAAAACTTGGGCAACTCTCACCCTATATTGTGATGAGTTAGTTCCAACTCAAATTTTAAGATGAATTATATAAGAAGAAACAACTAAAATTATGGGGTAGCCGATACGATATGTCAACTCCTCTCGTTGCAGCATAGTGGCGCGTTTGATATATCGGTTATAGTGGTAAGTAATGAATATCGAAGTTGTGTGTTTTAGTGGTGGCAAGACTTTTATAATGTTAAAGCAAGGATATGAGTTGTTGAGTAGGAAATGATCTCGGTACTCTAGAGTTTATGATTCTCACACACATCGATGCATGGATATCATAAATTAGAAAAGCAGTCGCTCACCTTGCTAGATTACCTTGATAGTTTATGAAAATTTTCATTAATTCAAATTGTAATGTTTACATTTGCATTAATACTTTGCGAATTTAATTACTAAATTATGAGTTTGAAACCATGTTGTTTACTTGATTTGGCTTGGCAGGATATCAATACTCAAGGCCTGTCGCGGTCGTACACGGTCACCATGATATTGTGTTTATCAGCTCTGATACTGATGATTTTCTAGAGTTAGTTTCCTTGGCAATGGAGATTTTTTTGCCTTGGCTTTACTTGCTCTCTCAGAGATCAAAATTATGCCATTGATGATTGCCATATTTTATAAAGCAATATGCCATTAATGATTGCCATATTTCATAAAGCAAAATCTGAAAATTTTGATGTATTTTATTCATATTTAAAAAACGCATAATCATAATTATTTCTTTTCATAAAACATTCACCATCTTTACATCAGATATAGAACTTTTCAGTTTTAAGTACATAATAAATTTTGAACACTAAAAGTTCAAGTTTATCAATTACAGTAGTCTATTTATGTTGATCAAAACACTTATGTGCACATAATGAATGACAAAAATAATGTCAGGTGAGAAGAAGCTTCTTTTTGTAAGTCACATTGAGTGTTATAGTTGTATGTTATGTTTGGTTACTCGTTTTCTTTTTCACATGCAAAATTGTGGGTCATTTGATTGAATATATAATAAATTTAAATAAAATAAAAATTATAGATACTCATATAATTGAATTAATACAAATTTTGATCATAAAATCTCTATTGTTCAATGGAACTATGTTTTCTAAATATGACTAAATAAGATACAGGTGATAAAAAAAATAAATGTTTAATCATCATTCATTACTCTACGTGATATACTAATTTAAGTACTATTTAAAAACTTATCAACCTGACATTTGTAACATAAATTTAAAAAAAAAATCAATTAGTATAAATTAAAATGGATAATCTATCATTTTTTTTGTTTAACAATTTTTGTGGCAGATTTTCAAAACCAATCGAATAATAAAATCTTCCGTGTCTTTAAGTTCGGTGGGATATTAGTAATATGAAGAGAAAACTTATTCAAAATTTAAGTTTATTTTAAAATAAATAAGAAAAAATCAAAACATTAAATCATTGAATGATAGGTAAATCTAACCAAACTTATATAATTGAGTTTTCCTAAAAAAATAACTTTAAAAGTTTCACTTCTAAAGTTTGTATTTTCAAAGAAAGCACTTAAAAATAAATGAATAAATTAACAGGGTGTGATCTGTTATGATCAAATTAAAGAGCTAAAAATCATCTATCATTTATGTATTTTAATTGATAAATATAACATGAGAGTATCATTCATTTTATTTATGCTACTGTCATGATGTATACATGATGTGTAACATGTTGAACAATATGCTATTTTGACTGTAAGCTTATAGAACTTAAAACCAAAAATTTAGGGTATACCAAAAACAACAATGAACATAACTCAACTTCCTATGAATCACATTATATTTATATCAGAATAAGAATTATAAAATTTCTTTCTCTAATTCCAGTACTACTCAAGTAGTTAGGGAATGATAAAAAAATATATGAAAGTTGGCATGTATAACAACAAGTGTATTTATTTTAGAGGCACGTTTTATGCTCTTAGACTATTTCCATCCGTTGACATTTTCTGCAGGCTGAGATGTATGTAAAAAAATGTAAGTCAGCTATCATCAAGTTGTGATCAGAACTGATAACACACTATCTAACTGTCAAGGTTGATTATATGAGATTAATACATCTGATATCATCGACGCTGCTTCTTCTGATGTTCCGTCGGCTGATGCTCCATCATCCCTAGGTGCTGGACCAGGTTCTACTGCTACTACTACTCCACCACAAAGCTCAGCCTCAGCCACAACCAAGACTGCTGCTAGCTTCACTCTTCTCCTTGTTACTATTGCCTTCAATTTTTTCTCCCAACTTTAAATGATGTTTTGATTCGGCGAAGAGAATGACAGAATCACATTGAATCGTGGTGAATTTTAGAAAAGCTACACCTTGAACGTTTCAACAAAAATAATGTGTTTGGTATGATTATGATATGAATAAACAATGTTATTATCCTATTGTTGTGGGGGAAATTTTAGTTCTGTTTTTCAATGGATACATTATTTTTCCACTATAGTTTACTTTTATGTTGATGAAAATTTTAAATCAAAGTTGCATTAGACTATTGAATTTTAGGTGTAAAATAGAACATATGAACATGGCAGCATGTTATTTTGACTTTCAACAAGTTAAATTACTTTGAAGCAATGAACAAAAATATGAATAAAAATATGAATGTGATTTGGTGTATCTACCACTAGAAATAATTGTGTTAAAGTAGGACGTAAATAATAGAAATAATTAAGTTTACAAATGTCAATAATTTGATGTTTGAATACTTAATTTTGTTGGAACAAACAACAATTCGATTGCGTTAACAATGGTAGAATTTAGAATTTAGAGATTTGAAATTGAGAGAAATAATAGAAAGAGATATTGAGGGTGAGAATTATAATTGACATTAATCACAAATAGGAGCACTAAAGACTATTTATACAACATGTACAAAATAATTGAAAAAAATACAAAACAACTTTAAAAGTAAGCTAAAACACAAAAAACGCCAAGTGTAACTGGTTACCATATTTAGAGTAATCGATTACCACAAAACCTTCGAGCCACTTACTCTTCGTGGACAATGAGTAACCGGTTACCACATGTCCGGTAACCGGTTACACAAACTGAAATGACAGAAAAACAGTTTTCTAACACACTACCTCATTTCAGTTGGTCCAAGTCCATCATCCTCAAACTCATCTTTAACTTCTTGAACACTTCATTTGTTACTCCCTTAATCAACAAATCTGCCACTTGGTCTTCTCTTCGACAATATCTCAATCTTAGCTCGCCTTCACTCACTAGCTCCCTCAAATAATGAAATTGCATCTCAATATGCTTGCTTCTTCCGTATGCAATCGGATTCTTCGCAAGGTTTATCGCAGAAACATTATCAATAAGAAGTGTGGTAGCATCACTCTCATTGCTATCCAACTCCTTCAATAGATTCATGAGCCACATAGCTTGACACGCACATAACAATGCTGCAATATACTCGGCCTCACAAGACGAGAGTGCTACCACTGGTTCCTTCTTCGAACACCAAGAGATTGGTGTTCTACCAAACATAAAGATGTATCCAGCCGTCGACTTTCTATCATCTTTATCTCCACACCAATTGGAATCAGTGAAACCAAGTAAATTACATTTTCGGCCCGTATTCGTTGCGGGAAAGAGAATTTCACAGCCAACGGTTCCTTTAACATATCTAAGGAACCTCTTGACCACTGCTAAGTGAGTCATCTTCGGTCTCTCCATGAATCTACTAGCAATACTGACACTAAACGTCAAGTTCTTTGGCGTATTGCACAAATACCGCAATGATCCAATCAATCTCCTATATTGCGTTGGATCCATATATTGCTCATCCTCACTCATGGACAACTACAACCTTGCTTCGCATGGTGTAATGGTCGCATTATAATGCTCCATTTCACACCTCTTCAAACTCTTAAGAGCATATCTTCTTTGGTGCATGAGCAGTCTTGTTTTTGACTTGTGGAACTCTATGGCAATGAAATATGTCATGATACCAAGGTCCGTCATATCAAATTCATCCATTAGTTCACTCTTGAACTTGGAAATACTCTTCTCACAGCTTCCAGTAATTCATAGATCATCAACACACAAGCAATGAATGATCACGCCATCATTCACATCTGATTTCACATACACTACGTGTTCAGACACACACAACTTAAAACCAATATCAATTAGAAAGTCATTAATGTGTTTTCTCCAAGCTCTTGGAGCTTGTTTCAAACCATGTAATGCTTTATGCAATTAGTATAACTTCAACTTTTGATTCTTCACTACAAATCCGGGTGGCTGCTCAACATAAACCTACTCATCAAGTGGACCGTTCAAAAAATGCAGATTTGACGTCCATTTGATATATCGCCCAATCGTTGTTATTCGTAATGCCAATAACTAATCAGATAATTTCTAGTTAAGACACAGGTGCAAACACCTCCTCAAAGTCTATACCTTCGCGTTGCAAAAATCTATTTGCTACCAGTCGAACCTTATGCTTGATCAACTCACCTTTGAGATTTACTTTCAATTTATAGACTAATGGAACACCAATTGGCTTCTTTCCAAGCGGTAAATTAACCAACTCCCAAGTACAAATTTTTCAATAGATTTCACCTCTTTCTACATTGCACAAATCCACTTTAGATCGCTTAGAGCCTCTTCCGTGTTCACCGGTTCGGATTCGACGATAAGCGCAAATTGGACAAAATCACCATCATCATTGATTTCGTTGTTGATTGTCTAACATTCTCTTTATTTTGGACCTCGATCGGTGGTTATACGGTTGTTTCGGAACTGGCTAGGAGGTTGTTTTTCCTGCATGCAATTGGTTACACCATAATGAACGGGCTGAGTATAACCGATTACATTGGGGATTTCATGTCTTATTTCATCAAAAATCACGTCGCGGTCGATCACTATTTTTTGATTTCGTGCATCAAACATCTTATATCCACCAGTAGAATGATATCCAACCAATACCATCTCCTCACCCTTGTCGTCCAACTTCTTTCTAAGTTGACCCGACACAAGTCGATACGCCACCGAACCAACAACTCTCAAATATCTTAGATTCAGTTTGAATCCGGACCATACCTCTTCTGGTGTCAGCTTCTCAAACTTCTTAGTAGGGCACTTATTCAGCAAATAGGTGGTTGTAGAAACGGTTTCTCCTCATACCTCCTTCAGAAAGTTCTTTCCACTCAACATGCTTCGAACCATGTTCGTAATTGATCAATTATTTCTTTCGACAACACCATTTTATTGTGGTGTATAGGGTGGCACCACCTCATGAACTATCTCCTCTTGATCACAAAAATTCCAAAAGTCGTTCGAAACGTATTCACCTCCACTGTCCGTTTTGAGCACTTTAAGTTTTTGATCACATTGTCGCTCCACTAAAGACTTAAACTTCTTGAACACATCAAACACCTCATCCTTCCTCTTGATAAAATAAGTTCATAGCTTTCTACTAAAATCGTCGACAAAAGTGACAGTATTTATTGCCACCCAACGTGTCAACTTGCAACGGCCCACATAAATCAGAATACACCACCTCAAGGTGATTCTTGGTCCTATGACTCGCATCCTTGCTAAAACTAGCCTTGTGTTTCTTTGCTTTCACGCATTCTTCACACAAATCATCTGGAATGTTAATGTGTGGCAGCCCGGTAACCATATCGTTTTATTGCAACACTTTGAGATCTCGAAGATTGAGATGCCCAAGACAGTAGTGCCATAACCACTCTTCTCTACTTGCCGCTGTAGCTAAACACCTATGCTTCATAACTTTCAGCTCCACCTTGAAAGTTCTATTAACAGCCATAGGAGCTTTAAGGATCAAAACACTGTTTGCATCCACAACGCGCAAAACCTTATCTTCCAAGCGAATTTTGTAACCCCTCTCAAGAAGTTGGCCAATACTCAAAAGGTTATATTTAATTCTTGGAATGCACAAGACATATTTGATCATAAAATGTCCATCGTCCTTCTTTTTGATTAAAACATCACTGACACCTTCGATCGTAAGAATGGTATCATTCGCGAATTTTACTCTAATTTTCCCGGCTTGATTGATTTGCATAAACCAATCCTTCCTACCTGTCATATGCATAGAACAACCCGAATCCAAGTACCACTCTTTGTTGTATTGGGTTCCATCTCACATTGTAACCATAATGTTGCCATTTTCACACTTTTTCGCAGAATTTTCAACAACTCTGCTGCATTTTTCTGCAGAATTTCCAACACCTCTGCCACTGTTACAATATCCTTGTATGATCATCACTAAAAGAATATTCTCCTCATCTGACTCTTCCCTTGCAACATTAGCTTCATCTTATTGGGATTCCCTCTGCTTTGCACTACATTCCCATGAGAAATGTCTAAATTTTTGACAATTCCAACACTGAATTTTACTCTTGTCAACCTTTGGTGTTCCGTTTCTACCGTTGTTATGATCACCATATCTATTGCAGCTGCTCTCACCTTTTTCCCCGTCGAAACCTTCAAATTTTGTGGATCTTTTCCACCCAAATTCTGAAAATTTTGCTTCCCTCTTGAAGCCCATTTTCCTTTCAATCTTTTACTCTTCTCGTCGATCCGAGATTGCAAAGCGATCTCCGCCTTTGCCTTGTCGCTATTCCTCTCATCCATATGTTGCTCATGAGCCTCTAGAGAAACTTGCAACTCCTATTTTCTCATCGTCTCAAGGTCCTTTTATTCCTCAATCACCACTACAATATTGTCAAATCTTGGTGTTAACGAATGTAAAATCTTTGAAACAACATTCTGCTGCATTGTAGTTTCTCCACATGACTTAATTTGGTTTACCAAACGAGTAATTCTTGAAACATAATCATTTATCGTCTCCTTCTCCTCTATTTGATGTAATTCAAATTGACGTTTGTGAGTTTGTAACCTCACCACCTTGGCTTTGTCAGCCCCTGCATAAGCTTTTTCCAAGATATCCCAAGCTTGCTTTGTCGAATCGCAATCGCCAACTTTTTTGAAGTTGTAACCATCGACACAAGAATGAATCATGAAGATTTCCTTTTAATCTTTCTTCTTCTCTTCCTTGAATGTAGCCTTATGAGCATCTGTAGCTTCTGTCCCAAGTGGTGTAACTCCATTATCGATCACTTTAAAAACTTTTTGATACCCAAACAGAACTTTCATTTGTTTAGACCACTTGTCATAATTCTTCGAATAAAGAATCAGTAGGTTGGCGGGTACTCTACTGTTGGAAACGGTATGCATCATTGCATCAGATTAATGGATCAGAACTAGTGCTCTTTATGCCAAATGTTGGAACAAAGAACAGCTCGATTGGGTTAACAATGGTGAAATTTATAATTTAGGGATTTGAAATTGAGAGAAAAATTATATATATATATATATATATATATATATATATATATATATATATATATATATATATATATATATATATATATATATATATATATATATATATATATATATATATATATATATATATATATATATATATATATAGAGAGAGAGAGAGAGAGAGAGAGAGAGAGAGAGAGATATTGAAGGTGAGAATTATAATTGGCATTAATCACAAATGGGAGCACTAAAGGCTATTTATACAACATGTACAAAATAATTGGGAAAATACAAAACAGCTTAAAAAATAAGTTAAAACACAAAAAACGCCCAGAGTAACCGATTACCATATTTGGAGTAACCAGTTACCACAAAACCTCCAAGCCACTGACTCTTCGTGATAGTGGGTAACCAGTTACCACATATCCGATAACCGATTAGGCCAACTGAAATGACAGAAAAACAGTTTTCTAACAAACTTGACTTTCTATTCTTGCAATTGCATAATCTAATCCCTCGAGTTTCTAAAAATCATAATCGACAGTATAATCCTTTTTAAAAAAATTAACAAAATGTTGTATATTGAGATATGAGTTCGAGTATCAAAATAATTACTCCACCGTCTCACAATAGGTGTCTTTTTAAAATTCTTACTTTTTTCAAAATAATGATTAATTGTGTTGATTTTAATGATAAAACGAGTGTTATTTAAAAAATTAACCTTATTAATAATAGCTAGTATAGTAGTTATATGAATTAAAATATAACAAGTAAGGGTAAGTTAGTGGAAAGAAATAATAAATACCACATTGATATTTTAAAGGGACAAATAATTTGAGACAAATAAAAAAAAAATACCTATTATAAGACAGTGAGTAATTATCTTTAAATTATTAAAAAAAAAAAAAAACACACACACACACACATATATATATATATATATATATATATATATATATATATATATATATATATATATATATATATATATATATATATATATATATATATTAAAAATTCAATTATATAACACTCTGAAAAATAACATTAGAATTGAAACAAGTTTTGACATGCTCTGCTCTATTTTTTTATGTTTTTTTATTTATTTTAAAATCAAGCAAAAAAGCTAACTATTCATAAAAGAGTCTAACACTACTACTATTTTTCAAAAGAAATGGAGGAGAGAGAAGTTCCCCCTTCTCTCTAACTTTTTTTTTTTCCGATTAGTTTTGAATGTTGGAAATCATTCTTTTGCTATTAGAGACCTCAACTTATTGGATGATTTGATGGCTAATGATACTGATATTTATAATTCTAAGACATATGAAAAAAGGTGTGAGGCTCAATCTCGGGTTTGGGAAAAGCTGCAAATTCGAGAATCAATGATTAGGAAAAATTCAGGTGCAGGTGGTTAAAGGAAGGTGATCAGAATTTTAAATTCTTTCACTCTTTTACGAAGACTAGATTTCGTCGTAATGGTATTGTGGGCCTTAAAGTAGGCGATGTTTTAAAGCAGTTGGACTTTAACCATTTTAAAGAGCGCTTCCAAGAGCCTTTTTTCCAGCATACCAAACCTTGAGGACGTCTCTTTTAACGAGATCTCATGTGATGACATAATTGTTCTTGAAGCTCCATTTTCTTTGGAAGATATCAAGAACGTGATTTGGAATGCTCCTGGTGGAAAGAGCTCGGACCCATACAGGTTATCCATGGTATTTTATAGAGTTAGCTGGAATATTATTAAGTTTGTTGTGTTTAATTGTATTAACATTTTTTTTATATATACTCATCTTTCTAAAGCTATGGCATCGACTTTCATCTCCTTAATCCTAAAGCATCATAATCCTCAAGGATTGAATGATTATCACCCAATATGTCTTATCAGAAGTATTTATAGGATCATCTCAAAAAAATTGGTTGATAGATTGAAGGGGGTCTTGGATAAGTTTTTCTTCGAATCAGTTGTCTTTCATCCCTAGAAGAGGTTTGTTTGATGGCATCTTGGTCCTTAGTGAGTTGGTTGACTTCCCAAAAATAAATAGGAAAGGCTTATTCCTTTTCAAAGTAGACTTCTAAAAAGCATTTGACTTAGTTTCTTAGGAGTATATGATGCATGTTCCTGCAAGGATGAAATTTGGCACCATACAGATAAATTTGATTAGGGTGTGTGTTTGTTATAATTGTCTTTATGTTCTGATTAATGGTAGTCCCATCATGGACTTTGAGGCAAAGAGAGAGATTCACTAAGGATACCCTATCTCATTTTCTTTTAATTTTGGTTGCTGAAGGGATTACTGGTTTGATAAAGAATGCATGCTCTTTAAATTATTTTGAACCATTCACCCTGTTTAACCATCTTCAATTCGATCTGCTTGAATTTACAATGACACTACGATCATGGTCCAACCATCTTAGGATAACATTTGGTTAATCAAATCTATGATTCGCATTTTTTTTAGCTTTCCTCTAATTTGTCTGTGAACTTCCACAAAAGCAAGATTATTGGGTTTAATGTTAAGGTGGGCTTTTTGAATGTAAATTCTAACTTTTTTTCTTGTGAAATAAGTCATTTTTTCGTTATCCTTCTTAGGCATTAAGATTGGTGGTAATCCTAGAAGGAAGTCCTCGTGGGAGCCGATTCTCTTAAAAATCAATAATAGATTATCTTCTTGGCGAGAGAAAGTAGTTTCGTTAAGAGGAAGAGTGGCATTGCTTAACTCATTTTTGAATGCAATTCCTCTCTTTGTTAGAAAAGGTTTTTCCCAAGTTGCTTAGTTTTTTGATTAAGTGGAGGAATATAGTCTACATGGAATCCATGGAATTTTCGGGTTCCATACAGAGTAGTTCGAACTCCTATGTAAATATGTTGATCTTAGAATCCTTGACATTATCTGTTCCCTCATAGAGAGTTTGGGGAGCGTCTGATGCATCTTTAACATTCTTATGATATGAAATTAAGTATAATACTTTGTGCTTAAAGTTGAGATAAGTATGTTCCTTGTTTTCAAATCATATGAAACTTGTTTGGTTTCATTATCTCTCCACTATTTAGTTTTTTAACAACATCATTGTCTCCCTTAGGAATAAAAAGTCATTCGATGATGGCTACCCATATATTTTTGTCAACTAATAGTAAGTGTGCATATATGTTCTCTTTATAATAAGTATAATTCTTGCCTTTAAAAACATGTGTTCTATTATACGCTCCCTTTGGATTGCATTCGTTTGCCATATTCTCAAACTTTTGGAGTTGATTAGACTTAATCAAAAGACCGGCTCTTGATGCCAATTGTTGAGGTCAGAATATGGAGTAGAAAAGCAAGACTTTTAATATAAAAAATCAACTAATTTTCCAGAAATAGAATATCATAGGTTTTTCAAATTTGCGCGCGAAAGTTTTAAAGCAAAAATGGATATCTATGCTTATATTGGATTTCAATCACGTCGACAGATACACAATTCACAAAACTCATAGATTGTTCAACAATGAATAATTAAATGATTGTATATTACACGAGATGTGTCTTATACGATATTTCAATTATGATCGGATTCTAAGAGTACTACTTTTCCAAATTTTAATCACCATTAAAGCTCATTTAGGTACCAATTCTAACAAAACCTAATCTTACCTAATAAATTGCTACCAACTGAATAAGCGATAAACTACGTTAAGAATTGAAAACATAAGCATGCAACTATCCTATGAAAATTAAATGCAAGAGTGAGTGTGTGTGTGTGTGTGTGTGTATATTTGTGTGAGAGAGAAAGGGAGAGAGAGAGAGAGAGAGAGAGAGAGAGAGAGAGAGAGAGAGAGAGAGAGAGAGAGAGAGTACACCAGGATATATAATGATTAGGCGTTCATCCTCGCTTTTCCTACTCCACTATTCAATGGTTTCCCATTAGAACCTATTTTGTTCATTTTTATTTTGACAAATATTGTAAAAGTTCATACAATCACTAATACACAACATTGTTGAGAAAAAAATATATTCTATATGGATCTTAACTTGTACACAACCTTAATGCTACCAAGTACACTACCTAGGACAAATGGAGAGAAAAACCTCATTCTTTTCACTGGATCTTTTCAACACCAATGACAACAACCTGATCTTGCAAGCTTCTTAAAAATCTAAACCAAATCTTAAAGAATGATTAGTTTCAAGATGGTGTCTCTCTCAATCAGCTACAAATCTCTCATGATCAAGATCTGAAACCAGACTAGAGGTTGAAGATGAAAGAAATTTGTTTGCAAGATTTTTTGAACTTTCAAAAGTGAGAGGGTGTTGATTTCACAAAACCACAATGTAGATTGTGAAAATATTGTAAAAGTTTTTATTTGAAATAAGATGACAAAAATATTTTATATGTGCTTGAGATTAAACACAAAAATGGATGGAAAACGTTAGTTAGATTCGAGTCAAGAGGATTTCATGATTTGAGTCAAAGGAGCAAGTAGTGTGAAACAAGATCTCAATAAAAAAAGTGATCAATTTCCCTGTGATTTGTGTCAGGTTAAAGTTGTGATTTGAGTCACACAAGTTCATGATTCGAATAATTTGGTAAGCCTGATTCAAATTAAACAAGGTAGTGTTTGACATGAGGTATGTGATTCGAGTCATGTAGATCTTGTGATTCGAGTCACAAAGTCGCGTGATTTGAGTCAAGTGTAAATTGTGATTCGAATTACATACCCAAATTTTTTCCAGCTCTCCTCAGTTTAGTTTGATTTGAGTCATGAATTGTGAGTAAATCGAGTCACACCAAGAAATCTTAATTTTCAAGTTTTTCAAAATAGTTTTTTATTCCACTTCCCACATTACTTTATTGATATCATTTATGGTTCTTGTTTCCTTCGGATTGGAATGTTTTATGCATATTATATGTCATGCCCAAGTGCTCAACTCTTACATTCCTCTGTATATGAACCTTTGATACTTCTCAGAAACCTGGATAAGTTTGCATGTATTTTCCTTTTGCCCAAGAAAATACTCTCTAGTATTGTTCATCCCAGAATTCCTAAGGGTCAAGCTTTTACAAGCCGAGTACAAAGAACAGGCAAATCGAGTAACATGATCTTAAGTAAATCGAAACCCAACCACAATAAAGTATTATCATCAAGTCAGAGCAGGTCAGATCCGGTCTCATATTGACTCGGGTTGATGTGAAAGCTGAACCCGGTCTCATGAAGGTGCTAGAAGGCAATATGAATAGTCACATATGACAGTTACAAAACATCTCCATGATTGTATGTGAGTTACATAAATTAATGGAAGAAACGTTACTAGAGAGTTATGGAGGACGAAGGATATTACACGAGGTCACTTTAATATGGGATATGAAAGGGCATCCCTTTAATGGCCCTTGATGAATGGAAGAGTATAAAAAAAAACTTCCCAATGAAGAAGATGGACAACTAATACCCCCTAACAAAATAGGACGATTGTGACTTCACCTGACTAGCTTCAATGAGATTTCTCCAAATAGTATTTAACAAGAACAAGTATGATAACCAATTTTCTTTCATCACCAATTTTCTTTCATCTTCTTCACTCCTGAACCTCACAAATTCTTTTCTTTTGCCATATTTGCTCCTTCTTAGTGGAATCACCACCTAGTCTATCACTTCATAATTTTTGAATACGTAGTACATACCCATACCCATTGCCTTCACATATTTAAGGAACTCTGAAAAATAGAATGTTGTGATGCTATCTCCTTTGCCCACTATAACTTTATCTTTCTTCTCAGCATTTTTTCTCAAGTGTGAATCCCACTTTGACTTCTTTTTGACACTGTTTACCACCTTTAAAATTGTTGGCTTAACATTTTCTCTTTTAACACTTTTTTCATGAAAATCATGTAAAATGAATTTATTTTTTTTGTCGTTTAAATAGATTGAAAGAATAGTAAGTAGATTGAGAGGACTGGTTCCTTCTCTTTTGAGTTTTTGTTCTGACGGCTAAGATAAATCTTTCAATTAAAATAAAAGGCTTAATACATATTTTAGTCTCTTAAATTAATTTAATGTTCTGCTTTAGTCATTTAACTAAAAATGTTACAAGCTAGTCCCTTAACTTCACCTCTGTTACCTTATTTGGTCTTTTCTGTCAATTTTTGTCAAAAACACATTATGTTTTAGTGACGTGACGTGATAGCAAGACCATTGATACAAATATAAGTCAACCTATGTAGTTAAAAATGATACATTGTTTAAATTGCGAAGTTCCCCCGAAAACAAAACTCACGCAGTTTAAACAATATATTAGTTTTTAATTATATATGTTAACTCAGATTTGTACCAATGACATTACTATCACGTCACGTCATCAAAATTTAACATTTTATTATCAGAAATGGACAGAAGAAACCAAATAAAATAATGAAAATAAAATTAAAGAATTAATTTATAATATTTTTTAACTGAAAGATTAAAACAAAATTTGGTAACTAATTATACCTAAAATAAACTAGAATTAATTATTTCAAAAGTAAAACTAATTAACATATATTTTCTTAAAGAATATAGATAGTTATAAGAATCGACTTTCACCTTCTTTAAAAATTAATAACACAGATAAAATTATTCTTACAAAATTTCTAATAATAATTACGCAATAATTCCATCACTTTGAAACAATAATATTAAAAATAAATAAAAAATTAAATCAAATAAAATAGAATAGAAACGTGTAAAAGGATTCTATAATTGACTCCATGTCCTTTACTCTGTCTCATGCAAAGTGCAAACGCTACAAGTCAAATTGGTTTGGTAAACTTAGCCCATTAGTCTCATCCCACGCGGCTTTCTATTTTTCTAACTATCTTTATTCTTCTAAGTCTCAAAACTCGGCATGTCTAAATACTAATTTCGTTGACCTAACAAATTACTGAATGAAACCACACACCTCTTCACACCGCCTTAAACCGTTAAACGTCATCGTTTCACCCTTCTTAGTTCTAGTAGCTTTGTATTTTTTTTGTCCATGATCTTGGAGCATCAACATAACACGCTCCGTATAAATGCAACCCCTCTTTTTTTCCCCTATAAATACAAACAAAAACACATTTCCCTTACAATTAAGTTCCTGCACTTCAGAACAAAAACCAAACAAACACATTCCTAAAAAACAGGGGCGACCCAACTTCAAAGAACACATCACACAACCATGGCAAAGAACCTAAACGTTCTTGCTTTTGTTCTTCTTGCAATAGCAAACCTTCTCCACGGTTCGTTAGCTCAAACACGACACGTGGTTGGTGATGCCACAGGCTGGACTATCCCAAACAACGGTGCTTCATTTTATGTCAACTGGGCTTCCAAAAATACCTTCACAGTAGGCGACACTCTTGGTAAGAAAGAAATAATAGATCATCTATCATTTATGTGTTCTGTTTTGTCGTTTCTATTCGTAGAATTAATTAATTTGTTTGAATTTAAATTTGATTTTGCAGTGTTCAATTTTCCCACCGGACAACACGATGTTGCTAAGGTAACAAAATCAAATTTTGATGGTTGTAATGGAGCGAACACGCTTTCTATGTTAACAAACGGTCCAGCTACGGTGACTCTGAACGAAACGGGACAGCAATATTTCATTTGTACCTTTGGAACTCACTGTTCTATGGGTCAAAAAGTGTCTATTAACGTTGTTAAAGCTTCAACTTCGCCTGTTGCTGCTCCTAAACCCAGTGCTTCTCCACCAAAACAAGCACCAGTACAAGCACCAACACCAACCACAACCGCTTCACCAGCACCAACACCAACCACCACTGCTTCACCAGCTCCAGCTCCAGCTCCTGTTACTGGACCTGTTACTTACACTGTTGGTGACACGTTAGGTTGGACTGTTCCCACCAACGATCCTGCAGCTTATACATCTTGGGCATCTCGCAAGTCTTTCAAAGTTGGAGACATTCTCGGTAAGTCATTACTAGAGGCAAAAGTTGGATACCATTTTTTGTGAGTCATATTAATGAAAAACTTATGTATGATTATGCAGTTTTCAATTTTCCATTGAATGTACACAACGTGGAAGAGGTGACAAAGGAGAAATATGGTTCTTGCAACTCATCTTCTCCGATTGCCACTTTTAGCAATCCACCGGTGAGAGTCACCCTTAACAAAACTGGTACCCATTACTTCATCTGTGGTGTTCCCGGACACTGCTCTGGTGGCCAAAAGCTTTCCATCAATGTTGGTGGTAGTAGCAGCAGCAGCCCCGCCTCATCACCTTCTCCGTCCGCCACATCACCTTCTCCATCCGCCTCTTCACCTTCTCCATCCGCATCTTCACCTTCTCCTGCCACCGGTGCCACTCCTCCACCGTCTTCTACCGTTACCCCTTCTTCTCAGTCTCCAGGTGGTTCTCTCAGCCCTCCTCCCGAGAACTCTAGTGCCGCATCTCTTGGGGTTACTGGATTATTTGTCGCAATTCTCTCCGTGGCCGCAGCATTTTTCTGTTGAGAAATGAGATGAGATCATAGTTAGGAGGATTAATTGTTTTTGATTTGATGGTGTACGTGATTCTTTGTGTTTATTGTGTTTTTTTGGATATTTTACAATGATGTTATCTTTCTGTTCTTCTGATACAGTTTTGGTTTTACATTTTATTTTTATTTTTTATTTTTATTTTGATGAGAATAATAGGTGGTGTACGGTTGTGTTAATATGCTAATATATAAATAAATAGTTTTTTTTTTTGGAAATAAATGTATTATTTATTTAATGTTGAGATTGTTGTTTTTTTTTTTAATTACAAATCATATCCCTAACCAATTATTAGGGGTGTTCATGGGTTTCTTTTGACCAAAACCAAGATGAAACTATACTGAGTACATTATTTAAGAATAAAGATCCTCTAACTTTTTCTTTTGAGTACATTTGTAGGAAATCTATCGCTGGATTGATTTTGTTAAAATCACATATTTATGGACTGAATTGATTAAATAGTATATTATTATTTTTCTTATATAATTTTAAATGATGTATTGTACTATCTTTATATATATTACCACTATGGCTAAATATACAGTTACATTTGTTAAAGAAAAAGACACTTTTAAAAATTAAAGTTGTATTACAATAATATCTATAATTGCATTAAATATTTACAAGTTACAATCATTAGCACAAAATAAATAAAATACAACATCTAAAATAAATTCAAATTATGATTTACAAAATAAGAGTTAAAATTTAATCAAATAAAAATATATTAATTAATTAATTTTTTAATATATGTCAATTTTTATGTGATGAAGGGTATACTTATTTATTTAATAAGAATTTATGTGAGATCAATGTCACTTTAATATATTTTGGAAGCTTGAGTATAATTTTCTCTAATAAAAATATAAATGTATTAAGTGGGATATTTGTTGGAATTAATTCAAAATTTTGAATAATTCTGAATCAATCTTGATAAACAAGATTTAATCAACCGATTAAAATCTCTTATTCTTCACTCTTCACTTGAGCGAATCAATCACACCTTAATTGCAAGAATGATTATGCGCGACAATTATTAATGGAAGAAGAAAGAAAATTGAATAAGAAAGAAGATTATGGTTTGACGAAAATTGGGGAAGAAGAGGATGATTTCTGCATAGTGACTCTCTACTCTCAAACTGAAAAAATCTGACTATGCAATTGCACTTTCTGTTGTATGTTACAATTCATAATAGGATTACTCCCTATTTATAATTGAGCTAACTTGCTCCCTAAGCTAAAGCCCAAAAAAATACAAAAGCCCAAATATTTATTTTGGTCTAAGTTGAAATTATGTGCCAAGCAACCTGCTTCGACACTTCGACATCTAACACTACTCGACCCACACTACACTAGACTAATTTCGACACATCCTTGTCTATGTCGAGCTACACCTGCTTCGACACAAGGAATTACAGTCTCAACACACTACCTAATTCATTGTGTCTAAGTTATCTATATTCATCATAGACCTTAACTTCTTGAACACTTCGACTTGCACTCCTTTTGTCATGATATCTTCAATTTGATTCTCAGTTCTGCAATGTTCCAAGTTCATCTTCCCTTCTGTTACATGCTCTCGAATATAATAGAACCTCATTTCGATGTGCTTGCTTCGTCCATGTGCTATCAAATTCTTCGCCAGATTGATAACTGACATGCTGTCGATCTTCATGGTAATTGTTCCATGACTCTTCGTTGTAATCTCCTCGACCAGATTCACCATCTACTTTGCTTAACATTCACATAGAGAAGAAGCTTTGTACTCTACTTCGCACGACGACATTTCCACTACTGGCTCCTTTCTCGAACTCTAAGCAACTGGTGCACCACGTAGCATAAAAACATAGCCAACTGTGAATTTTCTATCCTCAACATCACTACACCAATTTGAGTCGGTGTATTCCACTAACTTGTATCTTTTCCTTCATCAGTTGCAGGAAACAAAATGCCATAGTCGAAAGTTCTTTTCATATACCTTAATATCCTCTTTGTCACTGCTAGGTGTGATACCTTTGGCTTCTGCATGAATCTACTCACCATACCGACACTGTATGCTAGATCAGGCCTTGTGTGACAAAGGTATCTTAATGACCCAATAAGTATTCTGTACTGAGTTGATTCGACATCATCTTCATATGATTCTTTCGGCAGTTGCAATCTGGGCTAAGCTAGAGTCGAAGTTGGGTTGCAATCTTGCATCTCAAATCTCTTGATTATTTCGCCTGCATATCTTATTTTGTGCATCATCAAACCTCTACTTCTCTTGTAGAACTCGATACTAAGGAAGTATGAGTGATTTCCCAAGTCTAACATTTCAAACTCCTCACTTAGGTCGTGTTTTAAATCTTCAATTTCCTTCTTGCAACTTCCTGTTATCAACATGTCATCGACATAGAGACATAGTATAAGAAATTCATTATTGCTTCTCCTTACATATACTACATACTTAGTTTTACACTTCACAATTCTTTCTCCCTTAGAAAACTAGCTATCTTCTTATTCCAAGCTCTTGGAGCTTGCTTAAGTCCATACAAGGCTTTATGCAGCATGTACACTTTTCTTTCTTCGCCTTGTTTCACAAACTCAACTGGTTATGCAACATAAAATTTTTCATATAAGCGGCCATTCAAGAGTGAACATTTCACGTCCATCTAACATATGTGCCAATTTTTCATGTTTTCTATACCAACAACCAACCTGATTGTTTCGATCCTAGCAACAAGTGCAAAAAATTCGCCGAAGTCGATTCCTTCTTTTTGAAGAAATCCTTTTCGCTACAAGTCTTTCCTTGTGTCGAGTTACTTCTCCTTTAGGATTCAACTTCACATTGTATACCCACTTCACATCGATTTCCTTCTTTCCTTGAGGAAATTCGATAAGTGACCAAGTGTTATTGACTTTGATGGACTCTAGTTCCTCATTTATTGCTTTCTTCCACTTTGAATCTTTCAATGCCTCAGCTGCATTGACTTGTTTGGCATCTGCGTAGAAAGCATAGTGTACCAACTCACCTTCTTCATTTCCCACATCATCTGATGTAATCACACATTCTTGCAGGCATGTGTCTTGTTCATTGAGGTCTGCTTAGGCCTACTTCACCTCTAACTTCTTCTTGTCGAACTTCTCTTTCGACTTCACTAGTTGGTTCTTCATATAAGATTCTCACTGAATCCTTCTTAACATTCTCATTCTAATCTCATTCCTTAAGCTCATTTATGATCACGTCCCTGCTGATCACAACTTGCTTATTCACTGGGTCGAACAACTTGTATCCTCCAGTTGAATGATATCCTATTAGGATCATTTGACTCGAACTTATCATCAAGTTTTCTTCTCAGCTAATCTAGCACATGTCTATGTCCTATAGATCCAAACACCTTCAAATGACTTAGGCTAGACTTGACACCAGACCAACATTCTTCTAGCGTGATTCCTTATAGCTTCTTCGTCGGACATCTATTTAAGATATATGTTGCAGTCGACACAGCTTCTCCCCAAAATTCTTTGGGTAGATGCTTTCCTTTTAACATGCTTCTCACCATATCCATGATGGTTCTATTCTTCTTTTATGCAGTTCCATTCTACTGTGGAATGTAAGGTGACACCACCTCATACACAACCCATTGTTTCTCACATAATGCATCAAAATCTTTCGACACATACTCTCCACCGCCATCAGTCCTCAGAATCTTTAGCTTTCGACCACTTTATCTTTCTACCATAGATTTAAATTTGGAAAATACCTCGATCACATAACTTTTCTTCTTAATCAGGTAAGTCCATAATTTTCGACTGAAATCATCTATAAAAGTGATAAATTATTTGTTATCTCCAATCGAACCTTCCTGGATAGGACCATATACATTAGAGTATATGACTTCAAGAATTGCCTTCGATTTGCTTCTTGCATTCTTATTGAAGTTGTTCTTGTGCTGCTTCCGCCTGCACACATTCTTCACATACTTCATTTGGGATGTCGATTTCTGGTAATTCTGAAACCATATTTCTTCTCTTCAAATCTCTTATGTCTTTGAAATTGAGATGACCAAGTCTATAATGCCATATCCATTCATCTCTATTGGATGCAGTTGCAAGGAACTTATGCTCCATCATATTAAGTTCAATCTTGAAGCTTCTATTTTTGAAACATAAGAGCCTTCAAGATTAACCTTCCTTCTGGGTCGAGAACTCTCATCATCTTTTCTTCAATCGACACCATGTAGTTCTTTTCGACCAACTTCCATATGCTGAGCAAATTACTCTTCATGATTGGTATGTAAAATACATTGGAAATTAATGACCTCTTGTCATCCTTCCTCATAATCAAAACATCACCAATACCTTTAGCTGCTAGAGTATTGTCATATGCAAATTTCACCATGTTCTTCATTAAGGGTTTTATGTTTACAAACCAATCCTTTTGACCAGTTGTCATACCCCAAATTTTGACCCCTTAGATCTTCATCATCATTTTAGGAGCACGTTCACATGTTTATCTAACCTTAACCCTTTTCAAGTGGTCTTTGTCAAGTTACAGGAGGATCAGGGTTTTGTACAGCCGAAATCGAGATTTCGAGGGTTGACCAGTCAATGTTTTGGATTGGTTCTCTTTGAGATTTGATTTCCACATCATCAAGAATATTCAATTGAATCAAGCATGAACCCAATTTGAGGTTGTCACCCAGGAATCAAAAGCAGTGAAGTTCAGGATACCCGATTAGGGTTTTCGAGCAGGAAAAGTCAACTGTGGTTTGACTTTTGATCTAAAAGGTGTTGCAATGGCAGGATCATGGTCCATAATGTTCATATGGCTTGGTAAAGTCCATTCAAGAAGTCTCAAAGCCTCAAAAGGTCCAGAGCATCAACAGTCGACTCGGTAACCACCGATCAATCGTTCAGTTGACCGAAAAGTCAAGTATTCACTCATAAGGAATCTGACCTCAAGATGTGAATAAAAAATGTTCCTAATGACATATTGCATCTACCCATAAAATTTCATGACAATTGGATCAAGGGTTGAGGAGTAATCGCAAAAGTTGGGAATTAGGGTTTTGAAAGAGGCAAGACCATAACTCCTTAACCACACATCCAATTGAGTTGGTTCAAAGCTCATTAGAAAGCTCTTGGCAAGTACCACAAACGTCCCCAAGTTGTCCATGATTAGAAAATGCATAGATTTGGAGTTATGATCAAATTCATTTCAAGAAGGGAAAATAACTTAGAGAAATTTCACTTTTAAGCTTGTTTTTCAGTAACTTTGAGAGGCTTTTTGGCCAAGCTCCTTTGAGAATATGAAATTCATGAAAGCATGAAAGTTATAGAGCTACATGAGGGCTTTCCAAATTGTGGTATAACTCCTTCATAGCCCTTGTGAGCCGAGAGTTATGGTTATAGCAAGTTGGGGTCTCAACACTTGAGCGCACCGTTTCGACTTTTCGCAAATTCACTTTTCAGCCAATTAAGCCATTCCCAACTTTTTTAATCATGTTTTATCTGATGTTTAGAGGTTTGGATGGTTGGAAAATGCAGAAGAATGAGGAAATGGAGAGTTGGCAAGTGGGCATGCAAGTTGCCTTATTTTATTCAAAAGTAAGAAAAGGAAGACTTCATGGTGAAGAAACTTGCAACTACACTCTGCTATCTAGCCTCATTTCAAGCACCTATATGAACCCTATTCCACTTGATTTGTGCAGTAATTAAGACCAAAGATCTGAATTACAGCTGCCATAAAACCTCAAGCCAAGGGTTTTCTCTCCAAAATTACCTTCCAAAGCCAATTTACAAATTTGTCCCCGCTCTTCTTTCTCCTATAAATAGGGGCTCCCTCTATGTCATTTAGACACCAGAGCAATCTCTAAAAACGAGAGAAACCATAGCTCTCAATTCCCTATCATTTCCTTAAGAATCTCAAAGTTTCAAATTTCCATTTTCCACCAAAAAGCTGTCTTGAGCAAAACTCTGCTCAAGATCAGTTCTACCATCTCCAAGTCCCTCAAAACCATCCACACAATCCCTAAACATTGTGTAGAAGGTGTCCATACCTTTAAACTACTCAAAAACACCATTTCCCAAAAAGTCAACCTTCACACCTTAATAGTTTGACTTTCTTCCACTTTGAAAGCCAAATCCTCACTCAAAGCATTTCCTACCATTCTAACACTCCTAACACCTCCTATATATCATATCTCGAGTGTCTAAGCCATAAAATATCAGCTGGAAATCACACAATTCCAACTGTCTTGAAAGTTGGTTTGTTGCTTCAAGAGGAAACAAGCTTTATCTCTTTGCAAAGAAAGGAGGATCTCTGGGTTTCTAAGCTTCTTAGCTTGCTCAAGGCTTGTCTACAAGAGGTATGTGACATTCCAACTCTCTACTAATCATACATTATCATGTTTTGTCATTTTGAGGTCATTTTGTGAAAATATACCATTGCTGCCCCATTATGGTTCTTTGTCAAGAACTTTTGTTTCATGATCATGATACTTGCTTTCATTAATATATTGTCATTTGTAAATGATATGTGGATTTTGTGTCACCAAGTTTTTACTTTGATGTCATGCTTAACTTGTTTATGAGATTTTGGTCATGTGGTAGTTTTAGGAGCCAATGTTGAAACATTGATATGCTTGCCTTAGGCCTGTTAGTTTTAGCTCATTAGTGATGTTTGGATTAACTTGTAAGTTACTCATAGATTCCCCCTGCCCTTGATCATGTTTGAATCAATGTGGCTCTTGTTTTGGCTCTTATGCTATTTTGGTGTGATCTTGCTTATCACTACCATGAGTTATGTATTGGCTTGTTTGTGCTTGCTGTTTTTGTATCTCAAATCATTGGTTAATGTGTATGAAAGCTTAATTGCCTATTTGAATTGTTTGAGCATGAGGAACATAAGTTTGGTCATTAGGGCTGTCTTGAGATATTGATAGTTTTGCTGTCAATTTTGGATCAACATATCATTTTTGGCTTGGAGAACTTTTACTTGACTTTAAGACTAGAAACTCATTTGTTTACCTATTTTGAGTATGTATGTGGTGCTTTTATGCTCAAATCACTTTAAATAATTCCAATTGCCTTATCATGCTCCAACTGTTGTTTTTTCAAAATATCATGATACCAACATATCACATTCTGTTTCAATCCATGTCTACATGATCCATGTGCATAATATCATTGTCCTATCTATTTGAAACTTGTGTATGATACCAAAACACCCCATCTGTCATGAACTTGCTGGCTGCATCTCTAAGTTGTTGTTTTGTATGACATGAGTTCCAAAAGTGCTATTTTTTGTTTGATAAGGTTTTCAACCATTTTCTGAGCTTGGTCTCATCTTTTAGCATATATGTGACATCTGCATAACATTTATTCCTTCAAAAAACTCACTGCTTCAAAAATCACCTGCTGCCACAAGTCTTGCCAAGACAGATTTTTTCACTTTTCACAATAACATACCATTTTTCATTTCAACAGTCCTATGATTGCTTTGTGAGTTAAAGCACATTCCTTGCCATGATAATGAGATGTATACTTGGTTTATTTGATCTATTCATGCCTGTTTTCACAATTCCTCAAATTCCACTTCCAATTGCAATTTCATGCTAGAATGTGCCTTGATCATGCCAATTTGTTGTTCTGTGTGTATATACCTATGTTTTGAGTTGTAACTCACTTATATTTATGATTCTAGGGTGTGTGGATAATTGAATTGATCTATGTGTACCTGTTTTCCTATTTCACCTTCCAACTGCTCTTTTTCAAGCCAAAACCACCATGAATATGCCAAATCCTTGATTGCTTGTAAT
Organism: Lathyrus sativus; assembly: GCA_963859935.3. Taxonomy (NCBI): domain Eukaryota; kingdom Viridiplantae; phylum Streptophyta; class Magnoliopsida; order Fabales; family Fabaceae; genus Lathyrus; species Lathyrus sativus. Next base: position 603,466,127 of record OZ012738.1, read on the forward strand.
ATGTGTAGTTTTTGAGTTGTAACTCATTCTTCCTGGCATATATGATATGTGTGCGCTTTTGTTTTGGTTTAAAACTATTCCCATGTGAAATTCACCTACTGTCATAAAAAAAACAGTCTTGCACTTTCCACTCACAATGCCAAAAGTTGATTCAGTTGAAGTATGCCTAATTTCTGCATTCAATGTCATTTGTTACTGCATATATGATGTGTGTATCTTGTTTTCATGACCTGATTGCACCTGATTTTATTGTTTCCTCCCATGTTGCATCATCAATGTACAATGTGCATCACTTTGCACTTCCTGCAATACATTGTTATTCCTCTGTTGGAGCATGAACTTGTGTGTTTAGAACCATCAATTAATACTTTTGGAACATGAACTTGACAGTGGCATAAGCTTAAGTTTGCTCATTTGAAATAACAACCTGCATCACATAATATGCCTGCATTTTCATGTTGATTTTACCTTGAATATGCCATTTCTCATCCTGTTGGACTCATGAGTGTTTTTAAGGGCTAGACATACTTATTGGCATATTTGAAATATGAGTATGTAGTTTGTATGCTTTGAATCCACTCAGCATATGTTTTCATTTCAAAAACGGCATCATTGAAACTAGGCATCCTGCATCTTTATGTTGAATTTGCAAATCATTGTCTAGCTGCCTGTTTCATTTAGCTCATAAATGCAAGAACCTTCTGTTAACATGTTGGTAGTATATGTGTGTTGTCTATTTATTATGAATCAGTTCAGTTGTGTGTTGACTTCAATAAGTGCATCATACCATGTACACTTTGCAACTCATGTGCCATTTTTTGAATCAAGGCTGTATTGACATAACTTCTTGTTAGAACACTTTCAGTACATCATTTATGAATTGCCCATGCTGTTCCATCATCCTGATCACTCCTGATTCAGCTTGTAATCATCAAAATGCATCTCAACACTCCAATATGCATATGCTATCAAATTTTAAACTGCAGACCCTTTCAAAGAAAACCAAGGATATCATTGTATTCCTTATTAAATTCCACTCAATTTAGACCTAAATTTTGTTTAAAAAGGTTAAGTTTTGATCTAGTTGTGGTGTAAAATGCAATCAGCTTTCATACTTGTTCTTGGTTCTTTGTGTTTGCCCAGAAGTCCATGTAATCATACCATATATATTTATGGGGGTGGCTAAATACACGGATGTATAGCCACCCCAGTGGTAGAAGCATGTGCGCATATCATACCTTTCACTAGCCAGACCTGGGTTCGATCCCTGAGGAGGATCAACCCTTTTGCTTTTTTTCCTTTTTCATATTTTCCATCTTACCTGCGCGCGTGTGAATGCCCTAGTGGTCAAGTGTGTGGCCTGCAAGCTTGAGGGCGTGGGTTCAACTCCCACCCCTTGCATTTTATTTTGTTTTTGCTTGTTGTGTTTTATTTGTACATTTTTACCTGAAACTTCAAAAATTCATATTGTCATTTTTTATCCTTTTGAATCCATTCTTTTTGCGACATGCTTGTCTTAAGGTATATTTTCATGTGGTGTAAAAATATTACATGTCTTTATTAATTGTGATGTCTTTTGTCTATGTGGAAATCTGTTCATTTGTTGAGATCGTTATCTTACTTGTTGTTGAAATCCTTTAAACAATGCTTGAATTTTCTTATGAGATTTTTGCTTCCCATGTTAGTTAACATGCTAGGGTTTATTCTTTGGTTGTCACCATAATCTCATTTTGTTTTCCTCCTAAATTATGAGGTTAAACTAATTTGCTTGTGTTTGATTGTCATCAATACATGTTGTTGTTACACTAGATGCACCTTGAATTTATGACATGTTTACTTTCAAATTGTGATTTGTATACATGGTTGTTACCTTCGTCATGTTTCAATATTTGTTAAGACTATGCTTCCATATTTGTTAAGATATTTGATTACCGGTTATAACCATTGGTGTTTGTTTGAAGTATCTGCTTATTGTAATATGCATGCTTACTTGATTGTAATCTTGTTCATCTTGCTTAATTGTTCATTTTGCTTTGTCAAGTATTTCTTCCCCAAGTGATGGAACTTTTTAGTTCTCATCCAAGTTGCCTCTCTCTCCTTCCAAAGGAAAAGTCTTTCCGTTGACTCTTGGGTCATAAACAACTCATCTCTCCCTCGACTTCGTTAAGTCATTCATACACTTAGTTAAGTGGAACTTGTCCTTTAGACTTTTCTTAAGTCTACAAAGCCCACCCTTGTTAGGAGTGCTCTTTCAACTAGAACTTAGGATAGAGTTTGTTTACTCTATGTAAGAATCATCGTCATGATTACTTACTTCCCTTTCTTGAGTGTTCAACTTAGATCTAGAGAGTTTCCTTAAACTCTACACAAGCATTGTCATGTTTGTTCCCCTTAGAACCTTGATCACAATCAAGTGTTCTTCAAATTTGGTGAGGTGAACTACGATTGTTCTGATTCTATCCTAGTTAGGATACGTAGGCAAAGGACGCGATGTCTTTGCGAGCAAACTTAGAAACTATCTTTAGGTTTTAACCTACACCTTTTACCCAACCCAAACCTTAGCAAACATTTACCAACTTAGCATGCAAACAAACAAAAGGTTCCTGTAGAGTACTACAGATGTTTAGGATGTGAAATACCTACCCTAGGCATAACCAACCCCTGATCCCCGAATCTCTTAGCATTGTTGTTACATCGCGCAAAAGGTTTTTCTTTCTTTAGACCTTTCCTTTGGATAAATTAAAGTTCGGTTGTGAATTTAAGAATTAAAGATTCAAGTTAATCAATAGCTTGGAATCACGATTCTCACCGCAACACCAGTCATGTGTCATGGGCATCCTGAGTTCAAGTACCATTGGTCCTAGAATCTTTCTTCATCTCTTATTATGACATTAGCAACATCTCTTCTTCTTCTTCATGTTTCGCCAGCTTTACATCAGTTTCTTGATTCTTCTGCTTTTCAGGAAAATCACTAGAATAATGACCATACTTATGACATTTGTAACACTGAATGTGACTTTTGTCAAGTTTTCGACCACCACCTCTTCCTCTACCTACAACACCACCTCTTTGGTTTCCTTGGCTCCAGAGTTTTCTCTGATTCGACCAGTTTTCTTCTTGCTGATTTTGACCATTCGAATTGTTGTAGCCTCCTCTACATTTGTTGCCATTCCAACTTCCTTTTCCTTTCTTTTCTTCTGTTGATTGCGCCTGCAAAGCCACACCACTCTTTGAATTTCCTTCATCTCTTTTAACCATCCTTTATTCATGAGAATTAAACATCCTTTTAAGATCTTTCTTTGTCAAGATTGAAAAATCTTTCGACTTTTCTATGGCTACGGCTACGTGGTCGAATTTTGGAGAAAATGACCTTAAGATCTTTGCAACAACTAATCTTGATGTCAACAGTTCTCCACATACTTTGATTTGATTCACCAATATAGTAACCCTTGTAAAGAAATCTGTTATGTTTTCATTGTCCTTCATCTGAAGCAATTTATAGGTTCTTTTGTGAGTTTGTAACCTCACATCTTTCACCTTCTATGCGCCTCCAAACGATTTCTCCAAGATTTACCATGCTTCTTTTGCTGATTCTACATCACTGACCTTTTCAAAATCGTCTGGATCAACACATTGATGAGTTATAAAGAGAGCTTTATAGTCTTTCTTCTTCAAACATTTGTATGCAGCCTTTTCTTGATTTGACGCGTTTTCTGCAAGCGGTGTTACTCCTTCCTTCACAAGATCCCAATGATCTTGATAACAGAAAACTATCTTCATCTGTTTGCACCAATTCTCATAATTCTGACCCTTCAGAATTAGGAGACTCGCTGAAAAATGTCCGTTCAGGTGATTCATCGCCATTTCGTCCACGAATCACAATCGGAGCTCTAGGTACCAGATGTTAGAATTAGCCTAAGACTTTGAGTAATTCTAAGTCAATCTTAATAAACAAGATTCAATCAATCGATTGAAATCCCTTGTTCTTCACTCTTCACTTGAGTGAATCAATCACACCTTGATTGCAAGAATGATTATGCACAGCAATTATTAATGGAAGAAGAAAGAAAATTGAATAAGAAAGAAGATTAGGGTTTGACAAAAATTAGGGAAGAAGAGGATGATTTATGTAGAGTAACTCTCTGCTCTCAAACTAAGAATATTCAACTGTGCAACTGCACTTTCTGTTTTATGTTACAATTCATAATAGGGTTACTCCCTATTTATAATTGAGCTAGCTTGCTCCCTAAGCTAAAACCCAAAAAATACAAAAGCTCAAAATTTCTATTTTGGTTTAAGTCAAAATCCTATATCAAGCAACCTGCTTTGACACTTCAACATCTAACACTACTCGACACACACTACACTAGGCTAATTTTGACACATCCTTGTCTCTGTCGAGCTACACCTACTTCGACACAAGGAATTACAATCTCAACAATAATTAATTTATTAAAAGAAAAATTACACTTATCTCTGAACATACATATACCACCAATGGAGGTTTTTAAAGACAAATTAAAAATCATAGATAAATATTATCTAAAAACTACAGATAAATGTCATCTACGCATATGATTTTTAGTCGTCACTATAAATTATAGAAGGGTTTCTTTGTCATTTTAATAGACTTCAAAAATCAGTATATATTTTAAAATTAGAGAGAGCATCAATGTCATTTTAATGGATCTCTAGAGATCCCCTATATTAAATGTCATCTAGATAGTGACACATTTTTTAGTTTGTTTATTATCTCTATATAATTTTAATTATATATAATTGATCTTACTGGATCAGAAAAGGATCAGTAGCCAACAACATGTTGTGAGCTCCTTAATTCTCTGGTGGTGGAGGAGAGGAGGGGGTGTACCTGCTAGGTACTCCAATGCCAAAGTAAGAGACAGTGTAAAAGGAGCAAGTACAGAAAAAGCGCGTAGAGAATTGAATATCTGACCCTCTGGTGAAAGAGGATATTTATAATGTGCCATCAGCATTGGGCCATCGATTACTTTGCACTGGATTGGATTGCAAGGCCCAATACGAGTAATTGCCATAGATTATATGGTGTAGGGAAGACCAACACCTGGTCTTCTCCCTAGTTCAACTGCCTCGTGATCTTCGGAAGGTGGTTAGTTGCATGGTGATATGTCCCTGCGTGGGGGGCACATGGAGACCGTGGGGGAGTTGCGTGAGAGCTCCCCGTCTGCATTGATGGATTGAGCCTTCGTTAGGCCTCCCCGACGAGGATCAGGGTTGGGCCGTACCCGATGATGGACCAGCCTCTGGCCCAGTCCAGAATAGGATCCCCTAAGTCGTTGCTCCAAACTATATGAGTAATGACTTAAGAGTCAGGTCAAATGTTGAGGACCTGTCTGGGAGAGTGTTGTTCGTATCCGGAACACTAAACTTGGTGGCAGAGCGCATGGACAGAAGTGAGAATTGATCGAGAAGTGAGGAGCTCATGGAGAGGCTTGTTCGTCAGCTGTAGTCCTGGGTTTGTTTCCTGTTTCCATGGTGGTATGTCCCCAGCAGATGATATGGCCGACGATGCGACAAAAGTGGAAAGGAACATGCATCTCTTGTCACGACCAGGAGAGGGAATTGAAAGAACATGCGCGGTGTCTTCTAGGGCCACATGTCAAGAGCAATAAATGCCTAGGGTGGCTACGAGTAGAGGCACTTGAGTGCCTAGTGATGTTTCGTTTCTCGTGCTAGGGTTATAAATAGATGGAAGCCTGCTTCATTTGCATACTCCCCTTCATTTCTCTCAGGAATTCTCACCGGTCCTTCCAAGCTCTCTTCGCTCTCTAAAGAACTTCTGCCGCTGTCGCCGCCATCAATCTTTCTCCTTCGTCCAGAATCTTCATTCATTAAGTAAGTCTCCGGTCTTTTCTTCAGATTTTATGAACTTTCCAGCAATTTTATGCATTTTCCGGAGGTTCCTCCGTAGAGCTCGTGAAGTTCCTGGGGAACGCATGAAGATTCCGGCGGCATTCATGAAGTTTCCGACAAACTAATGAAGTTTTTGGCGCTCCTATGAAGTTTTTGATGAAGGTCTTCGAGACCCACCATGGAGGTCTTAGGGAGACTTACTTCCCTTGACTATGTGAACATGATAAGGAAGCCTCGTGTCGGGTGTTAGTTCTTGATTGGCAGGCATTTTGGTAAAACTAGGTGTAATCACAAGATGTCCTACAGGATGTCGTAACATCTGTCTGTCAGGATCAGCAAGTTGCTTTGGACTTTTTAACAGGACTTATCTCATGATGTCAAACAAGATGTCTTGACACTCATGGATAAAACATTCTGTATGAATATGTTTGTCTGTCCATTTCTTTATGTGCAATCTTGCTGCACTATTCTGGTGTAGAATCTGCGTGTTTTTAGTGGTTTTCTAATGGCGTTTCTGATACACTTACTGTTGATCAAATTTGATTTGATATGGAGTTATTCTCAGAAGTGTCGAGCAAGATTTCTTAGGAGCTCTCGAGGTTAGGTTTAGTGGTGCCTTGGAACAGCTCCAGGTTATGAACCCTGAGGTACCGCTTGTCCTCAAAAGGATTGGCCTGCACCACCAGGTGGTGGATGGTCGAGTGGTTGCTCCCGAGATTCCTGAGGATGAAGCTTACTAGGGAGACGTGGAAGGTCGACCTGATGAGGAAGCTGCTGCTTAGTTCTTTTAGTTGTTCGACCTGCGCGCCATTTGAATTCTTGTTTAGTTCAGCCTGCGCGCCACAACTTTGGTTTGACTTTTCCCGACCTGCGTGCCATGGGTTGTGATTTGTAATATTTGAACAAGGGGCTTTGTCCGTCCTAATGCATGGTGCCTTATCATTTGATATATTCATATTATGTGTGTGATGTTGTATCTTAAATATATGCTTTCTTTGTATTTGTGTATTTTTACTAAGTGATGGAGGCTTTTGCTCGACGTAGTTGATCCTCGACCATGCAGGGAACTGGCCGAGTGGTCGTAGTTGGGTTCCGACCGTCGACGAAGCTAAGATCTCGATCAAGGTCTTTGCTTTGTGGCATGAACTTCCCGTCACGAGTTAGGTGTCCTGCCTAATTGGTACGACAACGGTGGAGCTCGATTGAGGTGTCCCCATCAGATCAAGAGTTCCTTCGCACACACAAGAGTGGGCTCTCGTTTTTTTATATCGAGTTTAGGATTCACGCTTGTACCATAGTGCGGCCTTTATGACGCGAGTATGTTGCAGACAGTGTTTAACTATAATACTGTTTAAGCTTTTCAGTGTTCCATGGTCGAGCAAGTTCCCTCCCGTGTAGGTTTTTGAGGTAGTAGGTCTTGTTTTCTGTTCTTGCACATATGCGATAAGGGCCTTCCCAGTTCGCGGAGAGTTTGCCTTCGCGCGAGTCTTTCTTATTCATTCGTAAGACTAGGATGCCTACCTAGAATTTGTGATTGATGACTTTGCTATCATGCCATAGAGATATTTTTTGCTTGAGCGAGGCTTTGCGGAGGGATGCCCCCAACCAGATTTCTTCAACCAGGCCGAGCTCCTCCCTTATGGCCTCATCGTTCGTCTCCTCGTCATGGGAGATTCGGTCCTCCTGGAGGGTTCCCTTATTTCTACAGGAATTACTACCTCGGTTTCGTAGGTCAGTCGGAATGAGGTCTCTCGAGTTATCGAGTGTGGGGTCGTTATATAGGCCCAGAGCACACTGTGTATCTCCTCGATCCACCTCTTTTTGGCTTCGCCCAGTCTTCGCTTTAAGCCGCGCAAGATCACTCTGTTCGCGGCTTTTGCCTGTCTGTTCGTTCGCGAGTGCTCGAAAGATATAAAGTGTTTCTTTGTGACCAACTTGGTGACGAAGTCCTAGAAGTTCTTGTTGGTGAATTGCGTCCCGTTGTCGGTGACAATTGCTTGGGGTACGCTAAACTGGGCAAGGATGTCCCATTTGTAGAAACAGAGTATATTGTGCACCGTGATTTTGGCGAGGGCTTTAGCCTCGATCCACTTTATAAAATAGTCGACACCGACTATCTAATATTTGTTCTGGTAAGACCATATGGTGAAGGGTCCAAGGATATCCATCCCTCACCACGTGAAGGGCCACAAGAACGAGAGTATTTTAAGTTCATTGGATTGTGCCAGGTGCATGTCCCCGTGTCGTTGGCACTTGTCACACTTCTTGGTGTGATCCTTGGCATCTTGTTGCATGGTGGGGCTAATAGTATCCTGCCTGGAGAGCTTGACGGGTGAGGGATCTCCCGCCGAGGTGCTGAGCATTGATCCCTTTGTGGATCTCTTGGAGTATGATAGAGATTTTAGACTCCTCGACGCATTTGGGAGGGGAATGGAGAATCCCCGTCGGTATAATTTATCCTCCACCAAGACGTACGAGCAAGCTCGACATCTGACCACACCCGCCTTTTTGGGGTCATCAGGGAGTTCTCCCGTCCTGAGGTACGCATACACTGGGGTCATCCAGCAGTTGCTGTCACTGATGGCGTTCACGTCGACTATCAAAGTGGGATTCTCTATACTCGGTCTAGAGAGCACTTCTTAGATGACAGACTTATTCCCGCCTTTCTTCTTCGTGCTTGCCAGCTTCGAGAGGATGTCTGCCCTAGTGTTGTGTTCTTGAGGAACGTGTTTCACTTCTGCAGAGTCGAATTTTTTCATCTTCTCTTTGACAAGGGCAAGGTACTCAGCGAGGTTCTCGTTCTTGGCTTGGTATTCTCCCCGTAATTGAGAGGTTATAGGATGTGAGTCAGTAAATATCTTTATTTCCTTCGCACCAAGGTCCTCCGCCAGGCGAAGTCTTGCAAGGAAGGCCTCGTACTCGGCTTGGATGTTTGACGCCGGGAAGGCTAGGGTTAGGGAGACCTCTATAAGAATACCCTATTCATTTTCCAGGATGATGCCTGCTTTGCTTCCCGTTGAACTAGAGGCCCCGTCGACGAAGATGGTCCACTTGTAGGCTCCTAGTGTTAGGGAAAACGTGGCAGTCATATCTTTGACAAAACCGGATAGGGCTTAAGCTTTAAGGGCCTTTATGCTCTTATATTGGATTTCTAACTCGGAGAGTTCGAGTGACCGTCTGAGCATCCTGCCCTCCATGTCCAGGCGTCCGAGTAGCTGTCTTATAGAATGATACGTCCTTACCACGATTGTGTGGGCTAGGAAGTAGTGTCGTAGCCTTCTCGATCTGCTGGTATCTCAGCTCAGAGCCCTGCATGGCTTTACTGGTGAAGTAGATCGGCTTCTGCCCGTCAGGGGTTTTGCTGATGAGGGTCATGCTGACAACTTCGACTGCGACAGCGAGGTACAAATAGAGAGTCTCCTTGTCCTCAGGTCACGATAGAACTGGAGTTTCTAAGAGGATCTGTTTGAGGTGGCCTTCTTGTGTAGAAGCTTGAAAAATGGGATAGTGTGCTGGGTAGACTTGACCACGAAGTGAGATAGTGAGGTGAGCATCCCGTTGAGGGATTGGATCAAATTCTTCAAGTTCAGCGTTGGAAAATTGGAGAAGGCTCTGCATTTGTCAAGGTTCGCCTTTATTCCTCGTTCTGTTAAGTAGAAATCGAGGAATTTGCCTGCTCGAACTCCGAAGGTGCACTTCTCCGGGTTGAACCTCATTTTGCATCTCCTCGTCGTATCGAAGACCCTTATGAGATGGGCAGTGTAGTCGATTTCTTCTCGTGATTTCACGATCATGTCGTCCATGTAGACCTCGAGCGTGTCTCCGATCTCGTCTCGGAAGACTTTGTTCATCATTCGCTAATAGGTTGCGCCGACGTTTTTCCGATCGAAGAGCATTACATTGTAGTAATAATTGCCCGACTTGATCATGAAAGTCGTGTGTTATTTGTCGGCCTTTGTCATGGGGATTTGGTTGTATCCCGAGTAGGCGTCCATGAACGAAAATAGTTTAAAAACCTGCAGAATTGTCGACCAGTTTGTCGATGTTAGGCAATGGATGTGCATCTTTGGGACATGCCTGGTTAAGATCGGTATAATCAACGCACATTCTCCATTTTCCATTAGATTTTTTTAACCAATACAATGTTGGACATCCAGGTTGTGTATCGGGCTTTCGAAATAAAATTTGTCTCTAGGAGGTCTTTTATAGCTTTTTCAACAGCAACCGCTTTCTCGGGAGACTTCCTACGCCTATGTTGTACTACAGCCCTAGCGGATGGATCTATGAAGAGCTGGTGACAAGCCATGTCAGGGTCAAGCCCAAGCATCTCTGTAGCACTCCACGCGAAGAGGTCAACGTTCTCCCGAAGGCAGGTCTTCAGCTGCTTTTGTTCTAGGTCGGGGAGCCCAGTTCCAATACTCACGCTCTTGTCGGGGTCGTCACCGAGCATGATGAGTTTAAAATTTCCATCTAGAATGGGGTGCATCAGATGGAGCATCCTCCTGTTGTTTGTTTGGAGGCCCGTCTTCTGGTACTTTGTTGTGCTCCTGCTTGATGGGGAAGCGACTGTCGAGGTCGACAGAGTTGACACGGGGCAGCGGCTTTTGCTTCTTAGTTTGGGATGGCTTGTCGGCATTCTTGGGGGTGATGTTGATCGAGTTGAGTCCCTTGATGGCCGCTTCAAAAAATCTTCTGGCCGCTTCAATGCACCTGTGGAGGGTGACTACTCGACCCCCGGTCGTGTAGTACTTCATCTTTAGGTGCACTATGGACGACACCGCGGTCAGCTCGGCCAGGGTCGGCCTCCCCAAATATATTGATACAAGGAGGGACATTCTATCACTAGGAAGTGGACCTTGGTCTGTCTCGCAGTCTCTTCAGATCCGAAGGTGACGAGGAGCTCTATGTAGCCTCATGGCCTCGTGGTGGTACCTTTGAAGCCCTACACGTTAGAGCCAACACACGTCGTCAGATGGCTCTCGTCGAGCTGGAGAGTGGTGAAAAAATTGGCGTACATTATGTCCGCTAAGCTTCCTTGGTCGACGAGAATGCGGCGGAAGTCAAAGTTAGCCATATAAGCCCTGATCAGTAGGGGAATGCTGGAGTTGGGGGCTCCGCCTGGCAGCTTCTCGAGGTAGAAGGTAATCAAGTTTGAGTCCCCCTTGAAGTTTTCGAGGGCGGCGTTCTACTTTGAACTCTTGTCGATCAATTCCTCAAATTTCCTCTTGACCGACCCTACTAAGAGTTTGCTAGGACCCCCGCCGGATATGACCATCGCGGTTGGGAATCTTTTCCAAGGGCTGCAAGCGGATAGCGTTGTGTCAGCGTCAAAGGGGAGGCAGAAGCCTTCTGGTTGGGAGATGCATAAGGCGACTTGCAGCCCGGTCTCGTCGGAGGGTGGTGGCACTTCCTCGACCCTCTTCACCTCGCGAATTTCGTGTCGAGGAGCCTCGTTCCTCCTAGTGTATTGTTTCAAGTGCCCTTCCTTGATTAGGATTTCGATGGCATCCTAGATATGGATGCAATCTTCCGTGATGTGTCCATGGCTCTGGTGAAATCAGCAGTACTTGAACTTGTCGATGTTGGGCTTAGGGGGCGTTGGCTTTGGGAAGCAGACACCACCTCTTTGGAACTCAGAGTTTATGCATTCAGTCAAAATGCACTCACGGGGAGCTGTGAGTAGCGTGTACTTGGTGAATTGGCTAGCTGGTCCCCTCTGCTCCCAGGAGTCCTGGGGTCGATCTTCTCTCCTTCTCTTGCTGCCTCGTCGGGGCACGGTGGAGTCTTAATGCTGGAAATTTTTGGCGCTCTTCTGGTTCCATGAATCGCGGGCGCAGTTGGCGCCCTCCTTTTCCTTATACTGGATGTATGATTGGGCCTTGTGAAGGAGTGCGTCTAGCGTGTTAGGCCTCTCGATCCCGAGGACCTTGGTAAAATCAGTGCGAGGTCGTAGTCCTCGTTCGATCAGATACCTCTTAATGTCGTCCGAGTTACACATTTGTACAACCTCTCAGTTGAATCTCTTTATATAGTCCCAGAGAGATTCGTCTTTCCCCTGGATGATGGCCTCCAAGGATGCTTCCATCTTCAGGTGTCGCCGGGAAGCGGTGAAGTTCCTAGAGAATTGCCTCTTCAGCTCTCTCCAGGAGGTGATAGACTCGAGCTCGAGGCTTTTATACCATGCCATCGCGCCCTTCCTCAAGGTCGTGGGAAAGAGCCTGCACTCGACGGCTCCCCAGACGTTCCTGTAGTCGAGCATTACATCGATGCTTTCAATGTGGTCGTCTATATAGTTTGTACCACCGTAGGTAACCAGGGTCGGGGGCTTCTCCATTCCGACGGGGAGAGGAGTCTCCATGATTGCCCTGGACAACGGAGTGCGGAGGTCGTCCTCGTCGCTCCTAATGGGTGACTGTGAGGGGGAAAGGTCGTACCAAGGACTTCTGCGACGTGAAAGGCTCCTCGGGCGACTCTTCGGCTTCCTAGCCTGCCCGTCAGCTCTGTTTCTCTTGGGAGCTGGGGAACATCGCTCCTTCCGGAGAGGAGAGTGATCACGCTTCTGGGAGGCTACGGGTTGTGGCCTTTTCAGTTGCGGACGACACCCGACTTATCGCAGAGAGGGACTCTGAGACACATCATGTTGCGGCCTCCGCGGGGGAGATGAAGGACGGGTTTCTCATTGTCGCGAGGACGGGCTGCGAGAAACCGGGCGACAATGTCTTCGCGGGGGAGAGCGTAACTGTGGTCTTTTTCCAACATTTTGATCCGCTCGTTTTGTTGGAAAATCATCAGGTTTGTCTAATTGATTGCCGCGAACAGAGCCACCATGGTCAGGCCGACGTTGGGCGGCACAAGAATTGTTTGGAAGATAGTTGGGATGTCAAAGCGTCGGGGGCGTTGAAGGCCGCATTGTCGGGGAGAGTGAGGTGGTGTGCCCGTCCTTGGCATCGCCTTCCTCAACGTGAACAATCACGTTGGGATCGTGATCCATTGGTGAATGGGGGTGAAGGCGGTTTCATGGATGTCGTCGTCGTTGCGTGGGTTGGCCATTGATCTTACCGAATCAGAAAAGAGTCAGCAGTCAACAACACATCGTGAGCTCTTTAATTCGCCGGTGGTGGAGAAGAGGAGAGGGTGTACCTGTAAGGTACTCCAATGCCAAAGTAAGAGATGGAGTAAAAGGAGCAAGTACAGAAAAAGTGTGTAGAGAATTGAATACCTGACCCTCTGGTGAAAGAGAGTATTTATAATGTGCCCCCAGCGCTGGGCCAACGGTTATGTTGCACTAGGTTGGATTGCAAGGCGTAATACGAGTAACTGTCAGGGCTTACGTGGCGTAAAGAAGACCAGCATGTGGTCTTCACCCTGAATCAATTGCCTCGTGATTTTTAAAAGGTGGACACGTAGAGACCGTGAGAAAGACATGTGAGAGCTCCCTGTATGCATTGATGGATTGAACTTTCTTTAAGTTTCTTCGACGAGGAGTTAAATTGGACCATGTCTGACGATAGATTAACCTAGACCAGAACAATAATAATTTGTCTATTTGTTATAATCTTACTTATAGATAATGATAATAATTTTTATACGAATTTAGTAAGTGATCTAAATAACAAAAAGTGAGTCGTACAGTTTGTAAATTAAGTATTATAAGAGATCTAAATAACAAAACGTGACTAGTACAATTTGTAGATTTAACTGTGATAATTGAGCTTTATGAGTTGAATTTGGATTTATTCAAAATTCAATTATTTTAAATAGTCTTTTATATTTGAGAATTACGATCATCCAATAACTCAATTCAATATTTTTTTAATTAGCGAATTTTCTGGAAATGCATATACGTGGAGTGAATGAACAATTTTCTAATACACAAAGTGGCAATCACGTTTGGTGGGGTAGTGGAGAAAATGTGACCTTTTTTTTAGTTTGAATATTTGAATTGGAATGAGGGTTGATTACTTAACTTCTTTGAATTTTGAAAAGATGCTAGTTTCTTTTTTTTATAATAAGCTTGAAAAGATGCTAGTAATTTAATTGGAGAAAGAGTATAGTGACATTTGGAAGTCACTTGCCTTCCTTTTCATTCATGAGAAAAGTCCATAGAGTTGTGGTCACGAGATTCAACATTTAGCTAAACTAATACTAATCTAGTTTTGTTTGTGGTCCCTGATTGAAAAGACTGGAATATCATCTCATTGTGCTTTAGTGATCTGGACAAATCATTTTGTGTCCCTTCTAAAAAAGTTCCTTTTTAAATTATGAAAACTTTACATTTATAAGTGTTTAGCTTTTAACATTTGACTAAATTAATCTCAAACTATCTGTTTCTTTTTTTCATGGGAAAATACTAAATTCATATCACTAATAAGAAATTATTAACTACATGATACAATATTAATGAAAATTTGAAAACTAGTTCTAGTAGAGTCATTCTTAACAAAACATGAGCAATTTTATTAACATGTCTCGTAACGAATGCAACATGAGAGTTTATTAAATAGCGAGCTAGTAAGTATTTGTATTATTTGATAATCTTATAAAATTATGTTAAATTTAGATGTTTACTATTCACATTATCCGCTACGTTTTTTGAGTCTGCCTCAAAACTCACACCATCCAAATCAAGCTCATGCACTCATTTGATAATTGGTACAAGGCTTAAAGCCTCCTCTGAATCTATCTTGGTAATAAGTGACATCCACTCTGTTTGAGCTACCACAAATTGCCCCTTTTCATCTTGTACACATACATATATCTCTACCTTATTAAAAGTCGTAGAGAAAGATGTATCTATATTGCATTTGAGATGACCTACATAAAGCTTTCTCGAAGAATTGATCATAGGAGTTTCATTTTGTTAGGAACTTCTCGCTTGGAGTTGTTGTGCATTTTTCTATCCTAGCAAGTAAGATGCACAACCACAAATTGTTTCTGCTGACTCTTTAGTGTGGTTTCAAATATAATTATTTCTACCTTCCAAATACTCTAAATAATAATCAAAACAAAGTTTATTGGTCTTGATTTAGAACCTAAAAAAGAGATAATATTATAGACGTGAAAGGGATATTATTAATCACCACATGTTATATAATAGGAAATAATCCAACTAGCTCCTAACACTCAATACTTTTTGGACAATAAAAGACAAGATGCTTATCATCTTCTAAGCCATCTCCACAAATACCACAATAGTCCTACAATTGAACTCCTTTATCTATCAACCATTTTCTTGTAGGTACATAATTCCTACATAAGCGCTATGAACTGAATACATAATTTCAGAGGAGTTTTTAATTTTCATAGGAGCTATCAATTATCACAGACCTTAAGATGATTTGTACCAATAGCCTCTTCTATACAATAACGATAGGCATTATGAACTAATACATGTCATTCTATTCAAACTTTCACACAATTTTGTCATCATGAACATCTTAAAGTAAGGGACTTTTAAGATTTTTTATGCTTATCCTACTCCAACAAGTGTATAGATTAAATTGGTATTCCACCATTTCCCATCATAAACCATAAAATCAGAGAGCTTTAAATTATCTACTAACATAATATTTGGCCAAAGATTTATCAAAGAAGAACTATCATACAACCAATTGTGACCCCAAAATTGGAATAAAATCTCCCAATCCAATACTCCACCTATAAACTCCCCGCACAATAAACTTAGAACTCCATGCCACAGATAATTGGTCTCGAGAAAATCACAACTTGAAAAAATATTTTGCTTTGAATAACCGAGTGATCAGATTACCTGGACTTGTCATAAGCTTCCAAGCTTGTTTGCCGAACATAGCATAGTTGACGACACTTAAACTTTTGAAGCCCATACCTTCATCATTATTATGCATAGACAAACGATCCCAAGACAACCAATGAATATCCTTAGCCTGATCCCTGTTATACCCTACCAAAAGGAGTTTATCATTTTTTCAATTTCATCACTTAAGGATGATGGCAGTAAGAATATGCTCATGACATAAGAAGGAATATATTAAAGAAAATATTTAATAAAAGTCTTCATTCTCGCCTAAGTAAGACATTTAATACTCCGTGAACTTAACTTTTTCCAGACTCTTTGCTTTATAAATTGAAAAATGGCTTTTCTACATCTTTCAATCATGGATGGAAGACCAAGAGACTTGTCTATTATTAAAACTTGTTGAACCCCTAGGATATTAGTTATCTCATCATTTACATTACTTGTGACATTTTTGCTACAAAATGTTTATGATTTTTGTAAATTAATGGCTTGTCCCGAAGCTTCTTTATAAGTGGCAAGAACGTTTTTCAGAACATTTGCTTCATTCACCTCTTCTCGAAAGAAAAGGAAACAATCATCAACAAACAAAAGATGAGATATGATTGGAGCACTCTTATAGATTTTGGTTCCATGTATATCCTTTCTAGCTTTAGCTTATTTAGTGAGAGTCGAGAGTCCTTCAGAACAAAGATTAAAAAGATACGGATACAATGGGTCATCTTGCCTTAAACTATGTCTCGAAATAATGGGTCATACCATAATACCATACATAATCACAAAATAATCAACAATTTCCACACAAAGAGTAATCCATCTTATCCTTTTTTGATTAATAGGGATGAGAACGGGTAGGGTATAGGTAGGGTATTATAGTACTTGTCCCCATACCCGCTGTTTGAAAAAGATCATGTACCCCAGTCCATACTCGTGTGGGCACCAACCTTTATACTCATACTAGTATCCTATGGGTACCTAATTACTCGTACC
This sequence comes from Lathyrus sativus, assembly GCA_963859935.3. Classification (NCBI taxonomy): domain Eukaryota; kingdom Viridiplantae; phylum Streptophyta; class Magnoliopsida; order Fabales; family Fabaceae; genus Lathyrus; species Lathyrus sativus. Next base: position 603,482,784 of record OZ012738.1, read on the forward strand.
CATACATGTTACCTGGAATTCTAGTAAAAATAAATCTATCAATTAAAATATATCATATAATTTTAAATTTTAAACAAAATTAACGAAAAATTCAAAGATTTTACTGTTGAATTATGAAATAAACAAACATTTATATTAAAATGTGTAATAGTTTAGTTGTGAAGTGTTATTTTAAAGAGATAGACATATATGTATTTTTATGATGATATAAATTAAAATATATAAATATGCGTTGTGCGGGTATGTGGCGAGATAAGTACTAAAGTGCCCATACCCGCTTATTTTATGGGTAATTACCCATTTTACAGGTTTTTACTATACTCATTATGAGTATTTTTTATGGATATCCATTGGGTATGGGTACAATTGTCATCCCTACCCATTTTCATGAGAACATCCTTGAGATAATCCAAATCAATTTGTTCATAAGCTTTGCTAATATCAAGTTTAAGAGCCACCCGCCAACTTTACCTCTCATTTTATACTTCATATGATGAATCACTTCAATAGTTTCCAGTGCATTTTCAAGAATAGATCTACCTAGTACAAAAGCCCATTGCATTGTCAAATTAATTGTTACTTTATAGCAATGTTTTAAAAATCGGACTGATCATCAAACCAATGAAGGTACCGAGTCATTAGTTGATCAGTCGAACCACTAGGTCATTGGTTGAGCCGCATGACCAAACCAAATTAAACCAGATAGCTCGGTTGAATAAATATGTCATTATAACAAAACTCTATAGGTATATAACCATTCGAACCAGATTATTCAGTCTCTAAAAATATATAACTAACACTTAAATTTTTTGAAAATATCATATCATAAATTCACAAGTTCATAATTTAAATTCAAATTTTAAACATATGTATCACACATAACAAAATAGTACAAAATTGCAAAGTCTAATTGCAACATAATCTAATTAAATACTTTATAACAAAATAACTTCAATGTCTACTAAGCATAGTTCCAAGGAGGTAAAATTATTTCAATGTTGGGATCTCATTCTTCAATATCAAAACCATCTACAACAAAATCAATCGCATATGCAATATCTTCCCCATCAATGATATCATTACTTTGATTGTTTTCTCCATAATAAAGTTGTTCATCACCCTTAACGTCAACCTCATCCAAATTTAATTGATCTATAACAACATCAATTTAGAGAGTTTAGCCATTGACATATAGTAATAAATTAAAACAAAAAATTCTAATCACAATAACTAATACCATACCAATATCATTTGAAATAGGTTGGATTGTCATACTAGCAAGATCTTTGTGTAGTGATTCCACCTCCTCAATGGTTAAGAATGGTGGTGAATCCTCCAACAATCAATTAGAATAATCACCAAGTGTTTCAAAATTTATAGGATCATAATTTTATTTCTTCTTGTTTCTATAAATCATTAACGATAATGTCAAACATAAAACCAAACAAACTTAACAAATCAAACAATAACATATATTTTTAACAAACCAAAAAATATCACATATTCTTAACTATAGAACCATAGAATATTCTTAACAAACCAAACATATCATATATTCTTAACTATATAACCAATATTCTCATTTCATTAAGACGAAAACAAAATAGTCTTGCTTACAAACATAACCAAACAAACCAAACAATCATATATTTCTTTACTATAAAACCATATCATATATTTTTAAGTATAGAACCATATAATCAATATTATAATGTCATCAAGACAATAACGAAATAGTCTTATTTATAAGCAGAACCAAACAATAACATATATTCGTGTCATAAAGTATAAAGATTAACATATAAAGCATAATAAGTGCAATACCTATTTTGTAGCCGTAAGTTGCAATGAACAAAGATGAGATCATTAAGCTTTTGATGCTCCAACCTATTTATTTTTTTAAATGAATGTGCTCAAACACACTCCAATTTCATTCACAACAAGATACAAATTTGGCTCAAAATCCGAATAGCCAACTTTTGCAAATTGGGAGCTTCGGTTCCATAAGTTTCCCACCATTGATCTAGAATAGTGCATGTGAAAAAATTATAAAATGTTTTAAAATACATATTGACTTTGTACTAAAATGCTTCAAGTTTATCATCAAAATTTTCTTGGCAAAACTTCGTCTCAGTTTTCTACTGTTGTTGTCCTTCCAAAACTACCTTCCCAATTTTTGAGTGAACTCATCTCAACAGTTAATTTATTTCACAAGTCCTTATTATCATAAGCATACTTTTGAATAAAATCCAAAAGGCCTTGGGTGGTGGACTTCTTTTTTTCATATTCTGGACTGAATCTATAAGATGGATTTAACCAATAACCAGCAATATGAAGATTTTTGTGAAGTTATGCATCCCAACGGTTATCCAAGATCTTCAAATAAGGCTATACTTCCAGCTTATTTCTTTTCAACCTCTTATCAATCGCTTCTCTTGCTTTATACTAGCTTGGTAGAAATATCCCATAGTCGGTTTATCTTCACTATCAACAATATGCAACATGTATAGGTTATGTAATTTTCACTATGTCAGCACATGTAAACCAAAAGCTTGAGTCTAAGACTTGTTCCACAAATTGCTTTGCCTTGACATCTTTGGAGTAAGTTGTGGTTGTCCACTCTTTGGATGTTCCCATGGATCTTAGTGCATCTTTAAGAGACAAATATTTTGCAATGCAATGAAATTAGTAGCAAAGTGGGTTGGAGCAGGAAGAAGTATTTCTCTTCCACCTGTATTTTTTCTCATCAAATACAATGCAAAATAATAATTATATATGTATATGATAACTTTTTAAGCATGTGACACTGTCCCACTTACTTCCTCTAATTTCTCCATGTCTTGCAACATCAAATTAATACAATGTGTTGCACAAGGAGACCAATACAACTTAGGAAACTCCTTTTCCAACAACTTTCCAGCAGCAACATAATTCGCAACATTATCTGTAACAATTTGAACAACATTTTCCCGACCAACATACAACACTACTTCCTTGAAAAGCTTAAACAATGTGTCTGCAGTTTTAGAAGCACCAGAGGCATCAATAGACTTTATGAAAACAGTTCCTTTAGGGCAATAAACTAAAAAGTTGATAAGAGTTCTCCTACAACGACCAATCCACCCATCTGCCATAAAAGTACAACCTGTATCTTTCAAAATATAATGATATTGCTCTATCTATATCTTCATGTCATCAACCCACTTATTTAAAAAATTACCGCGAAGGGCATGCATAGTAGAAACTTTATATCCAACACTCAAACAACAAAGAGGGTCAACTGTAGGTTAAAAATAAGGCGAATTTGCAGCATTGAAAGGAATAAATGCATCAATAAACCACTTTGTAATAGCAAGAACACACTTTTATACCACTTCTTTACTTTGCATCATACTTTGTAAAGTAGACTGAGCTCCCAGAGTTGTTTTGGATAAAAAAATAAGTACCAATGCAAGCATCATTCTTTTTAGATGCACCCCTTCCGCAGTAAATGATTTGCTTTCAGCCACATCTGAAGTTTTTCTTTTCTTGCTCCGCTCATTAAAATGTTGTTTCATCTGATAACGAATTTCTACAGGCATTAACTTACAAATTTCAACATTTTCTACTACTCCAGCCAAATTTTGCTTTACCCTATTGTTGCAGTGAGAATAGGATATCAAATTATTAATTAACTTGAATTGCATCTTTAGTTCACAACCGGTCTTTAATTTATCTGAAGGAAAGGTCAAAGAAAGGAAAAATCTAATTTTGCATCGTAAACACAATGCGGGGAGAGATCTAGGTAAGGGGTTGGTTAAGCTTAGGAAAGGTATTAACACCCTAAACTTCTGTAGTACTCTACAGGAACCTTTTGTTTAAATTTTACTATTTTTCTTTATTATTTGCTTGAGGGTATATACTAAGGATTAAAAGGTGAAAAGAAAGACCTAAGGGTTAGTCCTAAGTTTACTCGCCAAGACTCACATCTTGTGCCTACGTATCCGAGGTAGGGGATGGAATCAGAGTAATCATAGTTCCCCTCGAAAGGGAGGAATAGAAACTTCTTGACAGTGGTCAAGGTTTCAACGGGGAATAAGCGCTCTTAAGGAAGCGCTTACGTGGAATGCGAAGGCTCCTATCTCTACGTTAAAGTTGAATTAAAAGGTTAAAATAAGTATTCCACGGCAGGAAACCTAATCATGGAGCACGACGACTCCTTATCCTAATGCTAGGGTAAAGGGTAAACTTGTCCACGACGGGATGCCTGAAAATATGAGTACGGAGACTCGAAATTCTCTAGGTTGTAAAGTTTGAAAGGTATTTAAAAAGGGTAAGATGGGTATTCCACGGGGGGAAACCTAAAACGGCTAGGTTTTTGAAATGGTCAAAGGTGAGGACTATTGACACGGCGGTCAAACGACTAGGCCTATTCCTTCAGAAGGGAATTAGCAGTGCATTTACGCAAATGACGAATTATTACATGGCAGCATTGAAAATAGAGGAAAATGCGAAAGCAGTAAAAAGTGCAAAGCGACGATCACTCGCATAAATTACAACCATAAAAAATAACAGAATAAAGCGACGATAGTCTCGCATAATTACAACCGAAAAAACGAAATATGAATAAAAATCATGGATTAATGAGCAGAGATGAGTAGGGATCAAATGATGATTGGACAGAACTTAACACGGCCAGGTTAGGCATTCTTTGTTATTTTTGAATTTTAATTAAAAGGAATAATTTATTTTTGAATTTTTTTTTTGAAAAAAAGAAAGAATAATTTATTTTAACTTTTGAAAAGAAGGTTTTTTTTTTATTTAAACAAAATTAGAACTATTCAGTGAATTTAATAAATGTTTTAATTAATTAAGAAAATGGTTTAAATAAGGAAAGATTTTAATTTTAAAAGGTGACTTTAATTAAGAAAAATGTTCTAATTGAAAAAAGTTTTAGTTTTGGCAAAGTTTTTAAGTTTTAATAAAAGGGTTTTTACGTTAACTTAATTTAACTAAATTGTAACAGTAAAAAAACTAATAGGCGGGAGAAAAAGAAGGTCTTAACAATTTATATTAAATATGTGTTAATATGTGTGAGAAAAGATTTCCAATTTCTTAATCAAGTCTTAATTACATAAAAAGGATTTTAGTTTTTTTTTAAATATGGTTAATAAAGGCAAGTTTAATCCTAATCATGAGATAACTATTACAATTTACAAGGGAAAAAAGGGACGTTGTTCTTGCTGAACGTGTTTTAGATTTTCCATTTTTTACCCATCTTCTTCTTCCTTGCCATGGTGTGGCGGCGCAAACCCATTTCACCATTGTTGCTTGCATGTCCTTCTTCTCTTCTCCTTCCTCTATCACCTATGGACAAAATAACATGCAATAACCGTAAAATGCCGTAATCAAAGGAAGAAGAAAGCTTACAGTAGCGGCGACGACGGCGGGTTGGTGAGGTTCGCATGGCGATGATGTTGAAAGTTGAGCCTCCGCATCTGTTCTTAGTGTTCCGGCCATGGGTTTTTCTGTTGGGATCTGTCAGAGTTGTTTAACCTTCTGTGATGATGTGGTTCTGCACCGTCAGCTGAGTTTGATGATGATGGAACCTGTGGGAGTGGTTTCTGGGTTTTCCTTGACCTTGGTGATGGATGAATCGCCGCCGCCCCTTTTTTTTTCTTCCTCTTTCTGATTTTCCCGTGACTTTATATTGTGGCTTTTCTATTTGTTATTCGTGCTGGGCTTGTTACGATTCTTGTTGCTAAAATGGTGGCTAGATTGTTGCCGCGTTTATGATGGGGTTGTGCTATTCCTTCGGATGATTTTTATATTGTTCATTATTTCAGGAATTTGTGGCTGCGAATTTGTAGTTCTTTGAGAATTTTCAGGAATTGCTTGCGTTTTGCTGTTGTGCTTTTCGTGATCTTGGAACGTTGTCTGGGCTGTGTTTGGCAAAAGCAATTTTGAATAAGTGCTTTTTTCCCAAAAGCACTTACTTTTAGAATCACTTTTCTGGAAAAGTCACTTTTTAAAAAATCATTGTTCTCTCTCTTGGAACAAAAAGAACAGATGTTGCCTGATTTGCCACGATCGAAAAATAAGTCAGGAGCTGGCTTTGACTTCGTTGTTGCCCTCCCGACGTACCCGGTGATGAAATTAAACTGAGTGTATCAGATTATAACCAAAAATCGTTTTTCTAACCAATAACAATTTCTGCTCTGTTGTTTTATCTTGCAGGTTCGAAAAAGTCGGAAATTCGAAGAAATCGGCCTTGAAGACAGATTTAGAAAAGATAGGACCTTGTAGGGATTTAGGAGTTTACTTTTGTAATTACTATTTTTTTGTAACATTGTAATATTGTAAAAAAAATAGTATTTAATAAATAAACTCAATTTTTGAATTCCTTCTTGTACTTTGTAAAATATGAAATAAATTCCAATTTCCAACAAACCGAACTCAATTCTCAATTCGACGCCTCCGATTAAATTTCCCAATAGTTCATCTGCTTAAACTTAACCGAATGAATTCACTTAATAAACTGGTCCGACTAAATTACTCCCAAAACAATTAAATTCGTTTAATTAAGTTCCTCTGATTAAACTCGACTGAATAAGCTTGTTCGATCAAATTTGTCCGATTATATCCATACCAATAAATTCATCTGATTCCATCATCCGGTTAAACTTATCCCAATAAATCAAATCTGACTAACTCCATCTGGTTAGAACTCGCCTGATAATAAAGTCAGTGAATATAGCCTTGAACAGATAAGCAGCGAAATTTCTGTTAGACGGCAGAACAAACTGTCTTTTGTATTAAAAATTCAAAATGCATCTTGATTGCTTTAACTCGGCAACCTGAATCAGCTCAACTAACAGTTATAACCCAAAACAAACAGATATCCATTATAAATTCCATGCACACCGAAATTCCACTGTTCCTTTAAAACCCGACCGTTGACCACTAGAAAATAGGAAAACGTGTATCTGTCAGAATAAACCACGCAAAGCAAATTCTCGCATCGGTTTAACTCGAATCCACTGATACCTCAGCACATTCAGCTTTAGGTGGCTTATTACTCGAACAACACTTCAAAACCCAACTGACGACTAAATCTCAGCTCTGGAACAAACTGGGCTGGGTTGCTAGAAATCTGACGTCAAAACTGCCATAAAATTCTATTCATCCTCAAATAAATCACAGGACTCAGAGATGGAAACTCTAATCAATTGAGGAATTCCTGAAGACGAATCATCTTCGTAAGTTATCCGTAAACTGCAATTAATGACCATTTTCCCTTCACCAATTAAACTGCGTACAACGTGATTTTTCCTGCAAAACTAACAGACTGGACAAACTGGTTAGCGGTCAGTTAAAAATGCGATGCAAAATGAGATGAGATGCAAAAAGAACTTACTAAACTAAAGGGTAAAATTTGGGGTATTACAGTTGCCCCTATTTAAATAGCTTCACCGGATGATTTGAGCAGCGGGGACTCGTGAAATCACGGTGAAAGGGATTTAAATACAGATAACTGAAAATTTTGCCCTTAGACGCAGTGCTACGCAAGGCAGTGGACAAAATGGAAACGAACTATAACGCTAACAATGTCTTGAATCTAATATGATGTGTGTGAGGGAATGATAAATGTAAGGATATAGACGACACGACGACACACGGGACAGGCGCGACGACCAAACCAGACTGGGGACAATGACGCACTGGTGAAACGGCCCGACACTGAGGAATTCTAAGTGATGGATCAACCGGTGCAGGCACGACCAGTTGTCACTTTAGGATGAAACAGTAACACATGATCCATATGGCGGTAGGATCAGGTAAACGACAAGTGCTGGAGTTTTCGGGACATTCCTTTAAACAAAGAGATCGAGCGGGATCTTCAGGAATCGTCGGAAAATATACAAGGAGAAACAAACATCAGAAACATCTGGAAGAACATTGAATGAACTTTGAAACACACCAGAGACACTCGAAAAAACATTGAATGAACTCTGGGACAAAGAAACAAATTTCAGGGACACCCGGAACATTTAGGAAAGCAATAAATGCACAGGACAAGTTTGAAGACATATCTCGAAGAACATCAGATAAGCAACAAAGGAGTTCTAGAAGAACATTAGAACCAACACTCAAACTGGAAAAACATCGGAGAGAGAAACAGATCCGGAAAAACATCGGATAAGATTCTGGAAAACCGTCAGAATCGAAGAAAAATATCTGGAAAACCATCAGATAAGTTTTGGAAGAACATCAGAACAAAGACTCGATCTGGAAAACCGTCAGAAAGAGGAATGTATCTGAAAAACCATCGGAAAGATTCTGGAAAAACATTAGAATCAAAAGGAGTATCTGGAAAACCATCAAATAAGTTCTGGAAGAACATCAGAACAAAGACTCAATCTAGAAAACCATCAGAAAGAGACACAAATATAAGGGTGACATCCAAGAATGACAGTGGATAAAAAGGACACCAGACCTCCAATAATGCCTTTGAATGAAAGGTATAATCACAATATCTGAGAATAGTATGGGATGTAAGATAAAGACATACATATCTGGCAAAACCATCGGATAAGAAGAACGTCATATCTGGAAGAACATCAGATAGACACGACACAAAATCTGTTTGGTAGGTGCCAAGTGGGTTGGACGTTGACCGCAAGGTAAGACATGGATAAAACACGGCCTCAGGAGAAATGAAAATGAGGATGAAACACTCATGTTATGCATATGTATATGAATTATTCTATGAGATATGATCAAATGCAAATGCAGATGCCAACGACAAGGCTCGACTCTTTTAGTGAGATGACAAGACTGGAATACTGATTCCTCAACATAGAGATCACTGCCACTTGCTTGGGGACCAAAGATATTACTGCTGAGCACATCTCTGTCATACTGGTAAACTGTATCAAGTTGATGGTCCTTGTAGGAAGGATGAAGAGCTGCCTGGGGATCCTTCAATTAAACTGCCCCAGATTAAACCGTCTGTTATATATGAACTGATAATTACTGCAGCTCGTCTGATTCGAGAAAATGATTGTTTTACTGTACTCTCGGAAGGTCTGCCCCAGTCTGAGTCTTGAAAAAAACTTTTGGGTAAACCAAATATGAGAAGGACTTGCCTTGAACAAATCTTGAATTGATTCTTAGACAGGATGCAAAAGGAACTTGCCCCTGATAGGGTCACTTGACCAAGTTTCTCATTGTTTGAAAATTCCTTAGAGGAAATCCAGTTTGCAAACAAAAATATTCATACAAACATGGTAATGCAAAGTTCATGCAACTTTTGAAACCAAAATCGTTTTTGAAAGATGAAAAATAAATGAGTCGTTGGTCAGAACACAGTGGTTTAAGACGCTAAAAGTTTAAAACAAAGATGTACTACCAAAACAAATGATTCACAAAGATCTTTTGGAGTCAGCTTACGCAACCTTACTGTAGTATGCTTTCAAAATAACCTTGCTTCAATTAGGTCTTTTGAGGGTTTTAACATGGCCTGGTTCACGGTTTATGAAACAAAGGATAAAGGCTCGAAATTTATTTGTACCCACCCAAACTCCGTGATGATCTTCAGTTCTACGCTCAATTAACTCATATTACGCATTCAGGTTCCTATAGATTAGGAATTGCACTGATAATAATGACGATGGTTCAGAAGTCAACAGACTTTTTTGAAAAGGCAGCCACTGCTTCTTTACAACATATGGTTGTTTTGACATCGAGGATTTTCAGGTGAAGGGTTTAAAGACCTCCTATTTTTTATCATCCCTAACTTTTGCCTGAACTATTTCTTTTAAAGCTTACAGTCAGCGAGATGCCCCATCTTTTCCCAAGTCTCCTTCATAGGTTTTGAATTAGCGGGCTTTTTCTTTTGATTTTTTTTGAAAGAAAGTGACTGCCTGGCTTAATGATCACGGTGAACCATCATCGGCTTTTTGGCTTGAAAAACATCTTCGACGCTTGTTTGTTGTGTGCGAAGAAAAATTTGTGAATGAAAGGTGTATTGTGTAACGCCCATTTTAATTATTTGAGTTTTTCCGGTGTTATTTTTACTTATCGGCGTGCTTTGTGTGGAAGTGTTGAGAAATAAGGAACATAATATTAATATCATATAATTGATAATGTTAATAATTGATAATTAATATTAATATTGATATTATTATTATTATTATTATTAGTAATATTAATGTTATGAATTTTTATATTAATTTTGGATTAAAAGAAAATGAGGATTTTATTAATTGGGATTATTTGGTTTATAAGGAGAATTTGGGATTAAGGACAATAATGGAATATTGGAAAAGGAAAGAAGAAAGAAACGCGATTGTGAGAGGGAGAAGAATACGGTAGAAGTGAAAAAGAGAAGAACCCGAACAAGCAAGAACAAGCAAGAGGAAGCTAGGCTGTGGATTCTTGAAGTTTCTTCGATCAAAGCTGCATTTGAGGTAAGGGGGGGGGGAGGATCGGTTAAAATTCGGTATTGCATGAATTCTAGGTAGAAGGGGATTTCCCTAACCCCATAGATGTTGATGAACTGATTGTTATGATGTTGTGAATTCTGAGTTGCTGCTGGTATGATTGAATCATTGCATGTGTTTGTTTGGGTGATTTGGGGTTTTCGGTAGTTTACCATTTTTAAGCTGAAATTGATCAATTAAGTAGAATTGAGGTTTTATCGGGTGAAATCGAGAATGGATTATGTAGTTAAGTCGTAGAATGTTGGTTAGTTGTGTTAGAAGCTGGTTTGCGCGTAATCGGGCAAATTCAGAGAGAGTTGTTGTTTCTACACAGTGGAATTTTTCTGAAATCGCAGGTATTCGCCAGCATTCACTGGGCGAATGAGGGGGCGAGCCTTCGCTAGGCTTCGCCAGGAAAACTGGGCGGCGAGTGCTGCCAGTAGCCACTGTCTGGCTTCGCCAGGGGTTTCTTCAGGCGAGCTCCAGCGAGCATTTGCTGTGGGGCTTTGCCAGGCGAATGTGCCAGCGAGCTCGACAACAATTTGCATTTTTGCTGCTGTTCTGTTCGGTTTTCTTGTGCTGTTGGACCCTTGTTGGTCATGTATTGATTACGAGATTGTTGGTGAGCTATGGTGAGTGTATGTATGGTGTTGGAATGTAATTTCCGTGTTATTCGTTTGATTAGAATATTTCGATTGGTGTATGATATGATACATGTATATGGTGATGTCTGGAATACATGCATATAAATATATATGTGATGCATGATGATGGATCATTAGGATCGTGTGCACCGTGTGTGCTTGTGTTTGCTGTGTGCATTAGTGTCTGCATAACATGTTAACGGGATTGAATTGTTGCTCATATAAGGCGTATGCGATTCACCCGTGCTCCAAATGGGGAGTGTGGACGAGATTTGAATCATTGCTCAGATGGGGCGTATATGATACACCCGTGCTCCAAATGGGGAGCGTTGGTAGGTGTTGCACCCTAAAATTTGCTCAACCTTATTCCTTGGATTTATGTTTCATCATCTTTAGCATTTGCATGTAGAGTCATGTACATAGACTAACCATCTGCATAGCATAAGCATAGCAAGTCATTCAACAGGGGACCAATCATTATTTTCATCTCTAGAGGCCTATCAAGAGGTTATTATCCCAATTCAATCATATTCAAGTCATCAAGAAAGAATTTGAAAGCAAAGAGTTCAGCAGATCAAGCCTTGAGTCCATCTCCTAGCTGAGGGTATCTGAGGATCAACAAGAGGGTTATGAGCTGTGAGGTGAAAGCATGGAGAGCATCTAGACATCTGGAGAGACTTATAAAGTCATTTGGAGAAGAAAACAAGTCATTGATGAAAGCACAAGAGCTATAGTTGAAGACAGTCAACTAGGGTTTCATCTGGGTCAACCCTAGGTCAACCCTAGGTCAATTGACTGACTTAAGAGGGCATTCAAGTCTATTGGAGAGATGTGGGGATCATCATTGAACATATGAAGAAGGATGTGGAGATATGACAAGGAGAATTCAAGAGAAACCAAGGAGAAGAGGAGTTACTAAATTAGGGTTTCTCTGTAAAATCCCCTAGTTTAGGTCAAACTTCCAAGCAAGATAAGTCAAAATATTAACTTCAAATGGCTTCTTGGCCAACATGAAACTTGTAGAGGATCTCAAGACCTTTAATTTGAGTGGTGGAAGACTTCAAGGAGATTTATAGAACTCAAGTTATGGTCCTTACAAGTTACAGGTCATCTGGGGTGTCTGAATTTTTGTCTGTGAAAGTGACTTGACTTCCAAGCTAGTTTTGCCCCTCAAGGAGATTTCAAATGAATTCTTGGTCAACATAAGAATTGTTCCTCATTGTCTTATCTTTCTAGAATGGTATGGCATGCCTTCATATGATGTGGAGAACTCAACTTATGGTCTTGACAAGCAAAGGGTATTTTGGGCATTTGTGAATTACAGGTCATTTTAACCTATACCCAAAACTCATACAAGGAGGCCTCAAATGGAAAAACTTACAACATCAAACTTGCTCCAAATGGGATTTTAAGTCTAGAAAGAAGGTCACAAGTTATTGGAGAAGCCCATAGCATGGAGTTGCATGATAGGTCAAAAATATGAACTAAAAAGGCTTATAAAGTGAATAATTTCAAGTTGGAAAATGGTTTGGGAGATTTACAAGTCCAAATGGAGACTTCCAATATATGATTTTGAATGGAAAAACAATTCTAAGAACAATGGTTCACCCACTTTTTTGAGTTTAGAAGGAAAAAATGAAGTTATCCATGGTGGCTTATCATTTAAGAAACATAATCAAAAATGGATCAAAATTTGAAAACAAGGGAATGTGCAAGATGGATCTAGAATGTTCATTTGGGGTCTATATATTCATGAAAGGAGAATTTGGCAAGGGTTGGCCTCATTTGCACCAAGAATTTCACAAGATTTCTCACACTTTTTCATAAAAGTTTCATTCCAAATATCTCAAATTCTTTATCAATCTTCATCATAATCAATTCAATTTCATTCCATCATCATCATAGATCATAATTGAAGCAAGTTTCTGGTAGTTATCATCCATTTTCGAGTGCTTTTCTCAAGATCATCAAAATCACAAGTTCAAGTGGATTGCATGATTCAAGCAAGGAACCTCCAAGTTTGTGCATACAGAATCAAGTTCCTCAAGGATTGATCAAGATTCAACACTTAAAAGCCTCAGATCTTCCATCTCCATAGCTGTTTGCAAGATTTTGCACAAGGTAAGTTTTCAATCACACAGCTCGATTCAGTTAGTTAGGCATGATTTTGTTAGTGTAGAATTGATCTAGGTGGTTAGGAGATTAGTTTAGATGAATTTGGAGTGATTTGGAGTCCATTGTTAGCAGGTACCATAAACTGTTTGGATCAATATCTCTTATGTTAATGCACTAGAATGTTAGTTGGATTGATCAGGTTAATCACCATGATGTATAGAGCAGTTTAGGATAGGTTTGAGAGAGAATTATCTTGGTGCATCTCAGAGTAATCTCATGATAACCAGAGTTTGATGCGCGCGGGTTTGGTGTTGTGGTGAGTTTCAAATTGATCTAAGGCCATAGGATTATAGAGGAGGAAATTCTGAGCAGATTTCATGTTTACATCATGAGGATTCATTGCGTGTGGAGTGAGAACGGTTTGGTGTAAGGTAGCTCGTGCATGAGCTCGCATGGCAGAAACCCTAGGTTTCAGGTTGAATGAGGAAGAAGACGAAATCGTGGCCCTTCGTTTGGTGTAAGACTCTTGACTTTTAGAGTGATCCAATGGCCTATATTCAATCTGAATTGGAGGGAGATTACCCTGGCCCTAAACGCACCGTTTCATTAATTGAAACGGGCGGGCCTCAGATGATTGTGTTATCCCCACCCCCGAGTTAGGCCCAAAACCATTTTCCAACGTGTTTTCGCTGCTTTTCTCACCCCCAGCTGATTCCCTTTTGTTTTTTAATTCTGATGGTTGATTGGGCCCAGTGTGAAACGCTACCAACACCCCCCTTTATGAGGCCCATCCAGAATTGAACTGCGCGTAGTTACTCTTCATACCCCCTCTTGCTCATTTTAATTCATTTTAATTTTTCTTATTTCATTCTAATTTTTGCCATTTTCATTAAATCATAATAAATTCATAAAAAATGTTTTTTTAATCCATTCTTTTTACCATATTTTCATTAAAATGTCTAGAATATTATAGGAAAATAAAATTTCATTTTTAGTTTTATTTCATATTTTTTACATATTTTCTAAATAAATAGCATAATAAATAGTTACATTTCATGCATCATTTTAATGATTTTTGTTCTCTCACATGCTTTAATATTTTTTGATCATTCTTTTCATATTGTTTAGATGAGATGTTAAGCTTGTAGAAATATTTTAGTTCCCATGTTTAGAGGTTAATTTTAGATGATTAATAAATGCTTGAATATCATGAACAAAACTAGGGTTTTAGGTGACAACTTAGGAAGTTCAATTTTCTCCCTTAGGACTTAGGGTTTGAATAGGTTAGTTATGGGACTATAGGGGCTATGGGTAGCTATTAGATCCCTTAGAGAAAAGTTAGGATTCCCCTACTGTTATTATTATTGTCTGTATATCTGCTGTCTGGTGTGGTGTGCCCTCTGGGGATTGTTGATTGTTTGATTGGGTATTGGGTTTGTCTGGGGCCCTGGGGAAGCTGAAGATTTGTGGAGATGAAGCTATTGGAGATTCAAAGATTGAAGATCAACTGTCAGAGTTGAGGAGGAGTTTCTTGCTAGCAGTTGCTCAGGAGATTAGGGTTTAGGAGCTAGGCAGAGCTCTAGATTAGAAATTTTGTTTCTCAAACATGGATTGCCTTGTCTGCATCCATTCTTCTCTGTGATTCAGAGTCTCTCTAAGACACTCACCCCCTTCCTTTGGAAGGCTTGGTGACAGTGTCTATGAGATAGAACTCTTGAGAGAAAATGTCTCTTGTGTTAGAAGCAGTCTGTTCACCACCTCTGGTAGTCAGCTGATTGCTTAACACCCAATTCTCTCTTGTGACTGATCCCTCATCCTGGAGGTTTGAGCTTGAAGAAAAGGCATTGCAGATGGAAGACTGATGATCAAAGCCATTGTCTGAAGGCCATGAAGATGGATATTGATGCTTGTTGAAGCCTGTAGCTGATTGGAGATTGCTTGAAGCCAGTTGTTGATTCAGAGCTGCTGATGCTGTTTCTTTTGGCTGTATTTCATTTGTTGATGCATTGATTGGTTTTCTGAACTGTATTGTTTGCTGTTTACCCTGTTGGGTTGAAAGTGAAGCCTGTTCACTTTCGCCTATTGTTTTCTAGGTTCGAGGTTGAGTGGGACTCCCTTGCCTCGCTTGTATTGTTGCATCCATGCATTTTACTGTTTTACTGTATATATCTGATATTGTTTCTGTTTCTGCCTATCCCGTAGGATCTCTGTTTCTCTCTGTGCAAGAGAGGAGCATGATAGACACTAGGTCTCAACCCATGCATGATAACATTAGGATAGCTTGTTTCCCTTCGCAACCGTAGGTTAGAGTTCTGTCTCTTTCTTTCTCAAAACAAACAGAAAAACACATAAAGATTTCAAACACAATAAAAGACACTTCTTCCGTAAAAGAATGTGAACTCATCAAGACGTCATTTTTGTCCTCTTGGACTGTTAATCAGAAAAACCTTTTCAGAAGGAATAAAATCAATCAAGGACAGACTTGTGTCGTACGTGGCCCGAACTACGTTTGCTCTGATCTTCCATGCAGTGTGGAAGTACGTAGGCATAGGATGCGATATCCTAGCGAGCAACCTTCCCCTCCTTTCCCGTAGGTAGGCGAACTACGTTGACTCTGATTTCTCGTTCCAGGCGGGAATACGTAGGCATAAAGTGCGATACTTTGCCGAGTCATTTTTATTTTCATTTTATTTTCTTTTTAACCCTCGACCTCTAGCGTAGATAGAATAACAATCCATACCCGAAAACAAGCGTGGATCCCGTCGAGTACGACGGACGTGAGGGGTGCTAATACCTTCCCCTTGCGTAACCGACTCCCGAATCCAGGTTTTGGTTGCGATGACCATACCTTTTCCCGTCTTTGCGAGGTTTACTTCGAGCGTTTCCTTTCCCGCTCTGAGGGATAAATAACGCACGGTGGCGACTCTTCTGTTCAGCCGGCGCCGATTTTCGCAGTAGCGACAGCTGGCGACTCTGCTGGGGATCCAACGTCCCCTGGCTGCTAAGGACTGCGATGGTTCTTATGCATTTGGGATCCAACGTCCCTTGAGAGAGTCAATCCTAACGCTTGTTTTCCCGTCGAGGATTTTGTATGGAGTTATTGTATATTTCTAACCCTGTATTTTTCAGCTTTATATCTATTGTTTATTATTGCTGTATTGGGGTGTGACGGGTGTTCTGATATTGAGAGATAAGCCGGACCTGGGCTTGAGTGCACCTAGAATTAGAGTAGAAATTAGTGGGCGCCCGCTTGCTTTGCTTGCTTTGGTGTCCCATGAAATCTACACTCAGACGAGGTTCCTCTGGTTGGCCTCCTGCCCCTTCCTTTGGTTGGCGTGGGTTGCTGGTTAGTTGGATTGTCGACTCTGGGGACCGATCATTTGGAAGTTGGCTGAGTGAGGCCTCTTCAGGAATTGATGATGCCACTCCTTCTGGGAATCGTATCATCAACCCTGAAAGTCTGTGACGCCGACGACCGCATAGGATGCCGTACCTTGTGCCAGTTATAGGGCCACCCACCTGTGAGGGGATTCAGGGTTATGCAGGTAACTAGACCTCCAGACTACCGGTTATTTCTTGATCAGAGATCCGGGTTATTTATGGAGAGTTATGAGGTCTGTCAGAGACCATTTGGAGATTTATTCTGAGGTCTGTCAGAGACCATTTGAGAGGTGTTTTGAGGTCTGTCAGAGACCAATTATGGATGGGATTTGCGGTCTGTCAGAGACCAGTGAGTTATGGTTTGAGGTCTGTCAGAGACCAGTGTTGGAGTTCTATTTTAGGTCTATCTGAGACCAGGGTTGATGACTTCTGGATGGTCTATCTGAGACCTTTCTTGATTGGGTTTAGGCTATTCAGCTGCAGCTTTGGTCCCTGTTGAATGTTACTTGCATTGCATCCTTGCATATCCATTATCATTGGCATTTCACTAACGTGTGTCTGTGCTGCAGGTGCATTTGCATTTCCCTAGTTCTAGTGCCCAGACTTCTGAGTGTTTGATCATGACTAGCCTACGGAGAACAGTTGCTTACAAATTGCCTACGCCTGATATTGTTCCTTTACTGGGGTTGATCTCTCTTGCTGATGAGGGTGTTCGTAGGAGTTTCCGGATGAGTTATGGTAGATTACTGAGATTGGTGTGCAAACCTACAGAGGTAGAGTTAGATGGGCTGTATGCTTTGATGCAATTCTACGACCCTGCTTTGAGGTGTTTCACGTTCTCTGACTTTATTATGGGACCAACCCTGGAGGAATACGCTGAGTATGTTGAGCTGCCTGTGCAGAACCAGGTTCCGTTCATTCATTATGATGCCAAACCCAAGCCGGAGGAATTGGCCAAAGCCTTGCATGTTGATGCTTCTGAACTTGTGACTACTGTTTCCCGTGGAGTTCCAGGCTTCTCATTTCAGTTCTTAGTTGGTAAAGCTCAAGAGTACGCCAAGAATGGGTGCTGGGTTGCTTTCAATGCTGTGTTGGCTTTGTGCATTTATGGCATAGTTTTATTCCCCAATATACCGGATTTTGTGGACTTCGATGCTTTCTACTTGTTTGCCGCTGGTAATCCTGTACCTACCTTACTCGGAGATCTCTACCACTCCCTGCATTACAAGAATGAGAAGGGAAGAGGGAAGAATGTTCATCTGTGTGTGCCTTTATTGAGTATGTGGTTTGAGAGTCATCTTCCTAAGAGAGGATCTGCTGCAGAGACTACAGTTCCAGTTGGTTGGCCGGAGCGTTTGATGAGGTTATCGTCGGAAGATATGGAGTGGTTTGATAGAGATTTGTTGGGATCGGAGCTCATCTTCAGTTGTGCTGGTTACCCTAATGTGCCATTGATAGGAAGAAAAGGGTGTATCAATTACAACCCTTCTCTATTCATTCGCCAGTTCGGATATGCGCTGAAGAATCCACCTCAGGAGGAAGAAGTACAGGAATCTCTGTACTTCACCGGTGACGTGAAGGGGGAGTTATTAGCCAAGTTGCGACATGCTTGGACGCGTATTAACCGCAAAGGGAAGCCGTTGTTGGGAAAGAATGACTGTCAGGCCTATGCACCTTATAGAGCTTGGATTCAAGAGAGGGCTAGTCAGTTGAAGATGCCATTTCCAGATGCACCAATTCTTGTTCCTATTCCGGTAGCGGAGCCGACCACTGTTTCTAGGGAAGTATATGAACAAGTTGTGAGGGAGAAAGAAGCCTTAATGAAGATTAATGAAGGGTTAGAGCAAGAGCTAGCCCAGGCACGCAGTGAGAAGAACAAGGCCGTATATGCTTTCCAACAACAGATTGAGCTGGTAAACAGGTTAGGAGCTGAGTTGACCGAGGAAAAGAAGAAGCGCGAACGTCTGGGGCAAGAGTTCAGAAGTTCCCATGACATGCTGGAAGCCAAAAAGAAGGCGCTTGACGCAGCACACCGAGAGATATCTTCTTGCAATAAGACTTGGAATGCTACTCTCACCAACAACAAGAAGAGGGAAGATAAGCTGAAGCAGCAAATTTCCGACCTCGAAGAGAAGTTGAAGTCTAGCATCAAGAAGTGTGAGGAGGAAGTGATGAACCGGTATAGTGTCCAGCATGCACTGAACAAGGCAATCAAATCCAGAGATGAAGCAGTGTCCCAGAAGCGAAAGCTAGAAGATTGCTTCGGGGAAGCAACATGGGAAGAAACCGCTGAAGACGTACGCCGTGTCCTTAAGAGGAGAAACCTGCTTGTTGAAGGGCTGCTTGATCGACCAAGCCATCCGGAGACCAAGAAGTTGATAGAGGAGTACCAGACTTTTGGGAGGATTTGATCATTCCATTATTTGTATGCTTTATTTGCATAGTGCTGACCATCACCAGGATTGTTGGTTGAGGTCATGCCTTCTCGTTGTACTCAGTGATGTCGTACCCTGGGATTATTAATTCTCCTTGCAATATATGAGGCTTTCTATGATTCAGCTCCGGTATTCTTATTGTCAACACTGTCACTGCACCGGCACCTTCGCACTAGAACTGGGGGAATGAACTTCCCTAATGCACAGACACATTGCATTGCATTCATATTCATCTTGCATAACAGGTAATCTTTGAATGGTGTCTTATCTCCTGCTTTGATTCAGGTACTTAACAGGATTCCAGATCAACATCCGCACCGCTATTCTACACGATCCAACTGTCGGAAAGTCATGGACCAGATTCAGAATGAGATGCAGGATGTACGCGAGAAGCTCGCCCTCTTCATGCAGACCATGGAGGCTATAGCAAAAGGGCAAGAGAATTTGCAGGCCATGGTTCAGCCTCTATTGGCTCGCAACGCTGGTCATGGTAACGAAGATCATCAGTCTGTCCGGGTTGATACTGCTCATGGAGACGGCACTCCCACGCCAGTGGCTCCGCCTGTCGTCAATGTGAATGCTGCTAACGTCAACAACGCTACCGCTGCTGTGAATGGTAACGTCGGAGTTGGAAATGAAACTGCTGTCCACAACGCTGGGCTGGGTGATGTCAATGTAGGAGATAATCTCGGAGGCAATGGCTTTGTCAACGCTGGGTTCGGATTCAACGATCAGGGATTCGACAATACTGGCAAGTATGGCTTTAATGCTCAAGGCTTTGGGCAAGATGGTTATGGTATGGTCAATCAGGGCTACGGAGGTTTTGGAAACGGAAACGGTGCTGGTTTTATGGCTGGTGGTCCTGCTGGAGGTATTCAAGGGTATGGCAACAGAGGCCGAGTTCCGGGGATGAATCAGGTCAGAGCTGGACGTAATAATGCGTATGATGGATACGGGGCTGGGAACGGTATGTGGCAAGAGGATCAGCAGGAGGACGCCTTCTCTGGAGGGGGTTTTGACGGGCCGATGGATGATTCTCAAAAGATTAGAATGCTGGAAGAGCAAATGAAGGGAGTCCTAAACCAGAGTGCTGTGGGTCTGGACATGGCAACAATGGGCTTGGTACCTGGGCTGAGGGTGCCAATCAAGTTCAAAGCGCCTGCGTTCGATAAGTACAAAGGAGATACATGTCCGAAAGTGCATGTACGAGCTTATTACAGAAAGATGTCTGCATACTCCACTGACGAAAGAATGCTCATGCATTTCTTTCAGGATAGCCTATCGGGTCCTTCCTTAGAATGGTACATGGGGTTGGAGCCCACTGATATCAAGACTTGGAAGCAATTAGCAGAGGCGTTTGTAGCCCATTACAAATATAACAGTGACCTGGCACCCAATCGGGTCCAGTTGGCCGGGCTTTCGCAGAAAAAGGGAGAGAGTTTTAAAGAATACGCGCAAAGGTGGCGCGATATGGCTGCCAGGGTTCGTCCTCCTGTGGAAGATAAAGAAATGAACGATATGTTTGTCGGCACATTCACCGGGCTGTTTCATGATATGCTGTTTCATACTTCTCTGGCCAGTTTTTCAGATCTGATTCTGATGGGTGAAAAGATTGAGCGGAACATTAAGCAAGGAAAGTTCCAAGTCGATGAATCAACTGCATCTGGCAGTAATAGGAAAGCTTACGGGGGGCGCCGTCAGGGCGAAGCTAGTGCTGTATTTGGAGGCCGAGGCCGAGGCCGAGGCAGGGGAAGAAATCAATATCGTCAGCAGCAGCAAGTGTCGAGTGTCACTATTCCTTATCAACAGCAACCAATCCAGCAACAACAACAGGTTCAGCAGCAACCAATGCCACAGCAGCAGCAGCCTCAGCAGGGGGCACAGCAAGCTCAGAGAAAATTCCAGGGTGGTAAGCCGAGAAGGGTGTTCGAGAAACCTCCCTCTAACTATGCTGATTTATTGCAGACCTTGTTGGGATTGAATCTGGTGGAGAAAAGAACCTTGGCACCGATAACGGGAACTCCCCCGTTCGGCTATGATGCAAATAGGCGCTGCGAGTTTCATTCTGGGGCCCCGGGCCATGATATAGAAGGTTGTCATGCTTTTAAGCACGTTGTGCAGGATCTCTTGGACAACAAGTCTATCAACTTCGGAACGACCGGTGCGAATATAGTCCAGAAACCCATGCCTAATCATGGGGCGAATGCCGTGCTGACTGAGGAAGGTCTGAATCTGATTATGAATGTTGAGGATTTAAAGACGCCGCTGAGCGAAATAAAAAGCCGACTGTTGCAGGGAGGTGTTTACCCGGGTTGTAATGAGTACTGCTTAGATTGTTGGGCCCTGTCTGGGGGGTGTGAGGATTTGAAGAAAGGCGTTCAGGCCTTAATTGATGAAGGTGTATTGCAGTTTGATAGAACAGCAACTGATGAGCCGGCAGGGGCAGTAATGGATAATCGGAGTGATGTTGCTACAGTGACAATTCCTAGGAAGACGATCACTATTTCAGCACCAGCTCAGCGACCACCGATTACTATAACTAAAGCCGGGCCAATCCCGTATGAGAACACGAAAGCAGTCCCATGGTCATATGGGCTAGAGGTGTATTGTGACGGGATTAAAATCGATGTTAACAAGCAGTCAGCGGAGGTTGTGGATAATGTTGTGGGTTCAGGAGGCATGACGAGGAGCGGCAGGATCTTTATATCTCCTGAAGTAGAAGCCGAAAGGATAGCGAAAGGGAAAGGGAAAGTGGTTGAAAATGTTCCGGTACAAGCAAATGAAAAAGAAGCAGCATCTAAGGATGTCGAAGAATTCATGCGCTTAATTCGGAAAAGCGATTATAAAATTGTGGAGCATCTGCAGCAAACGCCATCCAAAATATCTATTCTGTCATTGCTGTTATGTTCGGAGGCTCACCGAAACGCTTTGCTGAAAGTCCTGGACACTTCTTTTGTACCCCAGGATGTCTCCGTGAACCAGCTAGAAGGAGTATTGGCACATGTAAATGCGGGCCACAGTCTGGGCTTTACTGATTTCGACTTGACTCCGAAAGGAAGGGATCATAATATGGCATTACATGTATCCGTTGAGTGCAGAGGGTCGACAATGTCGCACGTATTGGTTGACACCGGGTCGTCTTTGAATGTGCTGCCTAAGAAGGCTATGATGAAGCTGGATGTTCGAGGGATTTTGTGTACACCAAGTGATTTGGTAGTCAGAGCGTTTGACGGCACGCGGAGAACAGTCTTCGGATCGATCACCTTGCCTCTGCAAGTGGGGCCGGAAGTGTTTGCAACGGAGTTTTATATCATGGATATACAGCCTGCGTACAGCTGCTTGCTGGGAAGACCTTGGATTCATGGGGCGGGGGCTGTCACGTCAACCCTGCATCAGAAGTTAAAGTATATGGTCGGAGACAGTGTAGTCACCGTGTGCGGAGAAGAAGACATCCTGGTCAGCCATCTATCTTCGTTTAAATATGTGGAAGTCGACGGGGAGATCCACGAGACGCCATGCCAGGCATTCGAAGGGTTGCGCATAAAGGACAAGGGTCCCGGGCCAAGCAAAGTGCCAGAGATAGCTGTTTCTTCGTATAAAGAGGCTCAAGCGCTAGTAAAGGCAGGAGAAGCCAAGGGCTGGGGCAAAGTATTGGACATTCCGGTGAAAATGGACCGGTTCGGACTGGGGTACCGACCGTCGTCATCAACTCCTTCTGTGGGGGCCCCTCATTTCAGAAAGTCAATCACCATCTCTGCCAGTGGAGTATGCCATGAATCTGTCAATGCTGCTTCAGAATCCGATGAAGGGGACAGCGACTGTGATATGGATGCCTGGATTCAGCCAAGCACGCCAGGACAAGGACTGTGCAACTGGTCTATTCAGGAGCTTGTTCCTGTGACTTTTAAACAGTAATGTTTTGCTTTATTAATTGTTGAATAATCTGATGTCTTGCCCGGGGCATCAGGATTTGCTTAGGGCTGTGTTGTTATAAACATTGCTTCGTTAACCATTAAATAAATGGCGTTTTTTTTCATGTGTAAATACTGTAATCCCTGTCTTTCTTGTTTTGTATTTTTCAATAAAAGGGCAATGTGGTTATCCGCTGTATACGCATTTTGAAGCACTTAACCCTTTCTTTTGCAGGATAACATTTTCAGATGACATCCTTGAACCACCTATGACTCGTCCCGACTTCGAGCACCCGGTATTCCAGACCGAAGAAGAGGTTGTCGAAGATAGCGACGTTCCTGAAGAACTGTCTTGGTTGGTGAAGCAAGAGGAAAGAGCCATTTTGCCTCACGACGAGGTTATCGAGATTATCAATTTGGGGTCGGAAGGGGTTGAGAAGAATATTCGTATTGGAGCCGCATTGCAGAGTGATATCAAGCGAAAACTGGCTGAAATGCTCCGAGAGTATAATGATGTATTCGCTTGGTCGTATCAAGATATGCCAGGGCTCGATACAGATATGGTTGTGCATCGTCTGCCACTGAAAGAAGACTGCCCGCCTGTCAAACAAAAACTTCGTAGAACTCGCCCAGATATGGCAATGAAGATCAAAGAGGAGGTTCAGAAACAGTGGGACGCTGGGTTCCTGGCTGTGACGAAGTATCCCTCATGGGTTGCTAACATCGTACCGGTGCCAAAGAAAGATGGCAAGGTTCGAATGTGCGTGGATTATAGAGATTTGAATAAAGCAAGCCCAAAAGACGATTTTCCACTTCCTCACATTGATGTGCTGGTTGATAACACTACTCAGTTCTCCGTATTCTCCTTCATGGACGGCTTCTCAGGCTATAATCAGATCAAAATGGCCCCAGAAGACATGGAGAAGACTACCTTCATTACCCCCTGGGGAACATTTTGCTACAAAGTGATGCCCTTCGGACTGAAGAACGCTGGGGCAACATATCAGCGTGCGATGACAACTCTCTTTCATGACATGATGCATAAA
This sequence comes from Lathyrus sativus, assembly GCA_963859935.3. Taxonomy (NCBI): domain Eukaryota; kingdom Viridiplantae; phylum Streptophyta; class Magnoliopsida; order Fabales; family Fabaceae; genus Lathyrus; species Lathyrus sativus. The sequence continues at coordinate 603,506,779 of OZ012738.1, forward strand.
GAGATTGAAGTTTATGTTGACGATATGATTGCTAAATCCCAGACGGAGGAAGAGCATCTGGTGAATCTGTTGAAGTTGTTTAAAAGGCTTAGGAAGTTCAGGCTGAGGCTGAACCCTAACAAATGCACCTTCGGGGTGAGATCGGGTAAGCTCCTGGGGTTCATAGTAAGCGAAAGAGGAATAGAGGTCGATCCTGCTAAAATAAAAGCGATTCAAGAAATGCCGACGCCTAAAACAGAGAAAGAGGTGCGCGGGTTTTTGGGGAGATTGAACTACATTGCTCGGTTCATATCTCACCTAACTGCCACGTGTGAACCATTATTCAAGTTGCTAAAGAAAGATCAAGCTGTAACGTGGAACGATAATTGTCAAAAGGCGTTCGACAAAATAAAGAAGTATCTGCAGGAGCCTCCAATTTTGATACCCCCAGTGGCAGGGAGACCCTTGATAATGTATTTGACGGTTCTTGAGGGAAGCATGGGTTGCGTTCTTGGTCAACACGACGAGACGGGGAGAAAAGAGCATGCAATCTATTACTTGAGTAAGAAATTTACAGATTGTGAATCTCGATATTCAATGCTGGAGAAAACTTGTTGCGCGCTAGCCTGGGCCGCCAAGCGTCTGAGGCAGTACATGCTGAATCATACAACCATGCTCATCTCGAAGATGGATCCAATCAAATATATATTCGAAAAGCAGGCGTTGTCAGGTAGGATTGCCCGGTGGCAGATGATCTTGACTGAATACGATATTCAATACGTCTCGCAAAAGGCGATAAAGGGGAGTGTGTTGTCTGAGTATCTGGCGGAGCAGCCTATTGAAGAGTATCAATCAATGAGATTTGACTTTCCTGACGAGGATATCATGTATCTCAAGATGAAGGATTGTGAAGAGCCGTTACCAGACGAAGGACCAGAGCCGGGGTCCAAATGGCAGATGATATTTGATGGAGCTGTGAATGCTTACGGTAGCGGAATCGGGGCAATTATCACTACGCCGCACGGGTCGCACATCCCGTTTACGGCCCGATTAACCTTTGCTGTTACCAACAATGAGGCCGAATACGAAGCTTGTATAATGGGGCTTGAGGAAGCCATTGATTTGCGAATCAAACATTTAGACGTATACGGAGACTCAGCTCTGGTGGTGAATCAGATCAAAGGGGAATGGGAGACACGACAGCCCAATTTGATACATTATATGAATTATGCCAGGAGATTGTTGCCTTTCTTCGACAAGGTTGAGTTGCATCACGTGCCGCGGGCAGAAAATCAAATGGCTGACGCCCTTGCCACCTTGTCTTCCATGTACAAGGTCAATTTCTGGAACGAAGCTCCCCAAATCACTATCTCTCGGTTGGACAGGCCAGCTTATGTATTTGCTATTGATGAAGCGTCTGATGACAAACCGTGGTATTTTGATATCCTTAATTTCCTGAAGAATAAAGAGTATCCGGCTGGGGCATCCAGTCAAGATCAGAAGACTCTCAGGAGATTAGCGGGTAATTTCTATTTGAACCCGGATGGCGTCTTGTACAGAAGAAACCACGACTTGGTGTTGTTGCGTTGTGTAGACGAGAAGGAGGCAAAGCTTCTCATGGAGGAAATTCACGAAGGTGCCTTTGGTACGCATGCTGGTGGGCATGCTATGACGAGAAAACTGCTGCGGGCAGGTTATTTCTGGCTGACGATGGAAACTGATTGTTTCAAATTTGCAAGAAAGTGCCACAAGTGCCAAATTTATGCTGACAAAATACATGTGCCTCCGAGTCCTTTGAATGTGATGTCATCTCCATGGCCATTCTCGATGTGGGGAATCGATATGATTGGAAAGATTGAGCCGACGGCTTCTAACGGGCATCGGTTCATCCTCGTAGCAATCGATTATTTCACCAAGTGGGTGGAAGCAGCGTCTTACGCAAATGTAACGAAGCAAGTGGTGGCTAGATTCATCAAGAGAGATATCATTTGCCGATACGGGATTCCCGAGCGGATAATCACGGATAATGGTTCTAATCTGAACAACAAAATGATGAAGGAGCTCTGTCAGAATTTCAAGATCGAACATCACAACTCCTCCCCTTACCGACCCAAGATGAATGGCGCTGTCGAAGCGGCCAATAAGAATATCAAGAAGATCGTCCAGAAAATGGTGGTGACGTATAAAGATTGGCATGAAATGCTACCTTTCGCTTTGCACGGTTATCGTACGACGGTACGCACATCAACCGGGGCAACTCCGTTCTCGTTAGTATATGGAATGGAGGCGGTATTACCATTGGAAGTTGAGATCCCTTCTCTGAGGGTATTGCGAGACGTTCAGCTGGACGAGGCAGAATGGGTAACGAACAGATTGAACCAACTGAGTTTGATGGATGAGAAGAGGCTAGCTTCTCTGGCATACGGTCGTTTGTATCAAAGACGAATGAAGAAAGCGTACGACAAGAAAATACTTCCGCGAAGCTTTCAGACGGGCGACCTTGTGCTGAAAAGGATTCTCCCGCCGCAAGCAGATCACAGGGGCAAGTGGACCCCCAATTACGAAGGGCCATACGTTGTCAAGAAGGTCTTTTCAGGAGGAGCTTTATTGTTGTCCACCATGGACGGGGAAGACTTTGCATCACCTGTGAATTCGGACGCAGTTAAAAAATACTTTGCTTAAAATAGACCCGCTGGACAGAAAAAAGAGAGTCCAGGCAAAAATGGGGCATCCTGGCGAACCAAAAACAGAATAAAAGGTTCGGGCAAAAGTTAGGGATAAAATTGAAAAAATGTACACCCGCGAAGTTGAAAACCTACACTGGGCGGCTTCGGCAAAAAGGGGTATCCCGGTGAACTGAAAACCCGTAAAGGGCGGTTCACGCAAAAGTTAGGGATGAGAAAAGCAAATGACTGCGGTCCGAATTTGGTATTCAATGAGCATCAGTGCGGGAGAATACATTTGAGGAATTAGTTATCGGATACAACCTCTTCAGAAGACGGATACCGGGAAAGCATTAGAGTCGGACGAGTCATGGGAGGATCAGTTCGTGATGTTCATCTGCATCCAGTTGCCGACATGTGTACAAAATTTAATTTGTCAATATTTATGCTTCTTGTGAATACTTGCATACTTGTATATTTGCTTTGCGTAGCTTCCTCTTTTCAGGAGTTACATCCCGTGTACAAAAACTCCGCCCATTCAGGGGCCCAATCAATGAAAATGTGTTATTCAGTACTTGATGCCTGTTCTTTACTGTTTTGCGCACGATAAAACGCCTAAGTTTGATGAAGCTAGCATGAGTATAACATCACTGGCCCTTGCCAACAATTGTTAAAGCTTTGAATTAACTGAGTGTAGCGTCACTAACCTGAATTGATTCGATTGCATAGGCTTGTCGTGTCTTGTTTGTGTTGTTGCAGGTTTCATAACCGTACGAGGAAGGTGATCAAAAGATTGCAATAGTGAAAGGCTTGATCCCTACGCAGGTCAGGCATGTTCTTCCTGAAGAAGGGTAGAATTCCCCAGCTAGCCGTAGCTTATCCAAAGGACGTGCTCCAGAGAAGTTACTCGTCCTCAGCAGAGTTGGGTGATTCCGCGATCGTAAGGCTGTATTCAGACAGGTTCATTTTCCCCCCGCAGGGTCATGCACTCTCCCCCAGTGGAGTCAGTTAATTTTCCCCGAGAGAATCATCCCATCCCCAGAGGAGTTCTCTTTTCAGCAAGTGTTCTTTCCTTCCAGTGGAATCTGAAGATCAAGACTCTCCCCAGCAGAGTTGATGGTGGGTCCTGTCATTTATTTTGTCAGAGATACCGGTAATATCAGTTCGCGTTCCAGCAGAAAGTCCGATTGTGCTGTGCGCATTTGCTATTCCCCAGCAGGGGGTTATTTCAACAAGACGTGTGGTTTGAGTTCCCAACTTCCCAGCAGGGTCGACTTCATCCTATTAGCATTTATTTTGCTGGAATAATTTTGTAGCATCAGGCTATCCCCGGCGAGTCGGCGTTATCCTTCCAGCAGTTATTTTGCTGAAGCAGTTTCTATACTCCAGTAGTTCAGGTGGAGAGAGCTCTTGCTCAAATAAATTACCAAACAGTCAAGATCTCGGCAGGAGATATTCAATAATAATGTCAGTTTCGGCGGTATTCCCCACAGAGTTATCATGATAAAATTCTCTTTGTCTCCAGCAAAGTCATTTATGCAAATGCATCTTATCTTCCCCAGCCAGAGTGGCCAGGATAAGAATCTCCTTATTCCCAAGCAAAGTTCGTTTGTCATCAACGAGTCGCATGAATCAGAATTTCGAAGCAGGTGTCCGATAGTTGGTTTTCAGACATCCCCAGTAGAGTTCGTCTCGAAGTCGCTGTCACGTCAGTGCTGAGCAGTTTGTGGGAAAGGATCATTGAAGAATTAAGTTCTGACGTAGACAATTTATTCCTAGAATGACGGGATTTCTTCAGAAGTGGGCGTCCTAACGTGGACAGGTTTGTTTTACTGGATTGGTAAGGTGTGTTAATCCTGACGTGGATAGATTCGGCCTCTCGAAATTTGGAGAAAGGGAGGTCATGACGTTGACAAAAGATTGGTTACTCTTCGTGTTGGTATCCTGACGTGGATCATTGGTTTTCAACGGATATCTTTATTCGTAATGGTGAAATGTGCGTCCTGACGTGGACAAGTTTGTATTTCTTTGTGATGACAAGATACAAGAATCCTGACGTGGACGAAGTTATCCTTCTTCGTGTTGTTGGCAAGGTGTAAGTCCTAACGCGGATATTTCCCCAGCAAGTCGAAGACGTGTGAGTCCTTACGTGGACAAGTCTTATTTCCTCAGTGAATCAAAGACGCCTGAGTCCTAACGTGGATAAATCAAGACGAGATCAGTGTCCTGACGCGGGCAGATCAAAGAGATTATTGATTCCTGACGTGGAAAGAATGGAGTCCTTACGTGGACAGATTGAGATGATTCATTACGTGGAAAAATGAGTCCTTACGCGGACGTATCAGAAGATAGTTTCCTTACGTGGAAATGACAGTATTCCTAACGTGGAAAGATCGGAGTCCTTACGTGGACATATCAAGAGCATTCCTTACGTGGAAGAAAAATGGTTTCCTTACGTGGAAAGACGAGTTTATTCCTTACGTGGAAAATCGATTGATTCCTGACGTGGAAAGAAATGGATTATTCCTGACGTGGAAAGAGAGTTTAGTCCTGACGCGGACAGATCATATCAAGATATTCCTAACGTGGAAGAAGAAGTTTATTCCTTACGCGGAGAAATTGGGGTCCTGACGTGGACAGATTCGAGAAGTTGAGTCCTGACGTGGACAGATTTAGAACCAAAGGTGAATTCATTACGTGGAAAGATCGGAGTCCTGACGCGGACATGTCAAATGGCATTGGAGTCCTTACGTGGACAGATTGATGTAGTTCTCTTTACGTGGAAAGAAGATTGCTTCCTAACGTGGAAAGATAAAAGCGTTACTCCTAACGTGGAAGAATGTTATTCCTAACCTGGACGATTCAGTTTATGGAAATGCAGACGAATTATCCCCAGCGGAGTTGCCGAGATTTTCCTGGGTTGACAGTAAGTGGAGTCCTAACGTGGACAAGTTTTAGTTGAGATTTCTTCGTGTTGATGACAGACAGAGTCCTCACGAGGACAAGCAAGCAATCTGTTATGACAGAATCCTCTTCAGGACGATGAAGACAATCCCCAGCACGGTCGCGCGAGATCAGTGTGTTATTCTAACAGTCAGATTTAGCTAACGAATGTCATTCCTCAAGCAGGAGCGCAGTTTATTCCTGCGGTTGGCAAATTTCTGGTTTCACTAGTATTCAACCGTCTCGTACCGCGAATGTCTGAAGGCTCCGGGCTCTTCGTCCAATCGGGTCCAAGTCGCTTGAATAGGGGCAGCTGTTGCACCCTAAAATTTGCTCAACCTTATTCCTTGGATTTATGTTTCATCATCTTTAGCATTTGCATGTAGAGTCATGTACATAGACTAACCATCTGCATAGCATAAGCATAGCAAGTCATTCAACAGGGGACCAATCATTATTTTCATCTCTAGAGGCCTATCAAGAGGTTATTATCCCAATTCAATCATATTCAAGTCATCAAGAAAGAATTTGAAAGCAAAGAGTTCAGCAGATCAAGCCTTGAGTCCATCTCCTAGCTGAGGGTATCTGAGGATCAACAAGAGGGTTATGAGCTGTGAGGTGAAAGCATGGAGAGCATCTAGACATCTGGAGAGACTTATAAAGTCATTTGGAGAAGAAAACAAGTCATTGATGAAAGCACAAGAGCTATAGTTGAAGACAGTCAACTAGGGTTTCATCTGGGTCAACCCTAGGTCAACCCTAGGTCAATTGACTGACTTAAGAGGGCATTCAAGTCTATTGGAGAGATGTGGGGATCATCATTGAACATATGAAGAAGGATGTGGAGATATGACAAGGAGAATTCAAGAGAAACCAAGGAGAAGAGGAGTTACTAAATTAGGGTTTCTCTGTAAAATCCCCTAGTTTAGGTCAAACTTCCAAGCAAGATAAGTCAAAATATTAACTTCAAATTGCTTCTTGGCCAACATGAAACTTGTAGAGGATCTCAAGACCTTTAATTTGAGTGGTGGAAGACTTCAAGGAGATTTATAGAACTCAAGTTATGGTCCTTACAAGTTACAGGTCATCTGGGGTGTCTGAATTTTTGTCTGTGAAAGTGACTTGACTTCCAAGCTAGTTTTGCCCCTCAAGGAGATTTCAAATGAATTCTTGGTCAACATAAGAATTGTTCCTCATTGTCTTAGATTTCTAGAATGGTATGGCATGCCTTCATATGATGTGGAGAACTCAACTTATGGTCTTGACAAGCAAAGGGTATTTTGGGCATTTGTGAATTACAGGTCATTTTAACCTATACCCAAAACTCATACAAGGAGGCCTCAAATGGAAAAACTTACAACATCAAACTTGCTCCAAATGGGATTTTAAGTCTAGAAAGAAGGTCACAAGTTATTGGAGAAGCCCATAGCATGGAGTTGCATGATAGGTCAAAAATATGAACTAAAAAGGCTTATAAAGTGAATAATTTCAAGTTGGAAAATGGTTTGGGAGATTTACAAGTCCAAATGGAGACTTCCAATATATGATTTTGAATGGAAAAACAATTCTAAGAACAATGGTTCACCCACTTTTTTGAGTTTAGAAGGAAAAAATGAAGTTATCCATGGTGGCTTATCATTTAAGAAACATAATCAAAAATGGATCAAAATTTGAAAACAAGGGAATGTGCAAGATGGATCTAGAATGTTCATTTGGGGTCTATATATTCATGAAAGGAGAATTTGGCAAGGGTTGGCCTCATTTGCACCAAGAATTTCACAAGATTTCTCACACTTTTTCATAAAAGTTTCATTCCAAATATCTCAAATTCTTTATCAATCTTCATCATAATCAATTCAATTTCATTCCATCATCATCATAGATCATAATTGAAGCAAGTTTCTGGTAGTTATCATCCATTTTCGAGTGCTTTTCTCAAGATCATCAAAATCACAAGTTCAAGTGGATTGCATGATTCAAGCAAGGAACCTCCAAGTTTGTGCATACAGAATCAAGTTCCTCAAGGATTGATCAAGATTCAACACTTAAAAGCCTCAGATCTTCCATCTCCATAGCTGTTTGCAAGATTTTGCACAAGGTAAGTTTTCAATCACACAGCTCGATTCAGTTAGTTAGGCATGATTTTGTTAGTGTAGAATTGATCTAGGTGGTTAGGAGATTAGTTTAGATGAATTTGGAGTGATTTGGAGTCCATTGTTAGCAGGTACCATAAACTGTTTGGATCAATATCTCTTATGTTAATGCACTAGAATGTTAGTTGGATTGATCAGGTTAATCACCATGATGTATAGAGCAGTTTAGGATAGGTTTGAGAGAGAATTATCTTGGTGCATCTCAGAGTAATCTCATGATAACCAGAGTTTGATGCGCGCGGGTTTGGTGTTGTGGTGAGTTTCAAATTGATCTAAGGCCATAGGATTATAGAGGAGGAAATTCTGAGCAGATTTCATGTTTACATCATGAGGATTCATTGCGTGTGGAGTGAGAACGGTTTGGTGTAAGGTAGCTCGTGCATGAGCTCGCATGGCAGAAACCCTAGGTTTCAGGTTGAATGAGGAAGAAGACGAAATCGTGGCCCTTCGTTTGGTGTAAGACTCTTGACTTTTAGAGTGATCCAATGGCCTATATTCAATCTGAATTGGAGGGAGATTACCCTGGCCCTAAACGCACCGTTTCATTAATTGAAACGGGCGGGCCTCAGATGATTGTGTTATCCCCACCCCCGAGTTAGGCCCAAAACCATTTTCCAACGTGTTTTCGCTGCTTTTCTCACCCCCAGCTGATTCCCTTTTGTTTTTTAATTCTGATGGTTGATTGGGCCCAGTGTGAAACGCTACCAACACCCCCCTTTATGAGGCCCATCCAGAATTGAACTGCGCGTAGTTACTCTTCATACCCCCTCTTGCTCATTTTAATTCATTTTAATTTTTCTTATTTCATTCTAATTTTTGCCATTTTCATTAAATCATAATAAATTCATAAAAAATGTTTTTTAATCCATTCTTTTTACCATATTTTCATTAAAATGTCTAGAATATTATAGGAAAATAAAATTTCATTTTTAGTTTTATTTCATATTTTTTACATATTTTCTAAATAAATAGCATAATAAATAGTTACATTTCATGCATCATTTTAATGATTTTTGTTCTCTCACATGCTTTAATATTTTTTGATCATTCTTTTCATATTGTTTAGATGAGATGTTAAGCTTGTAGAAATATTTTAGTTCCCATGTTTAGAGGTTAATTTTAGATGATTAATAAATGCTTGAATATCATGAACAAAACTAGGGTTTTAGGTGACAACTTAGGAAGTTCAATTTTCTCCCTTAGGACTTAGGGTTTGAATAGGTTAGTTATGGGACTATAGGGGCTATGGGTAGCTATTAGATCCCTTAGAGAAAAGTTAGGATTCCCCTACTGTTATTATTATTGTCTGTATATCTGCTGTCTGGTGTGGTGTGCCCTCTGGGGATTGTTGATTGTTTGATTGGGTATTGGGTTTGTCTGGGGCCCTGGGGAAGCTGAAGATTTGTGGAGATGAAGCTATTGGAGATTCAAAGATTGAAGATCAACTGTCAGAGTTGAGGAGGAGTTTCTTGCTAGCAGTTGCTCAGGAGATTAGGGTTTAGGAGCTAGGCAGAGCTCTAGATTAGAAATTTTGTTTCTCAAACATGGATTGCCTTGTCTGCATCCATTCTTCTCTGTGATTCAGAGTCTCTCTAAGACACTCACCCCCTTCCTTTGGAAGGCTTGGTGACAGTGTCTATGAGATAGAACTCTTGAGAGAAAATGTCTCTTGTGTTAGAAGCAGTCTGTTCACCACCTCTGGTAGTCAGCTGATTGCTTAACACCCAATTCTCTCTTGTGACTGATCCCTCATCCTGGAGGTTTGAGCTTGAAGAAAAGGCATTGCAGATGGAAGACTGATGATCAAAGCCATTGTCTGAAGGCCATGAAGATGGATATTGATGCTTGTTGAAGCCTGTAGCTGATTGGAGATTGCTTGAAGCCAGTTGTTGATTCAGAGCTGCTGATGCTGTTTCTTTTGGCTGTATTTCATTTGTTGATGCATTGATTGGTTTTCTGAACTGTATTGTTTGCTGTTTACCCTGTTGGGTTGAAAGTGAAGCCTGTTCACTTTCGCCTATTGTTTTCTAGGTTCGAGGTTGAGTGGGACTCCCTTGCCTCGCTTGTATTGTTGCATCCATGCATTTTACTGTTTTACTGTATATATCTGATATTGTTTCTGTTTCTGCCTATCCCGTAGGATCTCTGTTTCTCTCTGTGCAAGAGAGGAGCATGATAGACACTAGGTCTCAACCCATGCATGATAACATTAGGATAGCTTGTTTCCCTTCGCAACCGTAGGTTAGAGTTCTGTCTCTTTCTTTCTCAAAACAAACAGAAAAACACATAAAGATTTCAAACACAATAAAAGACACTTCTTCCGTAAAAGAATGTGAACTCATCAAGACGTCATTTTTGTCCTCTTGGACTGTTAATCAGAAAAACCTTTTCAGAAGGAATAAAATCAATCAAGGACAGACTTGTGTCGTACGTGGCCCGAACTACGTTTGCTCTGATCTTCCATGCAGTGTGGAAGTACGTAGGCATAGGATGCGATATCCTAGCGAGCAACCTTCCCCTCCTTTCCCGTAGGTAGGCGAACTACGTTGACTCTGATTTCTCGTTCCAGGCGGGAATACGTAGGCATAAAGTGCGATACTTTGCCGAGTCATTTTTATTTTCATTTTATTTTCTTTTTAACCCTCGACCTCTAGCGTAGATAGAATAACAATCCATACCCGAAAACAAGCGTGGATCCCGTCGAGTACGACGGACGTGAGGGGTGCTAATACCTTCCCCTTGCGTAACCGACTCCCGAATCCAGGTTTTGGTTGCGATGACCATACCTTTTCCCGTCTTTGCGAGGTTTACTTCGAGCGTTTCCTTTCCCGCTCTGAGGGATAAATAACGCACGGTGGCGACTCTTCTGTTCAGCCGGCGCCGATTTTCGCAGTAGCGACAGTAGGGATAGATCGTTGCTCGGATGAAGTGTATGCGATCTATCCTGAGATTGATTATATGGGCTCAAGAGGAGCGTGGTAGGGATAGATCGTTGCTCGGATGGAGTGTATGCGATCTATCCTAAGATTGATTATATGGGCTCAGGAGGAGCGTGGTAGGGATATATCGTTGCTCAGATGGGGCGTATGCAATCTATCCTGAGATTGATTATATGGGCTCAGGAGGAGCGTGGTAGGGATAGATCGTTGCTCAGAAGGAGTGTATGCGATCTATCCTGAGTTTGAGTTGGTGCCGCATATCATTGTGTTGAGTTGCATATGTTGCATTGTTTGTGTGCTGTGTTGGTGTGGGACAGTAGGTCCGGATTGATGTGTGATGAATGATGTTTATGTGTTGTCTACCTTTTATTCATGTACATTATTACCGTTATATTTTGATCGTGATTTCTCACCTCTTGTTGTTGTTGTAGTCTGTGCTTCTTCGGAAGTACAGACAATCCATGTGCGTAGCTAGCTTGGATTGTGGCGAGTCGAGTCGTAGGGATGCTCTGATACGTAACACGGGGCTTTTGGGAGTTATTTATCTGTCTAATGATTTTGTTTGACTCCGTGTCGTACCATGTTCTGTTGAATCTTTATATATGTATATGTTTTTATATTTTGGGCGGATGGCTGAATTGATGTAGATGATGTTTATGTATATATTTATATGACAATTTTTTCCGCTGCATTTTGTTGAAAATTATTTAAAGTAGTGTTTTGTGGAAATTTTTGGTGATAGTGACATTCCGTTTTGGGAAGAGCTCTGATAATTACTTGATTTAATTATTTTATTTTAAATTTGGGAAACGGGGTGTTACATATTGCAGGAACACAACCAAGTTAACCGACAACTACCCATGTCCCAGGTTAAGATTGTGGGTTTTTAGTAAAGAAAGACACTCCAACTTCTAGGCTCGAAGGGGGTGGCAAGGGAATAACTTCCTTATTTCTCCAGTGTTTGGGAATTGAAACAATGCCTTACATCGTCAGCAAAGTTTGATTGAAAGCATACTGACAGCAGTTATGGGTATAACATTTTCGTCATCTTCCCTCAAATATTTGCATAATCAAAAATTTGGACAAGGAGTAAATATTTGAAAGATAAAGCATAAAGATGCAAATAATAGACAAAATGAATTGAAATCAAAAGTTGGAATGCTCAGTTCATTAATGTAAAGGTACAAACATAAATTTGAAAGCAAACAACTAATATAAAAATAAGGAAAGTACAAACAACGAGAAACAAAAGGCCTAGTGACTAAATCAGTACAAGGGTGAGCCGTCCTGTCTGAAGCTTCACTTTTGATGCACTGGCAAAGGGTTTTTCTGGACATTCGGAGGATTATCCTCAAAATCAAGTATTCCATCTCTGACCAACTCGCACACTCTAGCTTTCAGTGCTAAACAATGCTCTAAGTCGTGGCCTAGGGCACCCTCATGAAACGCGCACTGGAAATCAGCCCTAAATCCAGCTGGAGGAGGATTAGGAGGAGGTGGTAAAGCCCTTGTAGTGATAAGCCCTTTTTGAACCAGGTAAGGATAAAGCTCTACGTAAGTCATGGGAATAGGATCAAATTGATTCCTATTCTGATACTGGTTTTGTCTAACAATTGGACGTTGAGGAGTCTGAGCTGGCTGTGGAGCAGCAACAGTAGCACTAACATGATGATCAACAGGTTGAAGTCCATGGATAGGCCTTCTAGATTCAGTCATGATAGCATTGGTCTGATCCTCTTTCCTCTTCTGGAAATTCCCATGGGATTTCTTTTCTCCATTAGAAGATTCGACAGCTTTGGATACCTTACCATTTTTCAAACCTTCTTCTAACCTTTGGCCAATAGTCACCAGATCTATAAAGCTCGAAGAGACACTCCCAATCATCTTTTCCCAATAGAAAGGAGACAAAGTATCCATGAACATTCTTGTTAGTTCCTTCTCTGCTATAGGGGGTTCAACTTGGGAAGCTAACTCTCTCTAGTGCTGAGCGTATTCCTTGAATGACTCTCGTTCCTTCTGAGGCATACTTTGAAGTTGACGGTGATCGGGAGCCATGTCCAAATTGTATTTGTATTTCTTCATAAAAGCGATGGCAAGATCCTAGAAGCAGTGGACGCTGTTATGCTCTAAGTTCATATACCATTTGAGAGAAGCACCACTCAAACTATCCTGAAAGCAATGGATGAGCAACTTCTGATTGTTGGTGTAAGCTGCCATCTTTCGAAAGTACATGACTAAATGTGTTCTTGGACATGAGTGACCTTGATACTTCATAAACTCAGGAGTCTTGAATTTGGCAGGAAAAACAAGACCAGAAACTTTGTCTGCATCTACATTAAAGAAATCAGTACCCTCGACAGCTTGAAGTCTCTTATTTATGATCTGAAACTGTTCATGGGTGATCTCAGGCTCAACAAAATATTCCTGGTCTCCCCCTTGAGCACCAACAACATTTTACTCATAGGGAGGATTCTCAAAGGGAGCTTGGACAGTCTGGTTAATAGTGTGGACCACAGGTCTGGCCTCGGTAAAGACGGGAGCTTGAAAAACTGGTCTGACAGTCTGACCAGTCGTAGCAGTAGATTCAAAAGGTGGAGAGTAGTTACGAGGTAAACCAAACTCTGGCCAAGTTGCTGGTGGCACTTGAGCAAGAGGTGGATCAACACTTGAAACTTCCTGAATGACAGTCCTCTGAGGTGGCGCTCCTCTGGCAATCAGTACTTGAAGCATTTCGGTAAGCCGGGTCATGCCTGCTTTCAACTCATCGATCTCCATTCAGACTTCTACATTATGTTCCTCTTGCTCTGACGTCAGGAGTCTATAGTTAGCTCTAGTCTGATATCTGTGTCGAGGAATCAGCTTGACGACTCAAAGAAACACTGGAAAGTAAAGACAACTGGACATGAGTTACTAGAGGAAAAATGCAATGGAAGACATGATGTTAATGCAATGCAATGGTTTCAAGAACTTCAACGGTCGATTGCAAATGTTGGAAAATGTTTTAGACTTTAAAATGTAAGACTTTTTGAATTTGCAAAGGACAGCTGAATTCCTTGAAACTAGGAATGATAGAGTGCTTTATGGATGCAATGTACAAACACACACAAGCAAACAAAGGACTAGAGGAACATGAGCAGAGCCAAGGTCTACCCATCCTAAAAGGTATGGACTATAGGGTTAATTGTACCTGCAGAGCAAGGGTTCTAAAGCGGTGCCCAAAGTCATCAGTCCATCTTTCGGAAATTATCAATTTCCCGACTGACTCGGTGGTTAATAATATTCTCAAGAGAACCTATTTTGAGTGTAGCATCACGTAGCAACTATTTTGGGACTACCCCTTTATAGTCCTCACACTACGTCCTAGATAAGGCCAAAGTGGGGTTAGGTAACTACGATCTTCAGTATCATAAACTCCAATAAAAAATAGTAAGTGTTTTCAAGACTACTCGATCAACAAAACCATTTTCGAGAGGGTCTCAACTGAGCGGTGATTCTCAAGTCATCTTGGTCGGGAATCACTCCCCATAAGCCTCGTCGAATATATCACCTTCCTATAATAATGTCACTCAAGTCCGGGTGTAGGACTTATCTAACAACAAATGGATACCCCAAGTAAGATATAATAAATATATATACAAGAAAGCAAGCAAATGATGAAGCAAATAGCAGAAAATAAACAAAGTAGGGGTAACCCTCAAAAGTTAGGACTTCCCCAATGAAGTCGCCATTTTATGTTGCGGTGAGAATAGGATATCAAATTATTAGTTAATTTGAATCGCATCTTTAGTTCACAACCGGTCTTTAATTTATCAGAAGGAAAGGTCAAAGAAAGGAAAAACCTAATTTTGCATCGTAAACACAATGCGGGGAAAGATCTAGGTAAGGGGTTGGTTAAGCTTAGGGAAGGTATTAGCACCCTAAACTTCTGTAGTACTCTACAGGAACCTTTTGTTTAAAGTTTACTATTTTGCTTTATTATTTGCTTGAGGGTATATACTAAGGGTTAGAAGGTGAAAAGAAAGACCTAAGGGTTAGTCCTAAGTTTACTCACCAAGACTCGCATCTTGTGCCTACGTATCCGAGGTAAGGGATGGAATTAGAGTAATCGTAGTTCCCCTCGAAAGGGAGGAATAGAAACTTCTTGACAGTGGTCAAGGTTTCAATGGTGAATAAGCATTCTTAAGGAATCGCTTACGTGGAGTGCGGCGACTCCTATCTCTACGTTAAAGTTGAATTAAAAGGTTAAAATAAGTATTCCACAGCGGGAAACCTAATCATGGAGCACGACGACTCCTTATCCTAATGCTAGGGTAAAGGGTAAACTTGTCCACGACGGAACGCCTGAAAATATGAGTACGGCGACTTGAAATTCTCTAGGTTGTAAAGTTTGAAAGGTATTTAAAAAGGGTAAGATGGGTATTCCACGGGGGGAAACCTAAAACGGATAGGTTTTTGAAATGGTCAAAGGTGAGGACTATTGACACGACGGTCAAACGACTAGGCCTATTCCTTCGGAAGGGAATTAGCAGTGAATTTACGCAAATGACGAATTATTACATGGCAGCATTGAAAATAGAGGAAAATGCGAAAGCAGTAAAAAGTGCAAAGCGACGATCACTCGCGTAAATTACAACCATAAAAAATAACAGAATAAAGCAACGATAGCCTCGCATACTTACAACCGAAAAAACGAAATATGAATAAAAATCATGGATTAATGAGTAGAGATGAGTAGGGATCAAATGATGGTTGGACAGAACTTGACACGGCCAGGTCAGACATTCTTTGTTATTTTTGAATTTTTATTAAAAGGAATAATTTATTTTTGATTTTTTTTTATATTTGTTTTAAAAAAAGAAAGAATAATTTATTTCAACTTTTGAAAAGAAGGTTTTTTTAGAACTTTTCAGTGAAATTTAATAAATGTTTTAATTAATTAAGAAAATGGTTTAAATAAGGAAAGATTTTAATTTTAAAAGGTGACTTTAAATAAGAAAAGTGTTCTAATTGAAAAAAGTTTTGGTTTTGGCAAAGTTTTTAAGTTTTAATGAAAGGCTTTTTACGTTAACTTAATTTAACTAAATTATAACAGTAAAAAAACTAATAGGCTGGAGAAAAAGAAGGTTTTAACAATTTATATTAAATATGTGTTAATATGTGTGAGAAAAAATTTCCAATTTCTTAATCAAGTCTTAATTACATAAAAAGAATTTTAGTTTTTTTAATTTAAAATATGGTTAATAAAGGCAAATTTAATCCTAATTATGAGATAACTATTACAATTTATAAAAATAAAATAAATAAAGAAAGAGAAAAAAACAATTAATAGTAAATAAAAGGGAAAAGGGGACGTTATTCTTGCTGAGCGTGTTTTAGATTTTCCATTTTATGCCCATCTTCTTCTTCCTTGCCTTGGTGGGGCGGCGCAAACCCATTTCACCATTGTTGCTTGCATGTCCTTCTTCTCTTCTCCTTCCTCTATCACCTATGGACAAAACAACATGCAATAACCATAAAATGCCGTAATCAAAGGAAGAAGAAAGCTTACGGTAGCGGCGACGACGGCGGGTTGTTGAGGTTCGCGTGACGATGATGTTGAAAGCTGAGCCTCCGCCTCTGTTCTTAGTGTTCCGGCCGTGGGTTTTCCTGTTGGAATCTGTCGGAGATGTTGAACCTTCTGTGATGATGTGTTTCTGCGCCGTCAGCTGAGTTTGATGGTGGTGGAACCTGTGAGAGTGGTTTCTGGGTTTTCCTTGACCTTGGTGATGGATGAATCGCCGCCGCCCCCCTTTTTTTTTTCCTCTTTCTGATTTTCCCGTGACTCTATATTGTGGCTTTTCTTTTGTTAATCGTGCTGGGCTTGTTACGATTCTTGTTGCTAAAATGGTGGCTAGATTGCTGCCGCGTTTATGATGGGGCTGTGCTATTCCTTCGGGTGATTTTTATATTGTTCATTATTTCAGGAATTTATGGCTACGAATTTGTAGTTCTTTGAGAATTTTCAGGAATTGCTTGTGTTTTGCTGTTGTGCTTTTCGTGATCTTGGAACGTTGTCTGGGCTGTGTTTGGAAAAAGCAATTTTGAATAAGTGCTTTTTCCCAAAAGCACTTATTTTCAGAATCACTGATCTGGAAAAGTCACTTTTTAAAAAATCATTTTTCTCTCTCTTGGAACAAAAAGAACAGATGTTGTCTGATTTGCCACGATCAGAAAATAAGTCGGGGGCTGGCTTTGACTTCGTCGTTGCCCTCCCGGCGTACCCGATGATGAAATTAAACTGAGGGTATCAGATTACAACCAAAAACCGTTTTTCTAACCAATAACAATTTCTGCTCTGTTGTTTTATCTTGCAGGTTCGGAAAAGTCAGAAATTCGAAGAAATCGGCCTTGAAGAAAAATTTAGAAAAGATAGGACCTTGTAGGAATTTAGGAATTTATTTTTGTAATTACTATTTTTTTGTAACATTGTAATATTGTAAAAAATAGTATTTAATAAATAAACTCAATTTTTGAATTCCTTCTTGTACTTTGTAAAATATGAAATAAATTCCAATTTCCAACAAACCGAACTCAATTCTCAATTCGACGCCTCCGATTAAATTTCCCAATAGTTCATCTGCTTAAACTTAACCGAATGAATTCACTTAATTAAACTGGCCCGACTAAATTACTCCCAAAACAATTAAATTCCTTTAATTAAGTTCCTCTGATTGAACTCGACTGAATAAGCTTGTACGATCAAATTTGTCCGATTATATCTATACCAATAAATTCATCCGATTCCATCATCCGGTTAAACTTGTCCCAATAAATCAAATCTGACTAACTCCATTTGGTTAGAACTCGTCTAATAATAAAGTCAGTGAATATAGCCTTGAACAGATAAGCAGCGAAATTTCTGTTAGACGGCAGAACGAATTGTCTTTTGTATTAAAAAATCAAAATGCATCTTGACTGCTTTAACTCGGCAACCTGAATCAGCTCAACTAACAGTTATGACCCAAAACAAACAGATATCCATTATAAATTCAATGCGCACCGAAATTCCACTGTTACTTAAAAACCCGACCTTTGACTAGCAGAAAACAGGAAAACGTATATCTGTCAGAATAAATCCCGCAAAGCAAATTCTCGCACTGGTTTAACCCGAATCCACTGATACCTCAGCGCATTCAGCTTTTGGTGGCTTATTACTCGGAGAACACTTCAAAACCCAACTTACGAATAAATCTCGGCTCTAGAACAAACTGGGTTGGGTTGCTAGAAATCTGACGTCAAAACTGCCATAAAATTCGATTCATCCTCAAATAAATCACAGGACTCGGAGGTGGAAACTCTAATCGCTTGAGGAATTTCTGAACACGAATCATCTTCATAAATTATCAGTAAACTGCAAATTAATGACCATTTTTCCATTCACCAATTAAACTGCGCACATCGTGATTTTTCCTGCAAAACCAACAGACTGGACAAACTGGTTAACGGTCCGTTAAAAATGCGATGCAGAATGAGATGAGATGCAAAAAGAACCTACTAAAATAAAGGGTAAAATTTGGGGTATTACACCTATGAATCTCACCTCCACCAAAAGTTTTGTGACAGTTGATACAAACAAGAGATTTTTCTTCAGGACTTTGAGTACAATATGCTCAAACTATATCAATCGTTTCTCTAATATTATTTTGAATTACACTATGAGCTGAAGAGACTTCTTGTGATGGTGGTTGTGATGACGATGTTTTAGAAAACGCCATATATAAACAGTATTATACAAAAAATAGTAGACAAATTAACAATAGATTAGGTCGCTATCCTTTTTAAAAATTTACCAACTAGTCCTACATTAATTAAAAATTTACCAATCCATTCTTATACTTCAATTACATCAAAATTTACAATTTCATTTCTCATGATCTATTAAAAAGGAATTTTTTTTAAAATAATCATATTTTTCAATTAAAATACCAATTAAACAGGGAAATCAAAAAAATTATCAAAGTGGCTATGATTCAACATTGAGGCGCCATATGAAATGGTTGATCAAGTTGGCATCCAACCCATATATATATATATATATATATATATATATATATATATATATATATATATATATATATATATATATATATATATATATATATATATATATATATATATATATATATATATATATATATATATATATATATATATATATATATATATATATATATATATATATATATATATATATATATATATATATATATATATATATATATATATATATATATATATATATATATATATATATATATATATATATATATATATATATATATATATATATATATATATAAATTTAATATTTTGAAAAAAATATATAATTAAATGAAATAATAAATTATAATATTTATAATATAAAAAAGCTTCAATATTGTACAACGGATGAAAAAAGAAAAATCAATGACCGACTCTATCAAAACGACCACCGGTTCCACATTGGGGAGGATTCGCGCGGCATCGAGGTCTACCACGAGGTTGTTGAGGTGTATTTGGTCTTTGCGTGTTGACCTGCGGAAGAGGTATTTGTTGAGATGACCCCGGCGTATCAGATAAATTTTGAAGCATTTGACCCCAATAGCAGGGCGGGCCGCTGTCAACGGCGCTTTCGTAATTAAGTTCAATGCCCATGTTTTCGTAGTTTTGTCGGGGAGGTTAGGTCGGGTGTGGACGGTATGGTTGTCCGAATTGGTACATCGAATCGGTTTGGAAACAATGTAATGGTTGTTGTGGGGTTTGATAGTCAAAAAGTGGATATGTATTTTGTTGGTAGGAAGATTGATTGGCTGGTGTGGAGTTAAAAGAGTTATCTGGGCTATAGGTGAATGGGGTAGGGTCAAAAGATTTATCAGGGCTATATACAGAAGTGGTGTCGATTTCGGGAGGCTGGCGGTAGGGGTAAGGCTCTTGTTGTTGTGATTGGGTTGGTGACATGTATGGGTTGCGGTTTTGGAAGATTGATTGGGTGGGAATAGTTGGATGTTGGGTATAACATGGTGTTGATGAGGGAAGTATGTTGAACGTTTGAGGAGTGGAGTATGTAATGTGATGAGAAGAGTTTGTTTCTTGATGAACATGTATTTATAATGGTTAAATGTGATGAGAGGAGTCACATGAAAATGCATGTTGAATTGTGCAAGTTTCTAAGTGTAGGAGTCACGTGAAAATGCATGTTTTAGTGTGCAAGTTTCTAAGTGTAGGAGTCACATGAAAATGCATGTTGTAGTGTTGTCATTCATGCAGAGTGTTGTGTTAAAATTGTAAGCCTGGTACGGTAATAGTGTGGGCATGTGAATACTATCACTATTAATGCATGCTGAAACATGATGACAATGGTGCAGAGAAGTGTGCAAGTGTGGTCTTGTCATGCATGTGAAGCCAATGCATGAGTATATTGTTGTCATGCATGCAGAGTGTTGTGAAAATATAAGTTCGGCTAGAGTGTAGTGTTGTCAAGCATGCATAGTAAAGTGTAGTCTTAAAAGGGAAGTATTTGCATGTAAAATATAAATTCTGCTAGGGTATTAATGCATGTTGAATTTTCATGACAATGGTGAAGGGAAGCGTGCAAGTGTAGTCTTTTCTTACAAGATTCTTGGTCATTAGTATGCATAGAATCTTACAGTCATTGATTGATAGAGTGTAGTCTTAAAGATATGATCACGTATTTATTTTTTCCTTTATTACAGAGATATGATCACATATTTTTTTTCCTTTATTACAAGTATGCAACATATATTGTAGTCTTAAAGATATGATTACATATTACAAATTCTTGTGTTGAGTTTTGTAAATAACTATCAAATTTACGATCACATGTTTATTTACTCATTTAATTTTGTAACTTATTAACAAATAAAAAACTTTTTGCCATTTATGTTGTGTTAAGTTGTCTGGATAACATTTTTAGAAAACAAGATGACATGGACATTTATTAGTAAGAGAGCGTGTAAAACAATATCCTGCGAGACTAATAGTTTAGCCATGTGTAGACATTTATTAGTAAGAATCTTGTAGGCATGTAGAGCGTAGCCATGCAGAGTGTAGTCTTGTTGTGAAGAGAATCTTGTAGGCACGCAGAGTGTAGCCATGCAGAGTGTAGTCTTGTCGTGCAGAGAATCTTGTAGGTACACAGAGTATAGCCATGTAGAGTGTAGGCATGCAGAGTGTAGTCTTGTCGTGCAGAGAGTCCTTTGGTAAGAAAGCGTGTAAAACCATATCCTGCAAGACTAATAAGTGCTAATTACTGAAATAATAAAATCAGTACAAGACATGTGATGAGTGCGCATTTAGTAGTAAAAAACAACACTACTCAACTATATTGCTATTAATACAATAGAGATAGTTGGTTTATTAGCATATCAATTAGTAACATATCCCTCCAAACACAAAAATTTGTAAACAAATCCTTTCAAACACAAGTTTTGTAACGTATTTGTTATGGCTCAAACACCATAATACATGATCAGTGCACATTTAAACGGTGAGGTTTTTGAATGTAACTCAGCCGGTTTCAATTTTTGAAATACTGACGTTACTAGGTTTTTGGTTGACAGAAGATCAAATTTTTTGCACTTGAAAGCGAGATTAGAAAAGAAATTACAATGTGGTCCAGTTGACCAAATAATCTACAAGAATCCTGTGTTTTTTGGCGGGACCGAGCTATGCAAAATTTTCCAATTAAAGATTCAAGACGGTGAAGATGTGCGTAACATGTTTCTCAGTCATGAGTATTCTGGTTTCTCAGATATTGAGCTATATGTTACGTTACAACAACAACAATTGTCTCAACAACTTGATTCTTCTTAAGCTTTTTACGAATCTGAAGACGAACAAGCTGAAGTCGATGTCATTGATGAAGAAGAAGAAGAAGCTGAAGTCATTGCTAATGATATGGTAAACAATGAGGAAGACGTAGTACCAATCAGTCGTGTTTATTGTCCACCTCAACACATGACAAGTCTCAACTTAGGTGACAATGAATCTTCAACAAATATTTTTTACAACTCATACTTGCCAACAGAAGGCGTATTAGAAAAGGGAGACAACTTTCGTACAAAAGAAGATTGTGTCCGAGCAATAAAACAATATCACATGGACTTATCAGCATATTATAGAGTCGATCGGACAAATCATTTTCTGTATAAGATCTATTATCGTGACGAGATGTGCCCGTTTCGATTAATAACGTCTTTTCGGAAGATAAGTGATTCATGGAAGATAGGGTTTATGGGTCTAGATCACACTTGTATAATCACAAATCTAATGTAGGACCATCGCAAGCTCAACTCTCAATTGATTTGCAATGAAATTATGTCGGTCATTAGCGACAACCCTTCTTTGAAAGTGAGTACCGTAATTTTGCATATGGTTCAAAGATACAATTATACTCCTTCGTACATGAAAGTATGGATTGCTAGGACTAAGGCGGTTGAAATGGTGTTAGGAAATTGGGAAGAGTCTTACAAAGAACTTCCAAAATACTTGGTGGAACTTAAACAATATTCTCCGGGGACTGTTTCCATCTTGGAGACATTGTCGGCGCCAGACAGGACTTATGTTAGTGGAAATGGTATTTTCCACAGACTCTTATGGGCATTTGAACCATGTATCAAAGGCTTTGATTACTGTAAACCTATTATTCATGTTGATGGGACATGGTTGTACGGGAAATATAAGGGCACGCTACTCATGGCCGTGGTATAGGATGGAAACAACAATATTGTTCCAATAGCCTTCGCTCTAGTTGAAGGGGAGACTGCTGAGGGTTGGAGTTTTTTCCTAAATAATCTTCGGTTATATGTTTCTCCCCAACCTAACTTAAGTTTAATCTCTGATAGATACCCATCAATTGAGAGTGCATACAAGAATCTTGATAACGGATGGCAGGATCCTCCCACAAAGCATGTGTATTGCATAAGACACATCACCCAAAATTTCATGCAGGAAATCAAAGACAAAACGCTCAAGAAGAAGGTTGTGAACACAGGATATGCACTAACGAAGCCCACATTCAAACACTACCGTGACGAGATTAGACTGACAAATGCATATGCATTAAGATGGATTGGTAATATTCATAAATAGAAATGGACAAGGGCATACGACAATGGGGTGCAATGGGGCCACATGACAACTAACCTCGTTGAGTCAATGAATTCTATTTTCAAAGGAATCCGAAATCTACCGATAACTACCTTGGTACAGGAAACATATTTTAGGCTCGGGGAACTCTTTGATAACATGCGTACAAAGTGGGGTTCAGTATTATAATCTAGGCAACTGTACAGTAATATTTCAATGAAATTTATGAAAGACGAAGCTGCCAAAGCCAACACACATGTGGTCATAATATTTGATCGTAATAAAGGTTGGTTCAGTGTTGCAGAGTCAATTGATCACAATGAAGGTAGGCTTAGGGGATGTTACCGAGTGGAACTGGATAGGATTTGGTGTGACTGTGAAAAGTTTCAGGCATTTTGTATGCCTTGCTCCCATGTTATAGCAGCATGTTCGAAGGCTCGTCAGGACCCAACCAACTATCTTGCTGCTGTTCACCAAGTGATAAGTATCTGCAATGTCTACGACAATAGCTTTTAGGTGGTGGAAAAGGAGGACTATTGGCCTCCATACGAAGGCGAAATTGCCTGACATAATAATTTGATGCGAAGAAAGAAAAAGGGTCGCCCTAATAGCATGCGTATTTGAACGAAGATGGATACAACAAACAAAATGGTCAGATTATGTAGTTCATGCCGGCAACCAGAACACAATCATACAAAATGTCCCAATGTAGGATCAAGCACAGGATCATAGTTTCTAATGTAATCGTGTCTCTTTGAATCAACAACAAATTTCATTCCATTGATAGCATACTTAAGTGATTACAATTAACAGTGACATAAATTAAACAAACATAACTTAATATCAAAACAACAATTAGAAAACAACAACAACATAACCTAACATTCCGAAAATAACAACAACAAACCTACATAAAACAACAAAATGCATTAACTTGTCTAGGATATTACAACCATCAAGGTAATCTTCTTTGGTGTTAACATCATCATAAGGACACCAGCATCATTTTCCACTTTTCTCCAATCACGAGTAACTTCGTTTCTCCCTAACTCCTCAACTAGCCTCTCAATTTTCCTGATCTTTTCACCTACAACAATATCTCCTTCTAGCCAGCGGTCCAGTTCCTTGTGCAAATGCTTCAAAATCTGCGTGTTCCACAGTAAGACCTTCATCGGAGGCTTTGTTGCTGAAAAGTAAACTAGGGTATTTCTTTTCATTAGAGGAAATGTTGGAAACGGTTCCTCCGATGATGATGACGACGACGATGAATGTTGATTTAGAAATGCAAACATTCTAGACAGCTTTGAAAATTATGAAGGGTTCAGTCTATTGGTGATAATTATTGTGGAAAAAAAATAAGTGTGCAGTCTTATTTATAGAAAACTGAAATAGTACGGGTCACATAGGCAAAATGACCCTTCATGAACTTATAACATAAAAAAAAGGGCATAACTGAGGCGTCATACCATATGGCGCCTCCTCTGGAGGCTAGGTTTTGAATTTTAGAGGACACGCCATACCATATGGCGACTCAGGTTTGAGTTTTGAGAGCTGGCGCCATATGAAATGGCGACTCAGTTGAAGGCCAAAATGATGAACCATTTCATATGGCGCCTCAATGTGGACTCATAGCCACTTTGGTAATTTTTTTGATTTCCCTATTTATTTGGTATTTTAATTAAAAAATATGGTTATTTTTAAAATAAAAAATTCATTAAAAAGAAATTGAATTTACCTAATTTTATTATATTTTGAATTTGGCCATTTTTCTTTTAATATTTATATTTTAACCGAAGTACGTTTTTAATTTATAAAATATTCTTAATATGAATAATTTCAATTATTTTATGCTAATATGTTATTTAAATATTTCATCCAAAAATAATAATTAAAAGTAAAGAACGTTAGTTACTTTACCTAAACAATTAATAAATAGACCATTCTGTTAAGTCCAGTAAGAGGTCTCTGTCCTTAGACATTTAGCTATTTAAGTGTCTCCCCATTAAACAATAATATACTTTGAAAACCCTAAACGACAATGAGGGTAGTAATTCTCTCCTAATCACTCTTCTGAAGGTCGTCTCTCAAATCCTACAAGGTACAACATTCTTATCATTATTGATTATTCTTCAATATAATAATATGCTATAATTTGTATCTACACAATTACTTTAAATTCATCAATTGGTATCAGAGCTAAACAAATACAAATTATGGCTATTAAAATATTTCCATGTTGAATCACATAAACCCTAATTATTTGGATCATACTTTGAATTAATCAATTGTTGTGAATGTGCCTTAAAACATTTGTTCATAAAGAGAAAGAAAACATATTTTGGAGACTGCATTTATTGCGAAAATCGGAAGTTTTAGAAAGTCGAATGAAAATTCGAGAAAAAAAATGGTCGGTGAATAGTGTCGTATGTGCGGTAAATAGTGTTATCCGTACGGATGTATAGTGACGTTCGTGCAGTGAATAGTGTTGTTCGTACAATGAATAGTATTTTTGAGTTTTCGGAGTTTTTCCGATTCGGTCCATGGATCCATGTGATTTTGGGTTTTATTTGTTGGCTATTTGCTATTATAAATATGTATCTCTTATATGTTTGGTGTGTGACAATTTTAGAGTTTTCACCAACAAGGGAGACTAATGGTTTAAAGGTATAGCATAGGGTTTCGGCTATGCACAAAGAAAACCTTGGATTACACCTTGGGTTTGAGTGATTCATATATTGTGAGTTGGAGAGGTAGGGAAACACTTGGGTAGAAAATAGGGTTGTTCTTGGGTGCCTTCAGGGTTGTTCTTGGGAACCTGAAGGCGAAAGCTATTTTCTTGTAACTCATATGTAATTCTTGTAACTCATATGTAATCTCTCATAACAAGTTTTTGAGTATAGCGAATTGGAGAGTTGCTCTCTCCCCCAGAGTAGATCGTTTGATCGAACTGGGTAAACAAACCTTCGATTTTTTCTTGCCTTATTCTGTTATATTATCTGTGTATGGATTATTATTGCTAAAGACTATTTATTTTGGTTGCTATTGTTGTTTGCCTCACAAATTGATATTGAATTTTGTCGTAATTCGCAACAAAATTCACAACATTAGTCATATTATTTTTATCTCACAGAACAATTTGATTAAGGGTCTATGTTTGTTATTCTTTACTCTTAGATGATATTATACTTTTGGAATGAATGATAACTATTTTATATTCTTATTATTCTCATATAAATTATGTATAATTATTATTATTATTGATCGGGATATATTATAAATACTATATGTTTCCAACCAATATCATTGTATTCTGTTTTTGATTTTTCATGATCCTACACATTGATTCTAAAAGGTGTTTTCATAAATTCACATTATTGAACTAATCAATTTTGAATTTAGGATTTCTTTGAATTGAATGAGACTATGAACTTATAATTGCTCTTAGATTATTCTTATTGTTGTTAACTCATATAAATATCAATATCATGTTGATGGTGTGACTGTCTCTCCTCGTTTCAATTATAAATTGGTTTTCAGATGATGGTAAATTGTTTTGTGCATAGTTCAATGCTTTACTCTGCAATGATTCTCAATCTAGATTCAAACCAATGATAAAATACTTAATTAAAAAAGGTAATGTTTTTGCAAAATTAATCGAATATTAATTCAGTAAAGTAGCTATTGTTATGACGAATCAATACGTGTTTTGTAAAATGAGTCAAATATTTATACCGAAAAGTAGCTATTGTTACTCTTTTGATGCCCAAATTAATCTTTTTCGATTATATTGGACAAACAAATTTATTCACACACGCATGCACGCACACACACGCACACACGCGCACACTCACACACACACGCCCGCGCCCGAACACCCATACACAACAACACACACGCACACACATGCACACACAAATACGCGCGCGCACACACACACATGCACACACACACACACACACACACACACACACACACGCTCATACGCACACTCACATGCACACACACACACACTCACACGTACGCGCACACGCACACACATGCACCCATGAATTCATTGTTTACTTTGACTTTGTTAAGTCATTCTTCCTTTCTTTTGTTGCCTAAATCCAAAGGAAATATCTTTTTGTTGACTTTATGTCATAGGTAGCTTGGCTTTACCGCACACGCACACGCTCATGCCCGCGCCTTCGCGTGCACAAACACACACCCAACCACGTAGACACGCGCACACACATGCATAAGTCCACGTCCGCGCCCGTACATTCACACACACGCACACGCATACGTGAACACACACAAAGACACACTCACATGCACACCCACACACACACACGCCCATGCACGCGCATGCACTCACACACACACACACACACACACACGACACACGTACGCCTGCATCCACACACACGTCCACGAGTGTGCCTGCACAAGCACACGCACACGCAAACACACACACACACACACACACACACACACACACACACACACACACACACACACACACACACACTCACGCACGCACGCACGCGCGCATACCCACATGCACACGTCCACGCCTGCGCCTGCACACGCACGCGCCCGTGCCTGCATACACACATGCTCACACACAAACTCACACCCACACCCATGCATGCATGCACACACGCACACGCGCACACACAATATATATATATATATATATATATATATATATATATATATATATATATATATATATATATATATATATATTGATTAATTAATATGATAATTGTATATTATTTTAATTACATATTCTCAAACCCCGACTATAATAATTTGAGTCTTATATATTGATATAACAACTCTTCTTGCAATGATGAATGTCATACTCTCGAGGTTAGTTGTAATTTAATTATTATTTTGGATCTCTCGTAACTTATTATATAATTGCATATAAGTAGAATTTTTTATTTTATATCATCTACTCCTTTGAAAATTATAAAATATGCATTTATATAAAATTATTAATTTTTAGAATATTTTAAAATTAAAACTCTTTATGATTGTCATAAATTGATTCTTGTTATATACTTAAATAAATAAATAAAAATCTAGTTTTATGAGTATATTAGAAATCTTATTATTTTATAAATTTTATTCTGGAAATTAAGTAATAACAATTAATTTTTATAATTGTAATCTCACCTCTCGTGTATATAATTATATAAATTTTTCTATTTTGAATAAAATATAAGTATTCTTAATCCGTATGATAGTAACTCGCCTATCGTAGGTACAATTATACAAATTTTGTTCAATAAAATAATTAATTTTATTTTAACTATAGTAAATATTATATTGATAATAGTTATACCCTATTGGTATGTTATTATTAATATAATTTATTTATTTTAATATACTTATGATTTATGATTATGTAAATTATAGTTCGAGTACCTTATCAGTATTATAGTTTTTTTGTGACATAATATTTGTACATTGTTAGATTTCCTATTTGAAGTTGTTAAAAATATTATTTGAGAAATAAAAAATCATTTTAAAGACATGTAATACTTTATGAAATCCAATAACTTTTATTCAGTATTTTTTAAAAATGGATTTCAATTTTCTTTGTATTATGTAAGTGATAGACATACCCTATTGATGTGACATTATTTGACATGATCAATGTGATAGAGAAAATAATTGAATATTTGTTAAAATATTTTAAAACTCTTATATTAATAATTCAACTATTATTCTCTATCAAGTGGGAGAATTTAACATGTCAATTATATAGAAATGAGAAATAAACATTATTTGTTTAATACAGTATTACAGAGACTTATATTGAGGATATTTTAGTCTTATGCTATTCATGAAAATTTATTACCACTTGTGTTATATCCTCAATATTAAATTTAATTAAAGTCTCATATTTTTTCGCTGTGTATAACGTAAGATGTTTCTTAAATGTGTTTAGTTATATTTATAACATTTGAGTTTTGAGTGAGTTATTAATATATTGTATAAAATCTTATATTCTATTTAAAATTATATGGATTTGACCTCACACAAAAGATGATAAATCTTTTATATGACCATCATATTCTTTCAAGTGAAATTATCTAAATAATGATATATTCTATTTACGTGCAAAATATGTGGCTGAAATGATGTTATACTATACAACCAATTCTCTATATAGTTTTGCATTAAATAGTATCTCATTGTTTAATCAGAGTATTTAATATTAGTGGGCTCTGATAAATCTTTATGTTGTTGGATCAGTGCTAGTGCGTACACAATCATAAAATCTAAAAAAAATAGATTATTATTCTCATAGTATTATATATTCTTGTGAGCACTGTAAATATGACATATTCTAAAAATACTTCAAAATATAAAATAATTCTAAGAAGTCTTATTCTATTATACTGATATATATATATATATATATATATATATATATATATATATATATATATATATATATATATATATATATATATATATATATATATATATATATTATTCTCTTAATCTCAGGAAACGTCATAACTTGATGTTTAGGTCGATATTGAAAAAACACAATAATTCTTTAGCATGAAATAATATTGTGTTATTCTATCTTCAATAGTCCACATTTTCAGGTCATAATATGAAAGTACAAGTAAATATCAATACTCCTATCGATTATGATATTATGTTATGAAGGTATTTACGATTAAATGTAATTACTCTTGTAAAAGGGTATCCATATTGTTGCACCCCAAAATTTGCCCTCTCTTTTTTAGCCCTAACTGGATTTTGCTTTGCGTTCATTTGCATCATCATCAGGTTGTAATTCATGATCATACTTTGCATGGGATCAGGAGTTTCTGTGAATCAAACCCTCAGGTATCAGGTTTAATCTCTTCAAGAATTTTTTCAGATATCAAGAGCCAAAGATTTTCACCATTAGC
This sequence comes from Lathyrus sativus, assembly GCA_963859935.3. Lineage (NCBI taxonomy): Eukaryota > Viridiplantae > Streptophyta > Magnoliopsida > Fabales > Fabaceae > Lathyrus > Lathyrus sativus. Next base: position 603,536,508 of record OZ012738.1, read on the forward strand.
CTTTCATGTCCTACTTTCATCATATCATACGATGTTCTATTACATGTCGAGCATGTGGGTTCACAAGGTAAGGATTGGGTCGGTTCGTTGTTTTCCATTTCAAATAAGATAAATTGGTTATCATGGGCTACATGGAAGAAAAGGTTAATCGTCTAAGGTTGGGTTCAAGTTGGAAAGTTTACTCATGCAAATTCCTTCAAGGAGAAGTTACTTGAAGAATAATAGGATATTCAAGATCAATATTCCTAATGAACATGAAGTGCAAGGCTTAATTCAAGATTTCTTCATCCAACTTTGTTTCAAATTCAATGTTCAAGTGGAATTCAAAAGATCACAAGCTCATAATTCAAGACTTCATTCATTTCAATGGCATAAGGGAGATCCATCATTCCAAATTCAAGATTCATGAATTCAATATTAGATTCAAGAATATTACAAAGGAAAATGTCATGACATTGCAAGAATGTCACATTTGTTACAAAGTTTCTAACTCTAAGTAATGCTTAGAAATTTAAGTTATTTATAATCTTAATTCAAGTTTCTAACCAACTTCATGCTATGGTACCCTTCATGCCCCATCAAGTCCACATGTTCCTCATTATGCTTACAAACATCCAAGGAAAATAATTAAGATTCAACTTAGCATTGGAACATTTCAAGATCAAGACTATGCATACTTAATCATGGGTAATTTTAATCTAAAACAATCACATGCAAGAAGTGACAAATTGCCTCATAACCAAACAAGTCATGTCACAAGACCAAGGGAATGAACTCATGGCGATGCATCTACATATCAAATATCATAATTTTAAAAAATATTGTCAAAGGTAGAAACTTGGACCATAAGGGCAGTCCAAGCACAAGCAAACAAATGGGTTCAATATTTGAGAGCAATACAAAGTGCAGCAGAAAAAAGACAGCCTAGGCAAGTGTAACAGCAAAAATACAACAAAGTAGGATTCATGAAAATGGAAAGAAAGAGAGTGACATCAAGAAAGTGGTAAGAGGCATTTCTCAATGAAAATCTGAAGTTTTGAAACAAGTGAAAACCCTAATGTGCTGAGTTTTAAAACAAGAGGGAGAACATTGACTAAAGGAGAGAGGGTGTGAGAGCAAGAGGCATTGAAAAAATCAGAAAAAAGATATTGAAAAAAGAGAAAGAAAAAAACATTGAGAGAACAAGAGAGTGATAGAAAACCAGAAGAAGGAGGTGAACCATAGAGCACAGCCAACAAAAGCCATTGTTGATTAGAAGGAGAAGAGTAGCTTTTGGGTATCTTTCCTTTCAAACCCTTATATCTTTACATGTTTTTGTATGTTTTTATTTTCCTTTTTAAGTAATATTTATGTTGTACATAGTGTAGTAAGGTCTTAAGAATGAACAAGAACTGTTGTAAAAAAGTAAGAAAAAGAAAGAACATAGTGTAGTTTTCATAGTGAGATGAGTTGAAAAATACTCATCTTTACTGTCATGTTCGCACTGCGAAGCTTTCTTCGCCTAGCGAACACGCTTTCGTGGTACTAAAAGGGCCACTAGACAGTCTGTTTTCCCTTATTTTTATCTAGCGAGTTGTTCGCTGGCACCTTTGCACTGCGAACTTTGGCACCTTTTGCCTCTAATTGCGTTCGCTAGGAAGTTCGCACAGCGAACTTCTTGTTGTTTTTTCTGGGCAGCTTCGCTGCAAGGTTCACACAGTGAACTTCAGTGCCTTTCTCCTCTGTTTGTGAATAGTGCATGTTCGCTAGGAAGTTCGCACAATAAACTTCTTGTTGTTTCTGGGCAGCTTCGCTGCAAGGTTCACACAACGAACTTTTCATACTTTTCCAAAAAAAAAATTTCATGCTGTTTTTTTATGACTTGTTTTTTTCAAGCGGACTAACACGATGTGGTTGTACGACCATTATATGTATAATATTACGATCATCCTTGACTTTTGGTTCCGCAAAACAATTTTTAAAATAAACTCTTGATTCTTCTCGAGCCATTTTTGACCTTGTAAGTCGATCGCCTTGTGCATCGCCATTAACCTTGTTCGCATCACCTCAAACTTTTTAAGCAATCAAACCTTTAATCCAACGTCAAGCGAATTTTCTCAAACAACTACTAAACCAATTCACCATTATTTCTTTTCATAACTTTTCTCTTAAAACCTTGGTCTCGTACCAAGTGCATTTTCAAAAAATTTATTTTCACAATAAAACTTGAATGGTCGTGGAGTGGTTAGGCGTAGGCCTTCTCCTATCCTGAGTGCTTGACATTAACTTTAGGGTTCACTGTCACAAAGCACTTACCATTCAAGATCAAAACACTTTTAATAAGAGAATGAAGTTCTCTTTTTATTGAATTAAAGAGAGAGGCTTGAGTGCAGACTTCTTCCTCTCCGAGTGTCAGGATACTCACTATAGAGTGTGTGGTCTTGATACTCGTCTTTCAATATGAAGACGTGACTGTATTCGCCACACCTTTTCGTGACAAAAATTTGAGATAAAGAATTGGGTACTACCCGCAAGGGGTTACTATCCGAGGACATATTTCATCCCTAAAAACAACTTCCACAAATCAAACGTGACATCTTTCCACGAAGGCGAAAATTAATCTTTTCAAAAAGGATATGTTACGTCCATTCTACCGCAAACAGGTAACGCATAAGTCTCCACGAGCAAGCAGCAATACACCTAACTGCTAGAATGCGCACGTTAGCATCATCCATAAAACCCCAGTTAACCGTAGGCCAAACTACGGCTGCTCTGATTCTTTCCTTAGGCACGAGGGCCCCAATCCTCGCCGAGCACACTTCTATCTTTCACCCGTAGTTTCCCGAACTACGTCGACTCTGTCTTTCTCATATCTGTTGAGAATACGTAGGCCTAGGACCGCGAAGTCCTATCGAGTCTCTCTCCTCCCCCCTTTATCTCACATTTCCCTGTTTCTAACCTCTTTCTTTATCCCTTGGAACACTCTTATATAGCAATACCTTTTAGCAGATAACTTCACACATAGACAAACAAATGGTTCCCATCGATTACGATGGATGCGAGGGATGTTAATACCTTCCCTTCGCATAACCGGCTTCCGAACCTTTTCTCTTGGTTGCAAGACCATCTTATCCATTTCTTTTCTTAGAGTTTTCTCGATGTTTTCCCTTTCCCTCATAGGATAAATAAAGTTCGATGGCGACTCTTCTATCTTTCATTCTCGCCTCTCCGTCGTTACATTTTTCGAGTAGCGACACATATATGTAATTAATATTCTTAGACCTATGTGGATATTCTATGACCTTTAATTTGAAAACTAATTAGTATACTCATTAACCAAATACTTATACACATAAGTAAGTCTTATGATATTTTGGGCAATTCTTTATAACATATTACTTTTAACTTAAATATGTTACTTTAAATTCATCATTCTTTATATAAAGTTATGAGTTTTAACATGTATGGTTTGTCTTCCTTATCACTATACCAAAAAAGACCTATAGCAGCATTTTTTTTTCCTTTAGCAAAGCTTAAAAGCGTTTCCTAAAGTGGTGCTGCTGTAGGTAAAGGCGACGCTTTTTTAAAGGGAGAAGCGCTGCTATAGGCCCTCTTTTAGCAGCGCTTTTTATAGAAAATGACCTCTTTCCCCCTTCCCCTTTTAGCGGCACTTTCAAAAGCGCTCTCTAAATTTTATTTTCTTAAGACCTTTAGTAGCGTTTTCAAAATCACTTTTTAGGGAGCGTTTTTTAGGTAAAGCGCAGTCTATTCTGCATATTTTTATGAAGTGTTTTTGTTAACTGCTGTCGCACAATTCTTTATAATTTATCACATAAATCTGCTTATAACAATTATATTCAACAAAAGCCTTTATTTCAACACTTAGTACTTATATATACCATAACAATTCAACAAATAAACCTGCTTATAATCATTGTAATTCAACACAAGTCTTTATTTCAACACATAAGCCTTAATATATATATATATATATATATATATATATATATATATATATATATATATATATATATATATATATATATATATATATATATATATATATATATATATATATATATATATATATATATATATATATATATATATATATATATATTATAATTCAACAGAAACGATCCATAATTTTAAAATATATTCCAAAACTAATAACTTCACAAATATATTCACTATACATATAATTACAAATTTCATATTTTCGGATGCTCACAACAACTTCTAGAAGTATATCAATGATCCGCTGTCATGCACGGATCAAAAACGAGTAATTTTAAGAAAATAGTTAGCGGTAACGACAACTCGAGTATCGTTCTCACAAGGATTCTTATATTATTTCAACCAACTAAAGAAAAGGTTTATGGGGGTTTTAAGTTTTGATTTAGAAAAGTGATTAAAAATATAAGTTGAAACAGTTAATCTGCTGTTTTGGTTTCCCAACTTATCATCGATCCAAATAATTCCTAATTCCTAAGCGGAATTTATCTCCTTTTAGATTATAATAACAATCAAACAAGAGCAATTGATATTATATGATACATATTCTTAATTTCTGAATTAAGCAAACAGATGAAATATAGTGGTCGTGAATTAAGCAAACACGAGAAACATATGCAGATTAAGCAAACACAATTAAAGTATAAGAACATGCAATCATCAAAATAAATCAATTATACCTAAGATAAATTGAATTAAGCAAACAAAATATCACAGAAAATATTTGAAAGGAAATAGATTTTTATGGGAAATTAAAAGAACCTCAAAGTGTCGGCGGAAACCGATTACAACAGATTAACCTGAAGAAGTTAGTTCTCCATGAATTCTTCATACGAAGCAAAGTAAATTCGTGAAAAGAAGGTTAAGTGACATTAGTATGGCTTCTAGGTATAAGAAAGCATCAACACTTCTAGTTTTAACTCAACTGGGTCGAAAAACATAAAAAACTCGACCCAAAACTAAATATTTCAAACGACAGATTTTGGGTCATGATTTCAACGAATTATTTGGACCTTCTACACTCTGAATCATCCTCTTCCTAAAATATTAAAGTTGTAGCTCTTTGTCTTAGATTTTCAACGCCTATTAGAACGCGCAATTCCGATTCTCGCAACTCCAGTTATGAATCAAACAGTGGACAGATATCAAATAACCGCTAAAGCTGAAAATAAGTTGCGAAAATAAAATAAAGGTAAAAACAAACTTAAATATGAAAACACATTAAAATAATAAAAATACTCAAATAAACTGTAGGAATTCCTAAGTATAACAATGAAAGAATGTGTATGAAGATGTACTGATCAAATTCCCCCACACTTAAACTTTTGCACTCCGAGCAAAATATTATCAAGACTCATGAAAAACAAAAGCATTTAGATACTCCTTCTAGGCTATAAACTCTTCTTCGGTCAAGATTGCATCGATAGGTACTAATTTTTCACACTAAGGATATCTCAAGAATACAAATCTGCAATTGTGCGGTCATAAAGCTCCCTCCTATACAAACCAATCTAAATCATGTTATTATGCTTAAGTCTAACTTACTCATCGTTCTTTTTGCTCTCTTTCATTCTAATGCAATCACATTAAGCCCTTTATCTATTCAGACACATGATAAATAAGCTTGTTAGTGACTATGATCCATATCTTATCAACAATTCTAAATTAACCAATTAAATAGCAACAACAATAATTTTTTTAAAGGTTTCACAATCGTTAGCCTAATGATCGGGTGAGGGTCACCTAACTTAAAAGACAGATTCCTATTTAGATTTTTTATTAAGCATGTGATCATTCACTTATTTGCATCAGCTTAATTACTTAGTGTGTGATTTCTAGATGGTGTTGACTGCTAGATAAACTACTTAAGACCTATTAAATGATGAAAGCTCAAGGCTATGTCATAACAAGTATTTAAATCAAATTCCATGTTCGAGAGACTTAAGGTGTTAAAATGATACTGATCTTATGAATTTTTCCTAAGTCTCCACAATCTAACCTCAAATTAATCTATAGCTTAAAAATTTCAAAAGATGCATTGTGTTTCAAAGTAAAAAGAAAAATTATTATTATTTATTTAAGAACAAAACTAGAACAAAACAAAGAAAATAAAATTTTAAAAAATGGTTCCCTCCCCCACACTTAAAATATACATTGTCCTCAATGAAATAAAATTAATATAAAATAAGAGTGATTGAAAGGAAAGAACACACCCGAGTAGTCAAGGTGGATAGGTGATCACATAAGCAGCCTTTCCTAAAGAGAGATCTTTTGCAGGCTCCTCTTCCAAAGTGGGGATGTCATACAATAGCTTTGGGTAGCATCCATTGAACTTGAAATTATTATTGGTGCCTTCTCCTTTTATTCCAGGATCAAAAAAGAATCTTCGATAAATAAAAATGTCAAATGGGCACGTGAATGTGATATCCTTTTCCACAATATCAAGAATCAAAGAATTAAGGGGCTCCCTCACTAATTTTGTTCCATCTTCCATCGAGGTCTATCCAATTCCCTTTTTATGTTTCTTCAAAACCTACAAAAGTTTATTATCTTGATCAAAATCAAGGTTAGAAGAAATTATAACAGGTAGCTTTTCATTCCTCTCTAAATAGACATATTTTAGATTGTCCATAAGTGGTTTAAGCTTTAAGGAAGGAGGTTGTTCAATGGAAGGCATGGTCAGGGCTGCCATGATATCAAGAGCTTCAGCTACATAAATGGCATCATGTAAAGCATCACCCTGCAAGGTGTCGCACCTCAAAAAATCACGTAGACAATTCGGAGAAACGACCCTCGTGCGAAAGGTGCGGAAATGTGGTTCGACAGAGTCGTCACCGAACTTTATTTATCCCAAATAGACGGGAGAGGAAAATATCGAGAAAACCTCTTAAAAATGAAGAGAACATGACCGTCGCAACCTGATGTTCCGAGTTCGGGAGTCGGTTACGCAAAAGGAAGGTATTAGCACCCCTCGCGTCCGTTATACTCAACGGGAACATCTTAATTCGAATTATGACGAGCATTAGCTATGCTTAGTTGTTCTCTTCTCAATACTAAATACTAAACGATACGATAAAAGGATATAGGAGATAAGGGGAAAATGGATGTTTATAGGATAGGGTGCTTGCCAAGGATTGGGGCCCTTGTGCCTATGCGTGCTCATTCGGACGAGAATGAGAAATCAAAGCTTCGTAGTTTAACTACGGGAAGGGATGGGGAAATGGAAGATGAATAGAATTATCACAGAATAACAGAGAAAGATAGAAGTGTACTCGCCAAGATCATTGCAATCTTGTGCCTACGTATCTTACATTCAAGAGTGAATGAAGAATCAGAGCGTCTGTAGTTCGTGGTAACGACCACGAAAAGACGAGGTTGAAATGAGTTTGAAGTGGGTACGGATGACGATTACTCGAAGCTTAAGAAAGGATCCTCGGGCCCAAGTAATCAGGAAAGCGAGTCAATGACTTGACTATCTCTCTTTTTCATCTTGAAAAGAAGGTTGTGTTTGAAGGGTGTTTGAAACGATGAGTAGTTTGGAAGATGGTTGAACGTTGTTGAATTTTTTAATGTTATTTAAAGGCGTCACTTACTTACACACGATTAAGATAACCTGCATCCAAACAACTGAAAGAGAGATCAAAGGCTCAATCCCCCTCTTTACACCTTGAAAATGAGTTAGATAGTTGTTAATTTATTGATATTTTGTTTGAGGAAATCCGCTTGACATTGGATCAAGGGTTTGACTTATATTTGCATGCAAAACGTGTTGGAATGGAAATGGTTTGAAAACGGAACCGACTTGACGATGAATCAAGGGTTAATTTGTGAGAAACAATACTAGTCCCTGAGGGTGCTCCCAATATCGAAACCACGATGAAGTGTGTGCAGTAGGTTGATGGAGAATGCGGAAGAGCACTCGACTTACAAGAGGTGGTTGAAAATGGCTCGATGATGTATTGAGAATTAGTTTGAAAATGGTTTGGTCTACTCTAGTCCCTAAGGGTGCGCCTAGAAGATAAACCACAATCAAAGAAATACGAAACATACATCGAATGGGAGAAGGATACATTGAAATTACACGGGATTGCACGAAATAAAAGGTCTCATTGTCAGGTAGACCAAGAGAAAGTCGTGTGTGTGCAATGTGTCCTAAACTAATCCTTGAGCAAAAGTCGGGCACAACTCCATGCTAGGATTCCTAAAAATGTCCAAAGATCCAACAGTCTACCAATTTAGGCTTTTAGAGTTTCGATCATTTATTAAGTGTTTTCGAATACGTGTGAATGAGGTAAGAATATGACATGAGTATGAACAATATGAATAATATGACAAGATAATATAACAATAATATCAAGATAATATTTACAATAATATACAAGATATAATGACTGAATTTAAATCAAGGGTATATTTTGACTGAAAATAAAACAATTGTATATTGACGGAAATTAAAGTTAGTGGTTAGTTTGTTATGAATTGAATCGGTACGAAATGTAATGGTAAACCGTCGTAGCTTGACTTATGATGAGAGTCAACTTCTAGAAGTATATCAATGATTCGTTGTCGCGCATGGATAAAAAATGAGTAATTTTAAGAAAATAGTTAGCGGTAACGACAACTCGAGTATCATTCTCACAAGGATTCTTGTATTATTTCAACCAACTAAAGAAAAGGTTTATGGAGGTTTTAAGTTTTGATTTAGAAAAGTGATTAAAAACGAAAGTGATTAAAAATATAAGTTGAAACAGTTAATCTGTTATTTTGGTTTCCCAACTTATCATCGATCCAAATAATTCCCAATTCCTAAGCGGATTCTATCTCCTTTTCGATTATAATAACAATCAAACAAGCGCAATTGATATTATACAATACATATTCTTAATTTCTAAATTAAGCAAACAGATGAAATATAGTGGCCTGAATTAAGCAAACACGAGAAACATATGCGGATTAAGCAAATGCGATTAAAGTATAAGAACATGAAATCATCGAAATAAATCAATTATCCCTAATATAAATTGAATTAAGAAAACAACATATCACAGAAAATAATTGAAAGGAAATAGATTTTTATGGGAAATTAAAAGAACCTCAAAGCGTCGGCAGAAACCGATTATAGCAAATTAACTTGGAGAAGTTAGTTCTCCATGAATTCTTCATACGAAGCAAAGTAAAATCGTGAAAAGAAGGTTAAGTGACAGTAGCACGGCTTCTATGTATAAGAGAGCATTAACACTTCTGGTTTTAACTCAACTGGGTCGAAAAACATAAAAAAACTCAACCCAAAACTAAATATTTCAAATGGCAGAATTCGGGTCCTGACTTCAATGAATTATTTGGACCTTCTACACTCTGTATCATCCTCTTCCTCATACATAAATGTTGTAGCTCTCTGTCTTAGCTTTCCAACACCTATTAGAATGCACAATTCTGATTCTTGCAGCTCCAATTATGATTCAAACAGTGGACAGATATCAAATAATCATTAAAGCTGAAAATAAGCTGCGAAAATAAAATAAAGGTAAAAACAAACTTAAATATGAAAACACATTAAAATAGTAAAAATACTCAAATAAATTGTAAGAATGCCTAAGTATAACAATGGAAGAATGTGTATGAATATGTACTGATCAATCAACAAATTCCAAAACTATATACGACTTCCAGAACTATAATTATCCAGTAGTATGTACAGAACATCATAACAACACAAATCTCTAAAGACCATAAACTCCGATCAAAAGACAAAAGACAATATAGCTTATACAATTCTCATCTCAAGAATGTATTGACATCATTCCTCCTTAATTTCTTCCAATTTATCTTTCGAGTAAGTACCACACTTGAATTCATCAAAGTACTATATAATATAACATAATATGCATGATTTAGTTAAAACTAATTACTTAGAAGAAATATCGATTAAATATTAAAATAATTCATATAAATTATAAATCCATACCATATTTGGAATCTCTATTTGACCCGAATGAATAATTTCCTTCATAAACCTCAATACAAAATAACCGCAATCAATACCATTGCGCTGACGAGGACACTGCACATGAAAAAAAATACGAATATATATCAAGATATATAGTTTAACTAGTTTTATCATGTAGAATCACTATAACAATCAAAATTGTGAAAATATACCTGCACCCTGATCCATCTAATGTTGTTAGCCTTACTCTTTGGCACTCTTGCTTGTCTTTGTGATCAGAATATTTGTATAGCTCTAACATAATATACATCAATATTTTCATATAATGTTCAACAGGGTACATCCATCTCATATAAGTTGGACCATACAATTGTGTCTCTTTCACAAGATGAACAACTAGATGTATAATTTTGTCAAAAAATGATGGAGGAAAATACATTTTAAGCTCACACAAAGTAATAACTATTTCTTTTTACAATGTTGGTAAGATCACAGGATCGATCACCTTACTACAAATTGACCTGAAGAAAAAACACAATTTAGTTATTGCGATTCTTACTTTTTTTTGGCAAAATAGAACGTATACCTATTAGTAGAAAGTGTTCCATTATAACATGTCAATCATGTATCTTTAAACTCTTTAACTTGAGGTCTTTCATAGACACAAGTCTTCTAATATCTTAAGAGTATCCTTCTGGAACTTTAACTTCACTTAGAAACTTACATAATATTTTTGTCTCCTTTCTAGATAAAGTATAAGTAGCAGATGGTAGATATGTTCGATTTACTTTCTTCAAGGGTCCTAATTCATTTCTTATTCCCATCGCTACCAATTCCTTTCTTGCTTTAAGGTCATCCTTAGACTTTCCTTGTATATTGAGTAACGTACCAATAACACTTTCAAATACATTTTTTTCAATATGCATAACATCAAGAAAATGTCTTACATACAACGACTTCCAATACGACAATTCAAACAAAATTAACCTCTTCTTCCACCCACGTGTGACAAGCGTATGAGCAAAAGGCTTGCCAAACTTAGTACTCACGTCTTTCACCTTTTCAAAAATTTGTTCACCTGTCAATGTAGGTGGAGCTCTACCTTGTTCTGAATTTTCATTGAATGTTTTTCTCCATCCACGATAGTGATGATTAGAATTTAAGAATCTACGATGACCAAGAAATACATTCTTCTGACCAAGTTCCAATCATGTCCAATCTGTGTTTTCTTCACAAATTGGACACGCACATTGACCTTTAATGCTATACCCCGATAGATTTTCATATGCTGGAAAATCATTAATTGTGCCAAACAACATCACCCTCAAATTGAAACTTTTTTTCCTATATCCATCATAAACCTCCACACCGTTCTCCCACAATTCTTTAAGTCTTTGATTAAAGGTGTCAAGTACACGTCTATGTCATTCCCTAGCTAGTTGTTTAGGACCAAAAATTAACATAGATAACATCATGTACTTACATTTCATACATAGCCATGGAGGTAGGTTATAAATCATAATAATCACAGGCCATGTGGAATGTGAGATACTTTGTAGACCATGCGGGTTCATTCCATCAGTAGATAATGTCAAGCGAAGGTTTCTCGCTTCTTCTCCAAAATCAGGATACTCATTATCAATTTTCATCCACTGTGGTGAATCTGCCAGATGTCGATACTTTCCATCTATAATTCTATCATTTGTATGTCAAGTTAAGTGTTTTACATCTGTTTCACTACGAAACATGCGTCTAAATCTCGGAATTATAGAAAAATACGATAAGACTTTTGTTGGGGACAACTTTTTCTTATACCGAAATACATAGCATTTAGGACACTTGTTTAATGATGCATATTCATTTCGAAACAAAATGAAATCATTTGGACAAGCATGTATCTTATTATAGCTCATGCCAATAGAGCACAACTTCAACATTAACATTCTCGTTACTTAATTCAAGTTTCCATCAACAACACCAACATTAACATATATACAAAATTAATTTATGTTTTCATTAACATCAACAACATCACAATGTTCAACATTAACATTAACATTAACATCAACAACAATTAACATTAACATCAACATTTAACATCAACTTCAACATTAACATCAACAACATCAACATTAACCTTTAAAATACCTTATAAAATTTAACATCAACATTAACATCAACAACATCAACATTATCTTCACTATTTCCACAATAAAAAAAACTCATCAAACCATAACCATGAAAATGAAGAAAATGCATAAATACCTTGAAAATGGTGGTCGAACAGAGGAGGGAGTACGGCGAACGGACAAAGGGAGAAAGACAGACAGAGGGAGAAACCACCGGTGGTCGGACAGACGGAGGGAGTACGACGGAGGGAGTAGGGTTTATATGCGAGAGAGAAAGAAAAAATGGGTCTGAAATGAAAATTTTGTTTTATTTTTAGAAAACTAAATACCTATAGCAGCGCTTTTGTAAACCCCCCCCCCCTATAGCAACGCTTTCTCCTAAAAAGCGCTTTCGTACCCACCCCCTCCCCTTTAGAAATGCTTTTGGAAAGCGCTCTCTAAGGTCTACCTTAGGCAGGACCTACAGCAACGCTTTAGGAAAGCGCTTTCGTGTCCCCCCTATAGCAGCGCTTTAATATCCCCTCATTTAGCAGCGCTTTCTTAAAAGCACTTTCTATTGTATTGCATAACAATGACATTTCGCAACGCTTTTTAAAAGCGCTTTCTAAAGCCATGTTATAGTAGCACTTTTTCCTTTTTTTTTAAATCTTTAGCAGCGCTTTTATAGAAAGTGTTGTCTTCGCAGTGCTGTCAAAAATCATTTTTGGCGTAGTGTATCGAATACAATTTCTACAATGTTGAAATTTAATTCTTTTTTATTGATTAATATTTTGACCATTATTGATATTTTAATATTAAAATCAATACATTTTAATAATTAATTATTGTCATCCAAGTGGGAGATTGTTAGATTAATTATTTAATTAATCAAATATGGATTGACATAATTAATTATATTATGGTCTATTGTTATTAAACACCAAATAGATGAATTGTTTGATTGGGATTTGTGCCTGAATATACTGTGATGGGTTGAACCATTTAGTTAAGCCCAATAAGAGCTCATTGCCCTCATTGTTTAGCTATTTAAGTGTCTCCTCATTAGACAATTAACATATTTTGAAAACCGTAAACGGTAATGAGGGTAGTAACTCTCTCATACTCACTCTTCTGATGGTCGTCTCTCAAATCCTACAAGATACACTGTTCTTATCATTGTTGATTATTATTCAATATAAAAATATGTTATAATTTGTATCTATCCCATTATTTTAAATTCATCATCTTAATCATCAATAGCTATTTAACCCCATTTCATGTTCTTACAATTTTCCAAATAGAGTAGTTAAATTCATAGAAGAGAAGTCTTTAGATTCAGAAATCATAATGACTTTAGTCTACAGTATGTAGTTTAGGCATCTAAGAACTTTGATAATTGAATCCTCATTTTAAAACACACATTTTACCCAAAGTTCTATATGATTCACAATGTGAAAAAAATATTTTTCCATATCCTAAATGTTTTTTTCAAGTTTTTGTCGCAGTGCAGATAGCATGTGAAGTTTGTTAGACGAAGGAGAATCATCTAGAGGGGGTGAATATATCCAAGTAAAAAAAAACATTGCTTTACAAAAATTGTTTTAAAAAATTAATGGCTAGCGAAAGTGACTCGAATCGAATTGTCTAAACCTAACCGCTATAAAAAAAAACTCGGATATGCGTATATGAAAACCAATCGATGATAATGATAAATAAATCAATCAATATGCTATAAATCACAATTACTTGAAAGCTACTCAACAAGTAAAGTTATTTCCAATGATAAAATCAGATGAAAACTTAATTGAGACAAATTATCACACACCGTATTCACAATTAATTTTGTTTAGAATTTTGTATGATTTTTTTGATTTGCAAATCCAACCACAATCAAATAGATTGTGATCAACTCGATAAAACTTCTTTCAAAAGGTTATCAAAAAGTTTAACCAAACTTATTGATCACACAATCTAAGAATTCAACAATTTTCAAATGAAAAATAAAAGAGATAGAAATAAAGAGAAAGTACACAAGGATTTGTTTAGGAAGTTCACCAATCAGACTCGTTATGGGTATGTTTGTCCTCAATTAGAATTCGAATTAAGATAGTGAAAATTAACTTTATTTTTCAAATGTAGTTTACAATATAAATGTAGCAATGCAACCCTACAAACCTTATGTTTGACGTTGATTCTAGCATTTTCTCTTCCCTTGATCTGAGCTTGGTCAAGTCACCCAACAATGCCAATTTGATTCACCGTCTCACACTACTCATTTGCAAGAACCCTACGTTCTTCAAAGCCTTCATTTAATCAAATCCAAATTGAGAATTATTGTAACCCAAGATTTACCAATTTGATTCATCGTCTCATGCTACTCCTTTGCAAGAAACTTTTATTCTTCTAAGCTTTCACTCGATTGAATCCAAATTGTTTAATCTTGTTCAAAACCTTCAAATCCCCAATTGATTTTTAAGGAAAACCCCACATTGGTTTTCTTATTTGAAACCCCCAAAGATATTAACCCAAAAAAAAAAAAATGATTATATGTAGTTTGTTTGTCTGTATGCATAGAATGAAGGTTTTAGGTGAAGAGCACTCTTTGAAACTCGATTTTGTTTATTATTTTCTCAAAATCACTAAAAAGAATGATGCATGTATGAAGTATATATATATATATATATATATATATATATATATATATATATATATATATATATATATATATATATATATATATATATATATATATATATATATATATATATATATATATATATATATATATATATATATATATATATATATATATATATATATATATATATATATATATATATATATATATATATATATATATATATCTGTGTGTGTGTGTGCGCGTGCGCGCGCGCACGCAAGTTGGATGCAAAAAGAAATGCAAGAGATTTGAAAAAGTCATGAATTTTTGAAATAATGTGTTACATAGGTTGACCTATGTAAGTCATGTGTCGACATTCGATGCATGTGTCGTCCTGTATACGTCATGAGTCGACCTATATAGGTCATGTGACGACTTATGCAGTCAGCACATCAAATAGAGGCTACATGCTTTAAAAATGAGTTACATAGATCGACATGTAACTCGTAAAGGTCTACATGTATAGGTCATGTTTAAATCTTTGTAGTCAGCACATCAAATAGAGGCTAGAGACTTTAAAAATTAGTTACATAGGTTAACTTGAAGCTCGTACGTGTCGACCTATAGACCTATTTTGTACATAAAAACATATTTTTAATGCATGAATCCTTTTCTAAACCATGACCAAATTTTTTATGCTCCCTAATTCTAAGATGCTCATTAAGACTCAGAGGATATTGTCCAATATACTTAAACGCCAAAGTATCCTAGTTTTGACATCATACAAAATACATCTAACAGAAAGTTGCACTCACAAAGTTTTCATCCTGTCCACGAGGACTTGTTATGTCTCAAAGACCATTCAATAGTTTATATTAATTTAAGTTAAATTTATCATAAGATTGTTTTTTTAGCGAATACTTGAAAAATAAAATGATATAAAATAAATATGTGGTGTAGTGAGAAACTTTGTTAGGGTTAGACTTCATTGACCCATTCTTATGTAACATATTTTCCCAATAATATTGAAGCTCTCATAAAAACTTATATCTAAGTCAACGATGTGAGATCAGACGTATTATCTAATAAACGATCTCACATCCTATTAACGAACACGTCAACATTATGTTTTGTTCCATTCTAGTACTAGAGTTAGGTATATGTTGATGGTGAAGAACCTTGAACCACGGGTGTTGATCTCTGATACAGTGGCGCGCCGGTGGATCTGCAAGGTAGCACTCCAAAAACCAAAAACGTTTAGGATTCAAGATGAATGTAGTAAAAAATGGATATCATAAAGTATACATTGAATGTCTCATGAGATAGCTTTTATACCTTCAGTCATTTAGAATGGACTGACACTGATTTGAGCAATATTTACTTTGGGCCTTTGGCTGGCCTAGAATAGTTACCCCTGAGACTTGTTGGACGAGTATCAGTCAAGAAAGTCTTAGATACCGTGGCTGGCCCCTGAATAACATGTTGCTCTTGGTCAGAAGTGGAAACGCATTGGTTCAGTTGCAAAAGTAATTGGAGGCGTGTGCATTAAATGCTTTCCTATTATTAAAACCTTTCACTCCCCTTTTCTAAAAGTGTTTCCCTAAGGGTATAGGTTAGGGCGTGATTTATCATTGGTACTGGTCAAAAAGTACAGGTATGTGTGTTCCTCCTGCAAGGGCAAGGGAAATCAAAGGTCTTAGTAGGTTTATAACAATTTGGGGGTGGTTAGGGCACTCCACCACGACGGGAAACCCTATATGGTGGTGTTTTATGGTAGTTTAGAAGTCTTGTTCACGTGAGGTGAGAGACCCTATTAATGGATGATTTTCTTAAGTATAAGCTTTTGAGGGGTGTGATCATATGAGTTATGATCTTGTTAAGCGTTATGCTTTAGGGTGTAATGAATTTTCCTTTCTACTACAAGGGAGATGTATTTATAGAGACCGTTCAGGCTTAATGTTCTCTTGGGAAAGGTCACTGCCCACTCAGTCAATGGTAAACCATTTATTTCCTATTTTTAAGGAGGTCATAGGACAATTAATGACCCTAACTTCTCTTTGTCCCATGAACTTCTTTTCCCATGATTGAGCAATATGAAAATCTTAGGGGCAACGTGGTACCTCACCTTGGGCGATATTTTATTGTTTCCTGGCCTTAGGCGTTCTTCAGGAATCACCTTAGGAGAGTCGCCTTACGAATATAAAACTACATAGTCCCTCAAACACGAGGTCTTTTGATCTAGAACAAAGTGTTTTAGATCGAGACTCAAGGGAGTATCCCGAGGACCTGGACCTTTTAAGGATAGATTTAGGTGAATATTTTATCAGCTTGAAAGGTATAAATCCTTTAGAGGAGAGTTTAGTTAGTCTTGGGAATCTAACTCCCTAAGGTGAAACTGTATGTAGCTCAAATGATGAGACTATAAGTCTCTTAGGCGAGGCATTTTAACCAATCGGACGGGACTTCCATTGAGCCTTTTGGAAAGACTTTTGATCAAGTCTCTAGGGTTGGATATATGTCGCGTCTTTCAAGCTTGATTTTTGAGTCTAGTCCCACCCAATGGGACACTTAGTCCCTCCAGCGAAAGTTTAGATAGTATGGGGGAGTCTAGGTCCCTCAAGCAAAATTGTACGTAGCCCAGTTGATAAGACTATAGGTCCCTCAAGCAAGGAATTTTAACCTACATGGTGGGACTTCCGTCGAGCCCTCGGGGTAGACTTGTGATCAAGTCTCTCAAGCTAGATATCTATCGTTCCTCGTAGGCGTGATTCTTGAGTTTGGTCCTGCCCAAGCAGACACTAAGTCCCTCAAATGAGAATTTAGATAGCTTGGGGAATCTAAGTCCCTCTCAAAAAATTATATGTATCCCGACTGATGAGACTATAAGTCCTTCAGGAGAGGATTTTGATAGCTCAGTTGTGTTACCCTGAGGGGTGTAAAAGACCTTTTTCATGAAGTTCAACATAAAAAGTTGCCTCATAGGGCATGAATGACCTTCGTTATGAAGTTCAACATGCAGATATTCCCTCAAAGTGAGACAAGGACCTTCACTATGAATTCCAACATAAAGATGTTACCTTAAAGGGCGGAAAAGACTTTCCTATGAAGTCTAACATAAAGACATTGCCATAAAAGAAGGTAATGACCTCCGTTAAGAAGTCCAATATAAAGAGATTTCCTCAAAGCGAGGAAAGAACCTTCGTTATGAACTCCAACATAAAGATGCTGTCTCCAAAGGGCGGTAAGGACCTTCTTATAAAATCCATCATAAAGAGATTGCCTCAAAGAGCGGCAAAGACCTTCATTTTGAAGTCTTACATAAAGGAATTTCCTTAAAGGGTGACAAGGACCTTCATTATGAAATCCAACATAAATACATTGCCTCAAAAGGCGGCAAGGACCTTCATTATGAAGTCCAACATAAAGACATTACCTCGAAGGGCGGCAAGGAAAACATCTTCAGACTGACATAACATTTTATCCAACTGTAAAAATATGCAGAATTTTAAATGCAGAAAGATAAATAACACAGTCAATTGGTAACCCAGTTCAGTGCAACATCACCTACATCTGGGGGCATCCAAGCCAGGAAGGAAATCCACTATGATAGTACTAGTTAAAAGCTAAACTCTCCCGTTTACAACTTCTTGCCTAATCACTACCTTGTGCTACTTCTACCTAGAAATCACCATTTAGATATGAGATCCCCCCTCTCACTTCCTAACAATCAGTCATAGTCCTAGTGACTTATGCCTCGAGAAACCAAAAAGAAGAAGAACACTCTTCCAACTACAATACTCAGTTTTGCTTTAAAGCTTCAACCAAGAATGGTACACTTATGCTTACAAGGTTTAGAGTGAACAATAATACAAAGTCAGTCTACCACAATGTATCAAAAGATACAAAGGGTGAATTACAAAGTCACACATAAGAGAGTCTCAAAACCTAACACTACAAAACGTCCCCTTATTTTACAAAAGTGAAAGTGGTCTCTTCATTAGGTTTGGGTCTTCCTTAAATAGCCTTTAGACCTTGTGGGATTGGGCTCTCGAGGTGAAATTCATTGGGAATCAATTTAGAATCATAAGCATAATCTCCTGCACAAAAATAGGAACAATATACAAAGTTTCCTAAAAAGGCTCAACGATCCTTTTTCAGTAAACCATCACAATCTGTCAAAATAGAAGTTCCCAAAATATCCTTCCTTGGATAACGCATATGTGTGAATCAGAATGCACTAAAAAATCATACTCAAAATACCAAAATAGTCATGTCCTAGCTATCTGGTATAACATGTCCTAGAACTCACAACATCATGTAGAACATGATGTCTGACTGTCATGACAAAACATCTAGTTCAACATCTTGCTAACAGCATGTTGTTTTACCAAAATGCAGCCAATCCAAAAGTCACAGAACTTATATAAGATAAACAGCATTCTAGGTTCTAAGCAAAAGCAATCATTCTAGCTTCTACAACTTGTACGCACCGTGAGGTAGTTTCTAAAATATATGGCACGATCCCTCCAAGTTAGGGTGTAATTTTCTCTGTTGGGCGGGTAGAACCACTTCCTTCAAGACTGGGTCGCCTTCTTGCATTTTTATTGACTTGACTCTCAAGTTATATCTTCTAGTGGCTCTATGTTAGGCAGCAAACTCTCGAATGTGGTAGACTTTCCTCAACTCATCAATCAGGTCTGTTGCACAACTCAAGCATGTCTCATTTGCTTCTTTGTTGAACTAGGATCGTCGCCACGAGGGTACGTTGATCTCTACAAGTAGCATGGTGTCCACTCCATAGACCATGGAAAATGAGGTTTCCTTGGTGGTGGAATATGGAGTGGCGTGGTATGACCATAATATCTCATTGAGTAGTTCAGCCCATAAGCTCTTGTAATCATCAAATTTTTTCTTGAGTCATTTCAAAATTACTTTGTTTGCTGACTCAGCTTGATCATTGGCTTGAGGGTGTACGACAAACACAAATTCGTGTTTACTCCCGAGTCTTTTGCAAAATTTAGTGACCATAGTACTGGAAAATTGGGTCCCACTGTTATAGACAACGACTCTAGGAAGTTTGTACCTACACATTATTTGTTGCCAGTAGACACAACGCACTCTTTATGTCGTGATTTTAACTATGGTCTCCACTTCTATCTATTTGGTGAAGTAATCAACTCCTACTATCAAGAGTTTCAGTTGGCCCGACGCCAAGGGGAACAGACTAAAAATGTCCACACCCCATTGGTATAAAGGTCGGGGCGAAATCATTGACTAAAGAATTTTTGATTGAGCATGGTGAAGGTCAGCATTCCTCTGGCATTGATTGCACTTCTTGACAAAGGTAATGATATCTTTCATTAAAGTAGACTAATAATACCCCACTTTTAATAGTTTATGGGCGAGGGATTTTCCTCCAATTTCACTGCTACAGGCCCCCTTGTTCACCTTTCTTAGTACTAGGGCGATTTCGAGCTCTCGCAGACACCGTAGCATGGGCGAGGTACACCCCATTTTGTAGAGTTTCTCATAAAGCATTATGTACTTGGAAGTTTGTTTCTGAATTTTTCTTGCTTCCCTTCATCTAGTGGAAGCTCTTCAGACTGTAGATAACGCAGCATGAGAAACATCCATCTAGATTTTGGGACAACTTATAGGGAGTACACCTCATCCGCCTCAATGTTAGGGGAGGAAAGGTTCTCCTGAATAATATTTCTATCAAACCTCACTCTCTTCAACATGGTAAGCTTAGATATGAGGCTCACTCGAAAGTTTTGCTTGCAGGGGATGTGCTCTATTTTAAAAGAGGTGAAACAAGAGGATATATTTTGTACCTTTTGTAGATATATTATCAGTGGATTAATGGCTTGGTACTTCCTATAGACTTGGTTAGCGACCAGCAGGGAATCAATTTTGGCTATCAGTCTAGAGGCTCTCATATCTAAGGCTAGAATCATTCTAGCAATGAATGCCTCATACTTCGGTTGGTTATTGTTGGTGGTGGACTCGAACTTTAGTGTCTATTGTATGAGTATGTCTCTAGGTCCTTCTAGGACTTTATCAACATTGCTTCCTTTTACATTGGAGGCATCATCCACAGATAGCACCCACGCTGAAGAGGTCTTGTCATCTATGGGCGAGCTGAGTTCTGCTATGAAATCTGCTAGAGCTTGTGATTTGATGCTTCCCCTTGGAACATATTGGATGTTGTATTCGAAGAGTTCCACCACCCAGAATATCATCCTTCTTCATAAATTGGATTTCTTCAAGACTTGATGACCAGGGTAGTTTATTTTTACCACAATCTTGTGACCCCAAAAGTATTGTCTCAATTTCCTCGCAGCAACAGCGACGGTTAGCGTCAGCTTCTCAGTCTTTTAATATCGTGATTCGGCACCCCTGAACACTTTTCTCACAAAATACATGGGTTTCTCAACCATGTCTATTTTCTGGATAAGGACTGACCTCATTGTCTAATCTATGACCGAGAGATAGAGGAGTAACAGCGACCCATCTCACTGGTGATTCAGGATGGGGGTAACGTGAGGAAGTTATTGACCTTGGTGAAAGTCTCCTCGCATTCAAGGTTCCCTTTAAAATTCTCCTTTTTCTTTAAGGCAGTGATAGAAAGTAAGGTTTTGTCGCCTACGCATGAGAGGAAGCGAGATAGGGTGGCAAGACGACCTATAAGTTTTTGGACCTTCATTAAATTAGTGGGGCTTCTCATGGTGATAATTGATTGACACTTATCTAGGTTAGCCTCGATGCCTCTTCGTGTCAGCATTAAACCTATAAATTTCCCTGCCTGAACCCCAAAGGAACATTTAATAAGGTTTAGGCTCATATTGCATTTCCTCGCTGACTGTAGGATATCCTTCATATCTTATGCATGTTTGCACCCTTTAAAGGTCTTAATCATGAAGTTGTTGATAGGTGGTGCCAACGATCTTGAGGTGGAAGGTTATGACGTTATAGTAGAAGTTGTCATGATTTAAATCTGGTTATACCCTGAGTATGCATTCATGAAGCTAAACGTGCGATAGCATGAATATCCATTTATGAGGCAATCGATGTACGGAAGTGGATATGAGTCTTTGGGGTAAGCGGACTTCAAATTAGTGAAATTCACACACATGTTCCACATGTTATTAGCTTTTCATACCATAACCACGTTGGCCAACCAGGTGGAGTATTTTATTTCCATCATGAATCTAGCATCAAATAGTTTTCCCACTTCTTCTCCTATGGCAACCCTTTTCTCCTCGCTTACTGTATGCATCCTATGTGCTACTAGTAAAGAAGAAGGGTGGATGCCAAGGAGATAGGTTACCACTTTATAGTCTATTCCTGACATGTCGAAAGGAGCCCATGCAAACATGTCAATATTCTTAATGATTTGGTCGACTAGTTCTTGTTACTCCTCTGTGGACAGCAAAGTACATATCTTCATCACCTGATGGGCGTGAGGTCTCATCTGGACCTTCTTCAAATATTCTATAGAAGTGATCATATGCGCTTATGTGCCCAGTCAGGGGTCCCGACACTCAAGTCAATATTTGAAACTTCCGAATGAGGGATATCAACAAGGGAGAGCTCTTTTATAGTTGTCTCCATGCTACTTTTATAGCACTCTTGAGTTTCTTTTTGGTCCCCTCAGATGGTGCCAACTCACCCGTCAGGGAGCAGGTATTTTAAGGTTAGGTACAAGGTGGATACGGTTGCTCCCAAAGTGTTGATAGTCGATCGCCTCAGAATGATGTTATATGGTGACGTATGAGTTATGATATTATTGAGCGCTATACTTTAGAGTGTAATGATTTGTATTTCTCCTACAAGGGATATGTATTTATAGATTCCTTTGGGACGAGGCAGTACCTCTCTTTGAGTGATATGTTATTATAACCTTTTCTTAGGCTTCATCCAAACATCGCCCTAGGATAGTCCCCTTACAAATATAACACTACACCATCCTATGGTGCTCGAGTACTTTGATATTTTAATGCTTCTGATAAGACGGTTACTTTGCAACCTTTAGATATTCTCCTGTTCTTTAATTTGGATAGTTGACTGGATATTGATTCCCTTATAAAAGGTAGGGTTTTCCCTCCAACATCTCTTTTGCTTCACTTGCTACTCCATATGCATTCCTTACTTTTGGATTTATTCGTCAGCTCCATTGTTCTGACATTTGAAATTTTTGTTCCTTTCTTCTTTCTCGGCTTAACTTTGATAGTCTGAGTTGCACCTAAGAGGGAGGGTGAATTAGGTTCTTTGAAATTTTTTGGTTTTAACTGAATGAGGTTATTACTTATTTGTGATATGAAGGGGTTATGAAAGCAGTAAAGTGCAGAAAGTAAATAACACAAAGAATTATCCTAGTTCCCTCCACACTCCGAAGGTACATCCAGTCCCCTTTCACACCGAAAGAGATTTCACTATAGTTAGAATGAGTGTACAACTTACTGTCTAACCTATAGGTACATTAAAGGCTCTTAACACCTTTAAAATCTAAACACTAAGTGCAAGAAGAACAATCCTCTTCGATGCACACATTTGCTTTCAACAATCCTGAATAGCAAGGAGAATAAATACAATCTTTGATTTACAATGAGTTTGAAATCTATGTATACAAAGTTATCAATCCTATGATTGATCTTCTCTTTTAATGATAATTTCCATAACTATTTAAGACTTTGTTTCTCAAGAATTTTCTTTCAAATAATATGAAAATATGCAGAAAATTCTTATGAAAAATGACTTGACTCAAGATGTGGAAAGATGAAAATTTTAGTAAAGATTTTGAAAGAGGTATTTTTGAAAAATGAAAGTTTAGGTATTTATATGTTACAAGCACCCCTTTAAATTATCATGCAAATCTTCAGAAAATATGATGAACAATTGCCATGATTCAATGGAAACAATTCAGAAGAGAATGGTTGAAGAGGTGCAATTTTTCAAAACAATTTTTCAAAAACGTTAAGTGAGAAATCGATTGCACATACAACACAAATCGATTGCACACTAAGAAAAACACTTGAGATTTGAATTTTTGAACTGAGAAATCGATTGCATGAAAGCACCAACCGATTGCACACAAAACAGAAGCAAAAATAAGAAGATTTTTCACATATGCAATCGATTGCACATTTGTGCCAATCGATTGCACCAAAAAAATAGTAGCCAAAATGAAGGAAAAATTTGATCATGCAATCGATTGCTCCAAGAGTGCAATCGATTGTTCTGGCAAAAACTTAGAAAAATCTTGCAAATAAAAGCTTGTGAAAGTGTGAAAAAGTAATGCAACGATTTTTATCATTTGAGCAACTAGGACTTAAATACTTGATGAAGACTTTCATTATACCTTCTAATGAGGTTATTCTTCATATCAAGTCTTTGTCCTGATTCTTTGCTTTAACATGATGTCTTGAAAATGTTTGAACATCTTTGCCTTCTTGTCAAGTGGTTTGTCTTCATAAAAACATACGTTGATCTTGAGAAGCTTGATTTTACAAACTTATATATTTTCCTCCTTCATAAGTAAGTCATTATATTTCCTTGCATACTATTATGGTTAACTTAGATGATGCGTCCGTGAACGACACTCTTGAATTTACCAGCAAATATTTTTGTCGTCTGCGAGTGTGGAGAACCCTGAATTTGTAGAACTTCTCTATAGCTGGAACTTTCACCTTTTCTCAAATGTGTCTCACGATGATTCTTGGTCGAGTTTCGATTCTTCAAGTAATGATGTAGAATCGTTGATAAGTAATTTTACTATTAGTGTTGCTTCCCTAGATCGTGTTGAATATAACTTGGATCTCGTTTGGTATGAGATAAAGGCGTAAGAGACAAATTGCTCCATTCATCTTCTAGAGACAAACCCTTATCATCAGGGCCCCACTTCTGCTAACCAAAATGGTTTATTTCGTAATGCAAATTCATATGTTATTCAATGGGAGGAGTTGATGGCGGTGACCGATGTGGGTCATCATTCCTGGGTGGATCCTGAGTACCTGGAGACAATTTATCTTTATACTCAGGAAGCTGCTATAAGGGAGGTCTCCTTCGAGGTCAGATCATCTTCAGATTGGTCAATCTTGATCATTCCCATTGATAACAGGGTATGTATAAAGTTTGAAGGGTAATATAGTCCCTTTTATGACTCTATCTTTCAAATATTGGGTGTCTAACTTCCCTTAACTTCTTTTGAGAAATAAGTATTAGATCCCCTCTGTATACCTCCCTTACAACTTTGTCTGGTTGCTTGGGTCTGTGTCAGAGTGTTTTGGTACTGGTATAAATACTAGGGGAACATGGGTTCAGCATCCAAGAATCCTTTATTCCACCTTTTTTATGTACAACTTCCTTCCAAGAAAGGGTCTGGTCATGGTCTCGTTTCTCTTCATCGAGCTGACAAAAAAGTTTTTTGCATTTA
Source organism: Lathyrus sativus (assembly GCA_963859935.3). Taxonomy (NCBI): domain Eukaryota; kingdom Viridiplantae; phylum Streptophyta; class Magnoliopsida; order Fabales; family Fabaceae; genus Lathyrus; species Lathyrus sativus. The sequence goes on from OZ012738.1 coordinate 603,561,611, forward strand.
CATGGAGAGTTGGAGAAACTTCAAGACTGGTTACTTTCTAGCTACTCTCATCTCCCTCTTGCTTAAGCAGAAATTTATATCGTTCATACCCCCTCTTATGGGCTGGTCGTATGTGTTGACCAGATTATATGATTTTGATCCCTATACCACTTATTAGAGGCAGCTAGTTTTTATTCTGTTTTGTATGATTCCCTTACCTGCAGAGAAAACCAAGGAGGGGACTTTGCTTTTATTTTCTACCAAGGAGATACATTGTGATAGAATAGGGATTATTCCAACAATAGATTCAAAGGAATTGATTTAGGGTTTTACCATAGGAGTTGCACAAAACATAAAAGGGGATAAAAGAGAATAATAATAAAGACAACTGAATATTTTCTGCCTCCTCCTAAAAGGGATAAAACAGTTTAAATACATCACTCAAATGGGCTTAAAACATAAATGGCCCAACTAAAAATGCAAAATTAATTTAAGATAATAAAAGCTATTTCATCACATAGTCCTTCATCCAAAGTGGTTGGACCTTAACTCGTGTGGGCTTAGTATCATTACTATCCGACCCAACAACAACCTTGTCCTCAAGGTTGGGCTTAGGAGGCGTTTTAGGTTGAATAAAGGAGTTGGCCCGTGTGGAAGGAAAATGGGTGTTGAGTGTTGCATGAGAGGAGGGCGGATTGATTGCCACGTCAGTTAGAGGGAGTTTTGCATGTGAACCATGTGGCATGGAGGGAGTAATGATGGGCGGTGGGTGTGAATCACGAGACAAGGACGTGGATGGTGGTGATGTGGTCTTGGAAAATATCAACTGTTGTGTGTCAGCTTCATAATGTTGCTTCTTGGGACCATCCACGCGTGGCAAGGAAAAGTCAGATTGTGGTATTTGATGTTCACTTGGTTCATTCATTTTGGTACATCCTTTTTGTAAGTACGCTGCAACTTTTCTAACTTTTCTTCTTGTTCTAAAAGGGAAGTTCGTTCTATCTGGTCAGAGCTTCCCTCTTGAAGATGCATGTCCTTCACCTGGTTTCTAGAGACGCTTGCATGTGAGTTAAACAGCTCTGGTTCTGATCTTTGTAGTGTGTCTTGATGGGAATGATGTGGATTTTGTTCTTCAAACTTGGAAGGAATAGGAACAAAGCAAACAGATGGGTCGTCCCCAAAAAACTTGCGAAGTTGAGAGACATGAAAGATGGGGTGGATGCGTGAAGACGGAGGAAGGTCCAGGTGGTACGCAACTTTTCCGATCCGGCGAAGGAGCTTGAAGGGGTCGTAGTATCGTTTCGCTAGCTTGTGGGAAACACGGCGTTGAACGGAGGATTGGCGGTAAGGTTGAAGACGAAGCAGCACGAGATCTCCTTCCGTAAAGCTAACGTCAGTTCTGTGTTTGTTACTTTGATTTTCCATTTTCTTTCTGCTGTATTCTAAGTTACTTTTCAAAATGCTAAGGACTTCCTCTCTGTTTTGTAGAAACAGTTGTACGTCGTCAAGAGATGCGGACTCAGTTGTGGAAGGGGAAAGAGATGGCGGAGGGCGTCCGTAGAGAGCTTCAAACGGTGACATCTTAATGGAACTGTGAAAAGCGGTGTTATGCCAAAATTCTGCCAAATGTAAGTATTTGTACCACTGCTTTGGCCTTTCACTTGTGAAGCAGCGTAAATAAGTCTCTAAACATCTATTCACAACTTCTGTTTGGCCGTCTGTTTCAGGATGATACGCGGTGCTGTATTTGAGGATAGTGCCTTGAGCGCGAAAGAATTCTTTCCAAAAGGCACTCAAGAAAAGGGGGTCGCGATCTGAGACAATGGATTTGGGAACGCCGTGTAAGCGTGAAATCTCGGCTGCAAAATGTAAGGTTAGGTCTTTCGCTGAGTATTTGGTTGGTAAAGCAATAAAATGGCAGAACTTGGAGAGGCGGTCGCATATTACCCAGATCACAGTGTGTCCAAAGGAAACTGGCAAATGCGTGATGAAATCTATTGATAAGTCCTCCCAGACCTGACATGGTATAGGTAGGGGTTGTAAAAGGCCTTGTTTTTTTTTGTTAAGTATTTGTTTTGCTGACAAGTTGAACAGTGTTTAACAAAATGCTTTGTGTCCTTGTAGATGCCTGGCCACATGAAGGAGGATGACAGACGAGCCAAGGTCGGTTGAAGTCCAGAGTGACCTGCTGATGGTGTGGAGTGGAATTCCTTCAGAATGCTGTTGCAGAGTTCATCAACTGGCGGTATGTAAACCTTTTATTTGTAGTAGAGTAAGTCATCTTTAATGGAGTAGAAGGAATGGTTGTCTGGATCAGTTAAAACGTTGTTCACGAGGTTCTGACCATCTTTGTTTATTTTGTAGTAGTGTCGGAGTTGGTCGAAAAGGAGTGGAACTGGAGAGGAGATAGACAGCAGCAGTGAGTCAGATTCAATTTGGATTCTGCTAAGAGCATCGGCCACTTGGTTGGATTTTCCAGGTTTGTAAAAAATCTCAAAATTGAACCCTTGAAGCTTAGCTGCCCATTTTTGTTGCTCAGGAGTTTGTATAGTTTGGGTCAATAAGTTCTTTAAACTCTTCTGATCTGTGTAAATGTGAAAGTGTCTGCCAATTAAGTACTGACGCCATTTTTTAACAGCTTCAGTGATGGCGTACATCTCGCGGACATACACCGAAGCGGCTTGGAGGTGGTTGCAAAGTTTTTTACTGAAGAAAGCTAGGGGATGTCCCTGTTGAGATAAAACGGCGCCCACCGCAGTGGCAGAAGCATCGGTTTCGAGCACAAAGAGTTGATTGAAGTCAGGAAGATGCAGGACTGGTGTAATGTTCATTTGATGTTTAAGCTTTGTAAATGCTGCTTCGGCAGATGTACTCCATAATAATTTATTGGAACGTAGTAAATCGGTGAGAGGAGCGGCGAGAGCGGCATAATGTCGAACAAAACGTCTATAAAATCTGGTGAGGCCTAAAAAAACCCTGAGTGTCGTGAGTGAACGTGGCGTAGGCCAGTTAATGATCGCTTGAATCTTTTCCGGATCTGGGGTTACACCATTGCTTGAGATAAGATGTCCTAAATAAGCCACAGTAGGAACCACAAAAATGCATTTTGATAATTTGGCATAAAATTGGTTAGACAGCAGTAAATCTAAAACCAACTTCAAATGAAAAACATGGTCAGAGAGACAAGTGCTGTAGATTAAAATATCATTAAAAAAAACTAAAACAAACCGTCGTAAGTATGGTCGAAGCAAGTCATTCATTGCCGATTAAAAAGAACTAGGAGCATTTGTAAGGCCAAACGGCATAACTAAAAATTCATAGTGCCCGTCAAACGTACGGAAAGCAGTTTTGTGCGTGTCTTCTGGCGCAACCCTGATCTGGTGGTAACCAGACCGTAAATCAATTTTTGAAAAAATTGTTGTTGATCCCAATTCATCAAAGAGTTCGTCAATTGTGGGTATAGGAAAACGGTCCTTAATTGTGACCGTGTTGAGTGCTCTATAGTCGATGTAAAAGCGCCATGAGCCATCCTTTTTTCGAACTAAAAGAACTGGGGAGGAGTAGGGACTGTTGCTCGGTTTAATGATGCCATCCTATAACATCTCATGGATGATAGTTGTCATGGCCTCCTTTTGGGAATGAGGGTATCTGTAGGGTTTCACATTAATGGGATGTGTGTTGGGGATTAATGGAATGTGGTGATCATGGGGCCTTGTTGGCGGGAGGCCTTGTGGCAGTTTCAAAACCTCTTCATAAGACTGTAAGAGGGATGTGATTGGGGTAGGTAAATCTGGCTGTTCAGATGCAAGGTTAGGGTGGCTTTGTGGGGAAGGTTCGGGGTTGTAGAGGAGGAAATGAATAGAGGCGATTGAGTCTGTTTGGACTAGGTGACAAAGTTGTTGATAAGATGAGTGAGTGGGAAGTGTTCTTGGGTCACCCATAATGGAAATTTTGTTGTCCTTATAATTGAAGGATATCTTAGGGATGGAGGAATCTGCAAAAAGGGGGCCAAGGGTTCGTAACCATTCCATGCCAAGAACAACATCAACACCTTCAATTGGGATTAAGTGAAAAGGAATAAGAAAAAGGTGATTTTTGAGGGTGATAGGGACGTCGGAACAGAGGCCTGAACATGAGAGTTTGGAACCATTGCCAACCATCACCAAAAAATTTAGAATTGGGGTAGTTGGGAGTTTCAAGTGTTGAGCGATGCGAGGTTGTAGGATATTGTGGGTGCTTCCCGTGTCAATCAGAACTGTAACGGTGATGCCATAGAGGAAACCTTTAAACTTAAGGGTTTTGGGCGAAAAACGCCCGCTTACAGCTTGGGGAGAAAGTTGAAAATAGGTGTCCTCATTGTCCATCAATGGCGTTGGAGAAATAGGAGAGTCTACGGTTTCTTGAGTGGGTTGGTCGTCCTCATCCTCCATTAGAATTAGGAACCTTCTAGTTGAACATTTATGGCCCGGTATAAACTTTTCATCACAATTAAAACAGAGACCTTGAGCGCGGCGTTCCTGGAGTTGAGTTGGGGACAGGCGGCGGACAGGAAGTTTAAGGGGTTGGGATACGGGTGGGTTTTTTTGGATTGTGATGGGCGGGTTGATTGGGAGTGAGGTTGAAGGAAGTTTGTTGGCAGGATAAAAAGGGCTTTTAGGGTATTTTGGTTTTGATTCTTTTACTTTGGATTCAATAAGCTTAACTAATCCAATAGCTTGTGAGATGGAAATGAGTTTATGAATAGCGAGCTCGTTTTGAATCTCCACTGCTAGCCCGGAAATAAAACAATTTAGAATTGCATCTTGGGATAACCCCACAACGCGAGTCCCCAATTTTTCGAACATGGTTTGATAGTCCACAACAGAACTGACCTGCCTCAATTTAAATAATTCTGCCTGGTGATTAGCGTAAGTGGATGGGCCAAACCGGAGTTCCAACGCTTTAGTGAAGGAAGGCCAATCAGTCAAAAGCTGACTTTGATGCATCCATTTGAACCAGTATAAGGATTCACCTTTCATATAAAATGACATCATGGATAATCTATTATCAGGAGGTAAATGATAAAAGTCGAAAAATTGGTCGGCTTGAAACAGCCATTCCAAAGGGTTTGAGCCATCAAATAACGGAAGTGCTAATTTAGGTGTACGGAAAGGGGGAAGAGGTGTAGTGGGTTGGGCTAGGTGAAAAGACATAGGTTGGAACAGAGGAACGTTGTAGTTCTGGGGATAAGGAAAGGGGCTGGTTGGAATGGGGCTGGTTGGGTTGAGATGAGGGGATGAGAAAAATCTGGGAATTTGAGTTGTTGTAGTATTTGTTGTTATGGTAAAAATCGATGGTTGAGAGTTAGAAAAAGACCCCGATTGTGGTTGAGGGTTGTAGGGATGTGGAAGTGTAGGTGAAATTTGTGGGTGAGTAAATGTAGGGCTGGTGTGGGTTGTAGTGAGAGGTGTTGAGCGGGATAACTCGAAAATACTGGAGGAAGGTGTTGCCGCTGGTTGTGTAGTGACGGTAGGGTTTTCTTCACGTTGGAGCACTAATTTGTTGAGCAGGTTCATGATATTGTCATACTTGGAATCTGAGAGTTGTTTCTCATTATTCATACGGGTGTGAAGTTGCTCCAAATCTGCTGAATTTTTATCAAACCGTTCATCCATTTGTTGTTGGGTGAGGTTCATAGCATTATCAAGGTGTAGATGGGCTGTTTGGACAGCCTCTTCAATGATATCTTTGGGTTTTGGGGGTTTAGGATGAGGTGCCATGAATTCAAAGAAATGAAAGCACCAATGATAGAATAGGGATTATTCCAACAATAGATTCAAAGGAATTGATTTAGGGTTTTACCATAGGAGTTGCACAAAACATAAAAGGGGATAAAAGAGAATAATAATAAAGACAACTGAATATTTTCTGCCTCCTCCAAGAGGGATAAAACAGTTTAAATACATCACTCAAATGGGCTTAAAACATAAATGGCCCAACTAAAAATGCAGAATTAATTTAAGATAATAAAAGCTATTTCATCACATAGTCCTTCATCCAAAGTGGTTGGACCTTAACTCGTGTGGGCTTAGTATCACATTGTCTGGACATCGCAGAAGTGAAATCTAGAAAAGAGAGGGAAAAAAATCTTGTAATTGTGCCATATTGGAGAGCTCCCGTAAGAGACCTATTATAAGTTGCATTACTCAGATAGTCAGCTCCATGTTTGAAAAAATTAAGGTTGGGCATCATAGGGGTGGGCATGCCCTTTACATCATTCAACTTTTCCTTTGTAAGGAGATCTCTAATGTATTTGGTCTATGAAAAAAACAAAGATCCATTACTTTTGAGAGATACTTCTATCCCTAAGAAGTATTCAATGGCACCAAGTTGTTTTAGAGCAAACTAAGATTTAAAATTGGTGATAAGAATTTTTATGTGAATTGGTATCTTTCTTGCGGCAATGATGTCATCCAAATATACTAACATGAGAATAGTATAAGTGTGTTTCATAAGAGAGAATGAAGAGGGATCACACATGCTAGGAACAAAACCAATACCTTTGAATTATGCATTCACTATAAAAAAAAATAGTGATTTGTGGCGTGATTTTCACGCCACAAAGGTGAAAATCACGTCACAAAGCCAATATAGTGTCGTAACTTTCCATGAGGCAGTAGCCGTTGTGGCAACTTTTTTACCACGTGAAAATCAAATCACAATGTTACGTTGTGATTTTCATGTCACAAAATCCTGTTGCAAATCTATTATATCACTGCTACACGTTAGGTCTGCAGGTTATGGTTGTAGGTTTTCCACGTGATTTTTACGTCACTAATATCATATTTGCATCTTGTTTTGCACATCACTAGTTTAAAAAACAAATTATAATTAGCGTCGTGCTTGCCATGTCACCAATTCATGTTTTATTAAAAAAATAGTTAATTACACAATTAATTAAAAATTGTTTGCAAATTTTTTTATTAATAATTTCAATTTAATAAAATACGAAATTAATAATAAAAAAATTATAAAAAATTTTATGATAAAAAATATTAATTTCAATTAATAATTAATAATACTAATATTATCAAATTACGATTAATAATATAAATTTCAATTAAAAATAATTAAATTTAAAATAATCACAAATATTTTACAAAAAATAATATTTAAAAGGAAAATAACAATAAAAAAAATCAATCAACATCATCATCCCCCGTACCTTCGTCCACATCATCATCATCATCTACATCATCGTCCATTGAACTATTTATTTAGTTCCCTTGTTGTGAGAGCAATCATCGCATTATTTTCTTCATCTCAATTTGCTTCTTCTTCATTTTCTCCATTTGGGCATTTATCGTCGCCTTACGTTATGCCGCCTCACGTCTCGCCTCAGTTAGCACTAATTGTCGAACTATTTCCATCCATTGCGGTGTCATATGATATGGATTTGACAATCCTTCCCTGTCTGCATCTCTTTCTAATAATGTTCTATTCCCCCTTATCAGTGGTTTTTATACATTAATTTACCGTTAGTTTTAGTTAATCATTTGATATGTCTCGTCGCATCGCTGGTTTAGTATTTTCACTGTTGCTAGGTTCAGGTAAGCAATAGAGAAGAATCGGAGCAAAAACCGGGTAAAACAGCAAGAATTTGGAAGAGTTTTGAAGTGAACCAGTAGTCTGACACGGCCACCCGTGTCAGCTGACACGGCCTGTGTCAGTAAGTGCTCAGGAGATGCAAAATAGGATGAAACCAGGGAGCTGACACGGCCCGTGTCATCACACCTAGAGCTGAAATAATGCTCGTGCAATATAACAGGGAGCCAACACGGCCGCCCGTGTCAGCTGACACGGCCCATGTTGGCTAAAACGCTCCATCTTCTATTTTTCTTGGATTTTGGGCATTTGTGATCCTTGAGGGTATTTTGGGTATTTTCCTATTGCTAGGTTGGATCTGAGACTAATTAAGACGTGTTTTGGAAAAAGAGAGGGGGACTTGGATCGTACGAAGAAAATATAACGGAAATTTGGAAGCTCTGGAGAATTGGGAAGACGAGGAGATTTTCATGATCGGAAGAAATTGAAGATCAACTTTATTCCCTAAACCTTGTAATATTTCTATTTTCTATGTTGTTTTTGTTGAATACTATGAATAGCTAAACCCCCCATTGCTAGGGGGTGTCCCTGAATTGTGTTGTAATGAACCTCTGTTGCATTTCTTAATGAGATTTTGTTTCATTCCTTAATATTTTTGTTATGCAAATCGTTTAACTTTTTAAGATCGTATAAATTGGGAACGATTTACGATTAGGGATTTGGCCTGAAAAACCGATCAATTATTTTGTATAACACATTACAGTAAATATTGCCTAGGAATAGGGATATCCTGTAATGATTGTAAAAGGCCTTTGTCATAACTATTGTTTGATGTCTTTCCTTGACTGCTAAGGAATTAGGGTCAAGGAAGAATATCAAAGGTTTTTCAGTTAAGGAATTTAAGAAAAATACTTTTGAGGTGCAATAAAAATTAAGGTTTTGTGACATGTCTCATGGATTTACTCCAGGGTTCATACTAAGCAATCCATACACTTCCCCTAGCATGTTTTCTCTTAATCGTAATGTAATTTTATCATTTTACTCTTTTCTTGTTAAAAACCTCAAACAAAACCCCAAGGTTATTTTATTTGATTGAAATAACATATGCACCTAAAAATTTACACGCAGTCCTCAGAGATCGATACTGGGAAAACCCCAATTATTACTACATCGGTATAATTAGTACACTTGGTAATTTACCGATCAAGTTTTTAGCGCCGTTGTCGGGGACTGTCAGAATATCAGTTTGATTTAATTTAGTTGAAATTTTGTTGCTCTGCGACCAAAATTTTATTTTCAGTTTTTTTATTTTAATTTTTATTATTATTAATATTTATTTTGTTACTATTAATCTGCGTCTAACATTTTCATGCGAGAAGATTCCTCAGCTAATTTTTTTTTGGACGCAGAAATTGAAAGGACTAAACACGAAAGACGTTGGCAAGCTAGACTATTAGCTTCAAAAGACGAAAGAGTTTTTGTTCATTCAGATAAAGTGAACGAAAACATTCTTAACCTTTTTGCTTCATCCGTGTTCCCTTCAATTTTGAGAGTAGTGCTCATCGTTAGAAATATTTGTAGATGTTTATTGGCATCTTCATTAACCTTACCGGTGAAAGGTCTCCTCTCAAGTTGATTTATTCTGCTCGGATGCAGCTAGAAATTTTGCACATTCACTGGTTGGTTTACAATTGTTAACCTACCAGCTGTTGCATTAGCCCCTCCGTAATCGCCAAGAATTCTCTCCGCTGGTGGGAGTCCCACCATAGCTACAGTGTCTCTATCTGATTAAGAGAATCCCCATCAAGCGGAAGGATCCTGGATCAATAGTAATCCCTTTTACTATAAAAGATAGAAATTTTAAGAAAGTCCTTATTGATTCAGGTGCTAGTGTGAGTCTCATGCCTCTCTCTATCTTCAAAAAGTTGGGTATTAGAAGAGTGAGCGATACGGGAACAAGCTTAAAGTTTTTCGACCATACAACTAAGAGGTCATATGGGCTAGCAGAGGATGTGATGGTGACGATCGATAACTTCACCTTCCCAATCAATTTTCAAATCATGGACATCCCAGAAGATGAAGAGACTTCAATCATACTTGGTCGTCCATTCTTGCTTACTAGTCGGTGCAATATTGATATTGAAACAAGTACGCTCACTTTGAAATCTTTTGATGAGGAAATCATTGTAAAAGCTTTAGAGATTAAGAAGAAAGGTAAAGAGGAAGATGGTAAACCGTCAGTTGGAATGATCGAAACAACGAAAAAAATAGAATGATCAAAACCACTTCAAGTTGCTCTTATCTCTAAACTTGACCGGTATTTGGTTGCAAAAAAGTCAAGCAATAGAGTTTGGAGGGTAAAGTATCCCCCATAACAATGGGGAGTCAATTGTTGAGCCATGCGACGATAAACGAAGCGCTGCGTGGGAGGCAACCCACGGATTTTAAGAATTTATGTTTTCTTTTTTGTGGTGAGTTTAATTTTTGCAGGAATAAACAGGAATTTATAAGGGACAATGTGGAAGCAGCAAAGAGATGCTGCATTACCTGTCGACTCCTCTGTGGGGATCTCTATGAGTATGTCTCTTCCTCTCTTGTTCTTAAATATTGAGGACAATGTTTAGTTCAAGTTTGGGGAAGGTTTTACTGTTTTGAAGTTTCAATTTAAATATTATTTTAATTGAGTTCGGTAAGAATCACTTCGAATTTCCCCTTTATTAAGACCGTAGTAAAAAAAAATTTGGTGAATGCTATGTTGTGTGAGGTAGTCAGGAAAGTATTTAGAGTTTGAGGAAAGAGAAGTTAGAACTAGGTAATTGGGAAAGTTTGGAAATAGAGGTATAACTTGAACACCCCAGATTCCCCATAGTAACAAAACGAGTCCACACGTGTAGATTTGTGACATAGTACTTGGATTTGAGAAGTATTCCCCGATTAGTTCATAATGATAGTCTGGCATGATTATAAGGAATCGCATGTTCAAAGATTGATTGTAAGAATGACCAGTGGCACCAAAAAAAATTGATGAATAATAATGGTAAAGACAACTAGCCCTTCTAAGTTGGGTAACCCTCACCCGGTTACTTAGCCTAATGGAGGTTGAGTCTCTATAGTCGTCCCAAAGGGGACTAACAAACTCCAATGAGCGAGAAAAATAAAGGTGCCACGAAAAAAGTCTCGATCAAAATTTGTACATGTGAAGGAAAGCGATCAAAAGTGCCTTAATTTGATTATCCAAATGAAGGGGGTAGAAAGTCGAAGAAAAGACTTAAGCCCAAAGCATAGTTGGAGAGGTGGCCAAAAGAGGGACTTAGGTCTGTGGTTTTATCGCGGTGTGTGTTTGTGGGATACCTTTGTTAACGAACAATTACCAAGAAAACTAGTTTTAGCCGATCGGAACATAGATTCACGTATGAGTGTCGACACACCTTACATTCATAAGTCCTTCATTTGATGTGTTGTTTGATCTGAAAATTATTTATCCAAGTTGGTTGCTTGAGGTCAAGAAATGGTTTAAGTTTGGGGGAGTTTGATCACTGGTTTTTTTTACATTATTTTACCATTAGTTTTAGTAAATCATTTGATAGGTCTCATCGCATTTTATTTGTTTTTATTGCATTTTACGCGTCGGTTTGGTATTTTCACTGTTTCTAGGTTCAGGTTAGCAATAGAGAAGAATCGGAGCAAAAACCAAGTAAAACAGCAAGAATTTGGAAGAGTTTTGAAGTGAACCAATAGTCTGACACGGCCACCCGTGTCAGGAAGTGCTCAGAAGATGCAAAATATGATAAAACCAGGGAGCTAACACGGTCGCCCTTGTCAGCACACCTGGAGCTGAAATAATGCTCGTGCAATATAACAGGAAGCCAACACGGCCGCCCGTGTCAGCTGACACGACCTGTGTTGGCTAAAACGCTCCATCTTCTATTTTTCTTGGATTTTGGGCATTTGTGATCCCTGAGGGTATTTTGGGTATTTTCCTATTGCTGGGTTGGACCTGAGACTGATTAAGACGTATTTTGGAAAGAGAGAGGGGGACATGGATCGTACAAAGAAAATATAACGTAAATTTGGAAGCTCTGGAGAATTGGGAAGACGGGGAGATTTTCATGATCGGAAGAAATTGAAGATCAACTTTATTTCCTAAACCTTGTAATGTTTGTATTTTCTATGTTGTTTTTATTGAATACTATGAATAGCTAAACCCCCAGTTGCTAGGGGATGTCCCTGAATTGTGTTGTAATGAACCTCTGTTGCATTTCTTAATGAGATTTTGTTTCATTTCTTAATATTTTTGTTATGTAAATCGTTTAACTTTTTAAGATCATACAAATTGGGAACGATTTACGATTAGGGATTTGGCCTGAAAAACCGATCGACTATTTTGTATAACACATTACAGTAAATATTGCATAGGAATAGGGATATCCCGTAATGATTGTAAAAAGCCTTTGTCAGGACTATTGCATTTTATTTGTTTTTATTGCATTTTACGCGTTGGTTTGGTATTTTCACTGTTTCCAGGTTCAGGTAAGCAATAGAGAAGAATCGGAGCAAAAACCGAGTAAAACAGCAAGAATTTGGAAGAGTTTTGAAGTGAACCAGTAGTCTGACACGGCCGCCCGTGTCAGGAAGTGCTTAGAAGATGCAAAATAAGATAAAACCAGGGAGCTGACACGGCCGCCCGTGTCAGCACACCTGGAGCTGAAATAATGCTCGTGCAATATAACAGGAAGCCAACACGGCCGCCCGTGTCAGCTGACACGACCTGTGTTGGCTAAAACGCTTTGTCTTCTATTTTTCTTGGATTTTGGGCATTTGTGATCCCTGAGGGTATTTTGAGTATTTTCCTATTGCTGGGTTGGACCTGAGACTGATTAAGACGTGTTTTGGAAAGAGAGAGGGGGACTTGGATCGTACAAAGAAAATATAACGGAAATTTGGAAGCTCTAGAGAATTGGGAAGACGAGGAGATTTTCATGATCGGAAGAAATTGAAGATCAACTTTATTTCCAAAACCTTGTAATGTTTCTATTTTCTATGTTGTTTTTATTGAATACTATGAATAGCTAAACCCCCCATTGCTAGGGGATGTCTCTGAATTGTGTTGTAATGAACCTCTGTTGCATTTCTTAATGAGATTTTGTTTCATTTCTTAATATTTTTGTTATGCAAATCATTTAACTTTTTAAGATCGTACAAATTGGGAACAATTTACGATTAGGTATTTGGCCTGAAAAACCGATCGATTATTTTGTATAACACATTACAGTAAATATTGCATAGGAATAGGGATATCCCGTAATGATTGTAAAAAGCCTTTGTCAGGACTATTGCTTGATGTCTTTCCTTGACTGCTAAGAAATTAGGGTCAAGAAAGAATATCAAAGGTTTTTCAGTTAAGGAATTTAAGAAAAATACTTTTGAGGTGCAATAAAAATTAAGGTTTTGTGACATGTCTCATGGATTTACTCCAGGGTTCGTACTAAGCAATCCATACACTTCCCCTAGCATGTTTTCTCTTAATCGTGATATAATTTTTTCATTCTGCTCTTTTCCTGTAAAAACCCCAAACAAAACCCCAAGGTTATTTTGTTTGATTGAAATAATATATGTACCTAAAAGTTTACACGCAGTCCTCAGAGATCGATACTGGAAAAACCCCAATTATTACTACATCGGTATAATTAGTACACTTGCTAATTTACCGGTCACCCTCCTTCAATGAAGTTCCCGGTCAAAGATCTAGCACCAAATAAACATTTTTTAGGTCCTTTATCGCAAATTACTAAATTCCAAATAGGCAAAATACCCTTTTCGGTCTCTTAATCATACCTCGAGATTCATTTTGGTCCCTTAACTCTTCAAAATGTTCCATTTAAATCCTTTTTGTCCTATTAACAACCGTAAATTTCAAATATTGGTCGCTAAATTCGTCGCTAATTAGACAAAAATGACAAATTTAGAACGTTTTGAAGAGTTTAGGGACCAATATGGACCTTTTAAAAGTTAAGGGACCAAAATGAACCCCGAGGTATAGTTAAGGGATCAAAAATTATATTTTTCCTTTCAAATATAAAGACCCACATGATCATCAATCGAGTTTGAACCTATCGGAGTATACTGAGATTTTGAACTAAAAATTATGCGAGCAATGTATCATAGTCCTTCTGCACATACAAAAAAAATTAAACTAAAAAATTAAATAATAAAATATAGCCACATAATTTTTACGGCACAAACATTAAATTAGTTGTCACATAAAAATCATGCCACAACTTTTCCATTAGATATTAAAAAATTTTAAACAATTTATTCATATACATAAATTAATTTAAATAACATAATACAATATAAAAAACTTACCAAAGCCAATCTAGTACGTTTGTCAACAAAATCCCCTGATTTTTTGGTACGGGTCTTTGCAACCAGCTCATTCATTAGTGGACATCTCCTCAATTCCTTAGACTAATTAATAAAATTAATTATAATTAAAAATATATAGTAAATCAAAATATAACTTAAAGAAGTAGTTATAATTACCTTGCGGACATCATGTTCGGCGACACTAATGCTTTCAATTGCATTGAGGTGACCCCCCCTTTCAGATGCTCTCATTTTCTTTGCATTTTTCAAATCTTGCATAAAAACGAGGTGAATTCTAATAGACAAGACGTCCATCCAAAAAATTCCTTGCCTATCTAGTTAGGACAAGTACTTGCTCATCCTAACGACTTCTAGAAAGTCAGACTGATGTTCTGCCTCGCCAATTTTTTAGAATCCTAGCCTCGTCAATTGTTTCCCAAATTCAATTTTCCGACAATGTTTTAAGACATTAAAGTATAATTGTTAGATAATTATAATTAAAAAAAGTAATTAAAATAACAAAAACTTAAAATAAATTCATTATACCTTAAGTTTGTTAAACCAATCATCTTTATTACTCTTGGAAAGTTCTCGAAGTCTCTTCCAAGATATTTTATACATTTGTTGAATAACATAACTTATACATTGGGCAGCAATCCGACTCAGCTCAAAACTAAACAATAACAAATTGAATAAGTATTATTAAATCTAAAAAAGGTAACATGTTTACTTAAATTAAAATTTTATAAATTTGATACTTACGATTTTCCACTGGGCCAAATATAGTATCTTCCATCAATAATCTCATACTCACTCGAATGTGCGGCGTGATCCTACCACTGCTGATCATCTTCATCCTGCCCCCCGTGATCGTCCTCATCCACCCCCTCATCATCCTCCTCATGCACATGTATGTGTGTGGTAGGTGAGGTGCAAGGTCCCTCCATAATGCATGGATAGTGAGGGCATGTGTGTGGTAGGTGAGGGGAGGGCCCCCCTAGGCTGCATGGATGATGAAGGTATACGTGTAGAATGTGGGGTGTGAGATCCCCTATGCTGCATGGATGGTGCAGGTGTGTGTGTGTGTGTGTGTGGGATGTGGGGTGTGGGATACCCAGGCTGCATGGATGTTGCAGGTATGTATGAGGAATGTGGGGTGCGAGGTCCCTCAGGCTGCATGGATGGTGAAGTCAGGTGTGCGGGATGTGGGGTGCGAGATCCCATATGCTGCATGGATGGTGAGGGTGTGTGTGAGGGATGATAAGGGTATGGAAAGCTAAAAACCCTAGTCTACTGGTATGGAAAGCTAGATCCACTAGTCTGTTGGAATGGAAAGCTAGATCCCCTAGATTGGCTAATGAAAGTTGGGGTCCCAGATGGGAACATAGGATGGTTATTAGGGGAAAATAATGACATAAGAGGTTGAGAACTAGTCATAGACATGGGATCTACCTGACTCTATGGTGAAGGCGCTGGCGCTGATGCAGGACCTCACCCTAACACGTATCAGTTCGGGTGGCATTTCATCTATTTTGAGAGAATACACATATAATAAATTATCACAACATGTACAACTAATTCATCAACACAATTAATAAATCAACAAAACACGACCTATTCATTAAGTAAAATTACACATTATTTTCTACCATTAAGTAAAATTTCAAAAATGATCTATTCAGACTCTTCATGCTCTTCATCCATATCATTCTCATCATCTGATATGATATTATCCTCATATCCAAACTCGTCATTCTCTCCGTCCACATTATTTTCTTCCAACAATATAGATGCATCAACTTGATGACCCTCAACCATTGTATCACACAAACTTGTCATTCGTTCAACTTCAATCACATCATTAATTTGAGAAATTTCATCAACTTGGTAACCAATGTCTTCCACTATTTTGTCAGTTTCAATATGACCCAATGGTTTTGTTTTGATTACAACACACCATCCTCGTTTACATGGCACAATTGAAGGATAAGGAACGTAATAAACTTGCCTAACAATATGTGACATTGTGAAAGGGTCACACTCTTTGTACCTTCTGTCCATTAGAATCTCAACAGTATTATATTTCTTATCTATTTTTGTGCCTCTGTCAGACGGATCATACCAATTATAGTAAAACAAGACAACTTTATTTTCTAATTCCTAGTAATTGTATACCAACTAGTAGATATGTGTAATAATCCCATAGAATTCGTCTTCACCACCATCTGTAACTCCTTTTACAAACACACCGCTGTTTATAGTTTTTTTCCCTCCATTCCATGTCTTAGCGTAAAATTTATATCCGTTCACAAAGTATGTGTACCATTCATTTGAGCTTTGAATAGGTCCTTCAGACAAGTTTCTCAAATGGATTATTTCTTGAGTCGATGCAACAATGCTGGAAAATACGTATGAATGTGGCTGGTACTTGCTTGTCCACTGGTGCTACAAAAATAGGAGGTGTTAAATGCCCTAAAAAGAAAAACACTATAATTTTGAATTTAATAAGTTTTATATTCAAAATGTAAATAGGTAGTTGGGGTATACTGACTCAAGATATGGTTTAACTTCAGTGTAGTTAATCAAGACATGAATATGCGCATATTGCATTTTTTGGGTCAGCCATGCACATTCTTCTTTCCAGATGGACGACCTGGAAGACCGAAGACTAATAAGGTAAATTGACTTCTTCGTTAATATTTATTGAATTCCTTATGATTCTTGAATTTAACATCAAGTGATTGAAATAATGATTGCAAAAATGTGATGTTTTACAATATAAGTAATGTCCACATATTGATCCTTCAACTTTAGCTCTATCTTTCACCGATCACTTTGAATCACATGTGAACCTTTCAAATGGATACATCCACCTATATTGGACAGGGCCTCCAAGATAAGCTTCATATGCAAGATGCACAGATAGATGTTCCATAGAGTCAAAAAACCTAAGCGGAAATACTTGTTCCAACTTACAGAGGATGACTGGAATACTTTAGTTCAACTTAATAATGTCGTCAACTCTTAAAGTTGAAGCACAAATATCTCTAAAAAATTGAGTAATTTCACTTAGTGGATTAAACACATGTTTGGGTAGTGAACCAAACGCAATTGAAAGTAATCATTCCATGAAAATATGACAATCATGACTTTTTATTCCATGCAACTTCCTAATGTTAGGGTCGGCACACCTTTCTAAGTTTGAAGCATAACCATCAGGTATTCTCAATTAATGTAACCATCGACAAGCCGCTTTAGCTTCATGAGAAGTTAAACTTAAGTAGCCTTGGGTTTTAATAATTTCCTATTCGATTGAGGCTTTAACTCCAACTCTTTCTGATTCCACCAAATTTCTATGTCTTGTATAGTCTTCTCATTATCTTTTGTTTTTCCTTGAACATCCATCACCGTGTCAAATACATTATCAAAAAAATTCTTCTTGATATGCATAACATCAAGATTATGTCGCAACAAATTATATTTCCAATATGGGAGATCCCAAAATATACTTCTTTTTTTCCAATTGCGTGTGACCCCATATCCTTGAATTTTGCATGCTTTACCATTATCTGTGAATTTTGGCAATTCACAAACTCGGTTTCATACTTCACCAGGTAACAATCAATGGTGAGGCATATCTGTTACTCACTCGTTTTTTTTTAAATCATTCTTGTTTCTTCTAAAGACATGATGTCCTGGTAAGAATATGTAGTGACAATCAAACCACAAACTTTCCCTCCTTTTTTCCAACGTAAACACCTTGATGTATTCCATGTAATGCGGACAACCCGTTTTTCCATGTGTAGTCTAACCAGACAACATAGCATATGCGGAAAATTCGTTAATAGTCTACATCAAGGCAACCCGCAAAGTAAAGTTTTGTTTACAGGATATATCATAAGTCCATTATCCAATCCATAACTTCTTCAAATCATCAATTAAAGATTATAAGTACACATCAATTTCAGCTTTTGGACTCGACGACCATGGAATGAGGCAAGTTAAAAATATGTATGGTATTGTCATGCACATCTCAGGAGGGAGGTTGTAAGGGGTTACAATAATTGGCCAACAAGAATATCCACTTCCTTGCGCTTGGACATAAGGAGTAAAACCATTAGAGCATAATTCAAGCCTGGCATTTCTATGTTCTGCAGCAAAATCTAGATGTATCGGATCAACGTGCTTCCATGCCTCGCCATCAGATGGATGTCGCATAATGCCAGAACTTGTTTTGTTTGTATGATGCCATGTCATTTGACTTGTACTGTGCATTGAAGCAAACATTATTTTTAACCTTGGTATTTTCGAAAGATAAAACATGGGCTTCACTACTAAACATTTTTGCTTACGATCAATGGCTTTAATACGAACTTTATATCTTGGACTCTTACATAATTTACATTCCTCCAAAGCTCCATCATTAATACCAAACTCATTGTCATAAAACAACATGCAACCTCAAATGCAATAATCAATCTTTCTTACTTCTAAACCCAACTTCGACACCAACCTCTTTGCATCATAAAACTTGTAGGCATGTTGTCTTTCGTAGGAGTCGTCATAATTTTTGTGAAGAATTCCAAACACTAATCAGGAACATTCTAATTTGACTTGGCGGTCAATAATCTCACACACATTGATAATTTTGAGTCTGGCGACCCCTCAAACAACGACATCTTAATTTCTTTCAACAATTGATAAAATCTTTACGCTTCCTCATTCGACAACTCTTCCCTATCAAAGTCTTCAAATTTCAATATTGCACATTTGTACAATCATTATCATTTTAATTAAAAATGTGACTTTAATATATACAAAATAATGTAATTTTTTTCACATTGTTTTAAACAACTATATTTCACACTATATATGCGTAGTCAGATTAAACATTTCATAACTATATATACTTCATATAAATACTATATTTCATAACTATACTTAATAATAGATATATTTACTTAAATAAAAGTATTATTACCAAATAATATTTACTTACTTAATAATAATTTTAATTGTTTAATATTATTTACTTTAAAATATATACAATTTCTCAAATTGTATTTATCATTTAAAAAATATATACTTACTCAATAACTTACTTATCTTAAAAATATATATACTTACTTATATAATATTATTAGTTAACAAATATATTTACTTACTTATTATATAATACATACTTAAAACATTTTATTAAAAAAATCTACTTACTTACTATATAATACTTATTTAAAAAATATATACTTATTTAAAAAATTTATTACTTAATAATAGTTATTTTAAAAAATATATCCTTACTCTAATTTTATTTTCCTACTTATATATATATATATATATATATATATATATATATATATATATATATATATATATATATATATATATATATATATATATATATATATATATATATATATATATATATATATATATATATATATATATATATATATATATATATATATATATATATATATATATATATATATATATATATATATATATATATATATATATTCTTACTTATATAAAAATATTACTTAATAAATATATATATATATATATATATATATATATATATATATATATATATATATATATATATATATATATATATATATATATATATATATATATATATATATATATTCTTACTTATATAAAAATATTACTTAATAAATATATTCTTAAAAACAATTTACTTACTTATATAAAAATAATACTTAATAAATAAATAAAAATATTTATTACTTAATATATTCTGTTTAATATATTTTATATTTTGTAAAATATTAAATAAATTTAATAATATATTTAACACTATATTAAATTTGGAAAAATGATATATACTACTTAATATATATATTCTACTTCTTTTTCTATAACTATTTAATATATATTATGTTTATTCTTTTTAAAATTATATATATATATATATATATATATATATATATATATATATATATATATATATATATATATATATATATATATATTCTGAAGAGTAAGTATGGAGATGAGAAAATACGAGAATGAGTTGAAGACGAAGAAAAAAATCTGAGAATGAGACTGAAGAAGAAAATGAGAGAAACAAAATGAGACTGAGTTAAGAGTACAGGAAGTTTTGTGTGCGTGAGAACGAAATTACAAGATATATATTAATGCATGCGTTGTGGAAATTACGTCACAACTCAGCGACGTGTAACTCACGTGGCAATCAAAAAGTAATTGTTACCTTACGATATGAATTTCACGTCGATAACGTTGATCTGACACAACGGTCATATTAATCTGACCAAGCTATCGGTTTATGCTGAAAAGATTCTCACGTTATGTTTGAATTTTCTAAAAAGTTAGTTGTAACGTGATTTTCATGTCACAACTTAATTTTTTTAAAATTCTAATCTCCCATCACGTGCAATGTCTATCGAATTGTTTGATTTATTTGGAAATAAATGTTACAAGGTGTTTAACACGACGCAATATTTATAAAAAGATTAAAACATTTCACTATTTAAAATTTTATTTAATTATTAAAAAATATTTGTGATGTAAAATTTAAGTCACAACATTATTTTACCACGTTAATTTGACGTTATAATATCACCACGCAGAAAGTAATTTAGCCTTTTACATAAATTGTGTATTGCAGGAAACTTCTTCCTATAAGATGTCATTCATAAAGGCATTATTCACATAAGTTTCTGTTATAACTTTTGGGGTTCTTCAGACTTCTACGCGCCAATGATAAGCATGTGTTTTCCCACAAGTCTTGGATGTATTTATAACGTTTCCTTCACAAATATCTGGTTTTTTGGACACTGTTTTGTTCCAAACTTAAAGTAATCCATCATAGGACTTCAATTTATTCTATTCATGACTTCAATATGCACATGTTTCATCTTTTGACCGCAAAATCATTTTTGCATGAAATTTAGTAAAAGCATTATAAACTAGACGTAAACTAGCCAATCAAACCAATTTTGCATGAAATTTAGTAAAAGCATTATAAACTAGACGTAAACTAGCCAATTAAACTAGAAATATAATCTTAAATAATTATTAGTGTTATTTTACATGTCATTAAGATTCACATGTTTAACCATATCTTGAATGGTTTTTCTAACAATATGCCTTCACTTTTTCTACCCTCTACTAAGGTAGTTAGAGTTGTTCACAGTTCAGTTTAACGAGAAAATCAAACTGAATCATAATAAAAGTTTATTTGAACTTAACTGAACCATTTCAATTTACTGAGAACCGAACCAAACTAAAATAATTAATTTAGTATATCATTTAAAAATTTCAAACTGTACTGAATCGTTAAAAGATAATTTTTTTTCAAACCAAACTATTTATTAAAAAATCAAACTATTAAACTATTTTTCAAATTAAAAAAAAAAGTTTAAAATTTATTTTTAATATTTTTCATTTTCAATTTTGATTCGGATTGGTTTCAGAAAGTCAATCAAGGCTATCATGTTTCCATACTCAACTTCTTATCCAAACTCTGGCACTTCTGGTGTGTTATCAGCATCATTGGCTGCCATTTCTGAACCTTTGAAACCAAGTTATATAATATCTAGAACCGTCTAAAAAGCTCTCTCGTATATTTCTTGCACATTTTTATTTGCCTCATTTATGCACAATTATTTTATGTTTATTTATGATGTTCATCTCATTAATCCCCTTATCATCTAACTTTCCAACCTTCTTTTTGAACCCTTTTTATGAAGTCTGAAGTCGATGTATCGATTTTTGTTTCAAGTTAATCAAATTGATTCTCCAACTTTAGGATGATGCTAGTAAAAAATTTCATGGAAATAGATTTCTATGTTTTCCCAGGTTTCTATTGAGCTTTGTGGAAGAGATGAATACCATGTTAACATTGTTTTTGTTAACTAAATTTTGTGGAATTCATTTCGGTGTCTCTCGTAGCACTGTGCGTTTAACCTTGTGATGTGCTCCCTTTTCAATTTTCTTCTTCCCTAGAAAAAGTAGCAAAATTTGGAGTCTTATTATAACCTATAGGCATAGGCATCAATTTATCCAGGATAAAGCATAATACAGATAGATTTATCCATGGATTTAAGTTGTATCCTAAAACATCTCTTGATTATATGAACTATGAGGTTTGGATCCAAAAGATAACGTAAGGATAGAGTATCTCTTTTTTTTTTTTTTCAGTAAGACTTCTCTATTTGCAAACACTCCGGTTCTGAAAAAATTTTCAATAAATAAAAAGGTAGATTTTTCTATTTGTAAACACTTGCAGAAAAAAAAAATATACAGACAAAAATTATTATACACTTAGTGAATATTATAATAAACAAATAATTTATAATAAGACGGACTTTGCAGTAAATTGATAATTTTAAGAGTTTTGCTATTTTTTTTAGGATATTTAGCAAGTAAATAATATAAGGATATACCTTGATTTCTCTTTTCAAATAAGAGTATTTTAATTTCCTCACACTCTATGAGAAATTTTCTAATTATTAGATCTTTGTATAAACCTACCACTAAGGCTTCTCTTACTATTTTAAGCACACCACTTTATTGATTTCCAAACACCAATAATTATGGTAGATTTTGAATCACTCCGATTCAAAGGAATTTTTCCAACAAATAAACAGACAATCCTTCCTATTTGTCAACACCTGACTTTCATACAATCAAAAATTACCACAGACTTTGTGAATATTATAGAAAACAAATGATTTATAATAAGACAGACTTTGCAGCAGCCTTAATAATTCTAAGAGTTTTGTTACTTTTTTGATATATTTTAAAAATTCAATTTTCTCCTTAAATGAACAAATCAATATGATATAAACATTTAAGTATTCAAAAGTTTTTACTAAACTTTTTCACATATTAATGAAATTATATAGGTAGAAGTTTCTCTGTTAAATAGTACTGACACTTAAAAAACAGATGAAAATTGTTCATAAAAAAGGTAATTTTTATTGTCAAATTATTCTATTATTTATACATCACAACACACCATTTTGAAAAGGCTTGTGATGCTTGAAAATAATTATAAATAATTTACAATGCTTTAGAAAACCATTTTGAAAAGGCTTGTGATGCTTGAAAATAATCATAAATAATTTACAATGCTTTAGAAAAATGATTCGTAAAAAAATGTAATGAAAAGATATTATGTTGATTCATATTTTTCCAAAAACTATAGAGGTAAATCGATTTACCTGGGGTTTAAATGATTTATCCGTCGTCAAAGTTCAAAAATATGAGAAAAATAAAGGGGAAATTGATTTACTTGGAATGGTTAATCAATTGACATAGTTTAAAATGGAATGGTAAATCGATTGACATAGTAGGCTAATCGGTTGACCTGTATAGAAAATCAAGATTTCATTTTAATATAACCAAATTAAATCGATTGACTTAAATGGTAAATTGATTTTCCTTCATAAAACATTAAAATTGAACTAGTTAAAATGCAATTTTGAAACTTATGTGTGCTTAAAAATTTATAATTAATTCTTAAGTACCCAGATCTTATAATTACTAAATTGCACATTGTACATATGTCTATGATCCAGTTTCATTGAAATTTAAAACTTAATTACTTTATTTTAAAAAATTTCTTCTTTAATCTTTCTTCTAATATATTCTTTTTTCTTCATCTATAATCTATAACATATATAAAGGCAATACTTGGTTTTTAGTGTAGCTTTTTTTATACCAAATTTACCCTGATTTTAAAATATATAACTTACACAATAACTTCCATTGAACTACTACTAGCATCTTTCATATAACTCCCTACTAATAACTTACCACATAACTTCCATTTAAAATTAATATTAAATAAAAATATATCATTTATATTTATATGTGTGCAATAAAAAAGCGGACAGACGGGTACGCAAGTGTCCGTCTGGACGCTAGTATATATAAAGGCAAAACATGGTGTTTTGGTGTAGCCTATTTTATTTTACCAATTTTACCCTTTTAATGTATAACTCACAATAACTTCCATTAAAACTATTCATTTTTCAAATAACTTCCTATTATTAATTTACTATCTAACTTCATACTAACTTTCTATCTAATTTCATACTATTAACTTCTTATATAACTTTTATTTAAATTTTTACGTGTATTAATTATAAAAGCGGACAAACGGACACTCGAGTGCCCGTCTGGACACTAATTAAAATAAAGCTAAAAATAATGAACATATCTTCATTCACATAATGTATAAGTGATCTTGCCTCACCTACTACTAGTTAGTGTCCACATGTTTTCCAGAAAATTTTGGAAATCTTAAATCTTTGTTGGAGGCAAGGACGGATGCACGTATAAGAATAAGGGGCTCTAGCCCCCACAAAAGAAAATTAATAACATAATTATATATAATATATTGTTTGAATAAATAATTATATCTAGTATACAGGGTTCCATGAATGAAATATATATATATATATATATATATATATATATATATATATATATATATATATATATATATATATATATATATATATATATATATATATATATATATATATATATATATATATATATATATATATATATATATATATATATATATATATATATATATATATATATATATATATATATATATATATATATATATATATATATATATATATATATATATATATATATATATATATATATAATATTATTTGAATACATATTTATATCTAATACTAAGTTCTACCTTATAAATAATTATTTAAAAAAAAATTTAAAATTAGAAGAGATAAACTAATATGTCAAAATACTTTTTTTATATGTATATAGTTGATTTTAATTTTTCATATTTCAAAACTCTTTATAATATTAATTTGAATTTCTTAAAAAAAATGAATAATAAATGTATATCTATTAATTTTAAAATGTGTTTATATTGTTTTTTAATAAAAGTTGTTGATTTAAAATTTTCAATAATTTATTTACAGATAATATTTTTAAAAAAATATTTAATTGATATGTATATATTTTTATGAGTTTGACTCTTTTCTTTCACCACCAATATCTAATCCATTGAACTATCTATACCTTTAAGAAATCAGTTTTAACATCAAGTAATTTCAACCCCTTTTTAATTGAAGTTGAGTGGAATTTAACTGTGATTTTTCCTATCAAATCTCGTGTCAATAACTACTAGTTCAACCAACAATTGTAATGCATTAATCGCATAAAACTTTTTATATTTATAGCATATAATAATTAATCTCTTAAAAAATGCCAAGAGTTAAAATCTAGATCAACACCTCATTTGTTTGTCCCCATTGCAAAGAAGTTCCTAGATCCGCCATTGGTTGGAGGATTCTCATATGGTTGCTTTTTATTCAACTCCTCATCGTTTCTTATAAGAGTTCATGATACCATTGATATGTCGTATTGGTAAATTGGAACAATAATCCATTGTTGTTCACCACTATAAACCATAAGCTGGTCTTGGTGTGGCCGAACCAACATGGATTGGAACCAATATATTAGATTTTAGAGGTCTTCCTTGATTAATTGAGACATGTGGGTGGTAAATTTATTTCCGTTGTGTTGAGTAATCAACATCTAACCTTTAAATACAAAAGTTGTAGAATTGGCTCGTTTAACCTCTTATATTTGTCGAACCTTATTATGAACCATTAGTTTAACAATGACAATGAATTGTTGAGAGACTTGATATATGATCATGTATCCCGGTGTCTATATATGTCTTATAAAAGACATTATCAGATGGATCAATAGGCACGTCTTTATAAGTATTGGGAAGAGTTGAAGATGTTGGTATTCTCAATATTTTAGGTCTTTATAGATTTGAGTTTTTTTTATGTTGACGAAGGTGGTTGGTTGATCCATACTATTTAGACATTTTTCATTACACATGTGCATCTGCCAAATGTATTTTCTTTAATTGGAGAACTAAAGTTTTCAATGGTTTTGACTATAATGTGCCATCAAGCATGTCAAATTTGTTGTTGAGCCACAAAGTTAATCTAGTCATCGGCTAATAGCTCTAAAAAACGGTTCATTTTTTTCAAGTGAATACACTGAAAAATGAACTTGGTCTCTCAATTATGGATTTCTAAACTACTCTAAAGAATTTTAAGTAAGGTGTTCGGAAGTTTGAGCTAATGAACTAAAAACACATACAGAAAAGATAAATGATAAAAATGTATAAAACAACTTGTTTGATTGGTTTTTTTTGTTAAAAAGATTTACAAGTCCAAAATTTACAGGCAAAAACTAATTATGTTGGTCAAAACGACGTGATCTTTGAAAATTAGTTTTGCTCCATTATTTATGGATTTGTCTACAGTCACATTTGGATGTATATGCATAGATTAATCTCTTATCGACTTAGAGAACATTGAATGATATAAAACCACCTACGCTGATTTCAACTAGCAAATTATTTGTTTTTAAGTGTATACATTATACATTTGTAATATGTGATATTGCATCCGCTGATTGAATTTTTGGCTTAATTTATTTTTTTGTCTTTTAATTTAATTTAAAATTTCACTTCAATTATTATCTAATTAACATTACTTTTTTGTCTCTCAAAAATTATTCAATTAGTCAATTTAATTTATTCTATTAACTTTTAATTTTAAATATTGTGGATGAAACAATATCTTTAGAGGTGTACAGCAAAAACTTTATTTTTTTTTTAACTTTAATCATTTGATTTTCTAAGTAAATTTTACACATTTAAATTTTAATGGTGTAGTAATTATAACAGTCCACCATCAATATCTAATATTTTTTACATACTTCATCTTCATCACCATCTTCATTCATCACTCTTCATCAAAATTTTAATGGTGTAGTAATTATAACAGTCCACCTAAATTTTTTGAATCAGTCTACTAATAAATGCAAGATCCCATGGGGAGAAGAATAATTTGTGGAATTAGGGCAAGATACAACTTGTGACTATGATCCAAAAGAAAATATTGTCTACATTTAACAGCCTATATAAAAAATAATAAAAAATCAGAAAATGAGTGTCACTTTCAGTGTAATTTATCAATTGTTGATGTAAAAGAAAAGGGAATTAATTCTTGGTGGGGGACGGATGAAGTATACATTGGCCGTTGCCACATATCATTGTGTAAACAACTCACCGTGACTGGCCCTAAGCCTTACCCCCCACCACCCGTTACCCGCTGGGACCTATGATTTTGATAAATGCTCTGTTTTTGAGAGTGACTAATAATGACACCCTCGTTTACCAGCACACTTTAGCTTAGTATCAAATAATGGCTCACCAAAAAGGAGCCTCAGAATTGAATTGACAATGAAAACGACACTCATTTTGTGAAAAAATCTAGAAAAACTTGCAATTGCTGCTTTATTGCAACTCTCACCTTGTTACCCTTTGAAAGGTCTTGTAACTCACTTTGATCAAATAGTTCAACTAGAAATATGACACACTTATTTTCTGATGAGATCTAGAAAAAATTTATAGTTATGTTCAATAATAAGACATTACATTTCTCACATGATCCACAAAGCATTACATGTTTTGATGTTTAGTTTTGAATGGGTTGTCTATGGTAGGCAGCAATGCCACCTAGGAATTTCTCATATCATCTATTAAAAAGTTGGATAAACTTTTTTGAGATTGGTCAGGCCCCAATCCCTTCGTTTCCAGCTAATACGTAGCAAAAAAATCATAGCAACCATATCTCTACCGTTTTGAGGTCACCTTAGATATCATTGAAAATCACAATTACACATTATTCTCATGTCGTCTAACTTGATTTATTACATTGCTTCCTATTTCTGATTTTAAAACTATGGTGTGGATTTTGTATTACGCACAGCTAAAGCTTGGTATGTCAGGAAACACGTCGACACCGGTAATAATTTTACACCGGTAATAATTTTAAAAAATGAATAAATTGAGTGTAATCACAAGTGTCAGTGCAGATATTGACAGACTTTTTTCAGAAGTATCGGTGCTACAGAAAATGTCACGACTCACTAGCCTGTTATTTTTGTGACCAATCACTTGCTAAAGAAAAGTACACCTTCCTAAAGACAACATAATTAGTCAGGAAGCTGATCTTGACTGAGAAATTGAAATTTCAGCTAGCAAGTCAGAGTCTCGGGCACAATGAATCGGGCTTGGTGGAGATAGCATGTATAACAATTGCAATGCACATTGGTCATGTCGTTGCCATGCAACAAATTTAAAGTAGACCGATTCTTTAATCTTCAGTAGGGTAGAGAATAGGATTGCTCACAGAGACTACTTTTGATTTTAATCTAACAAAAGTCAAAGCAGAAATCAAAGAAAGCAAGCTAAGATTTTTATATACAGCTAACATTTGCAGCAATGCAACTAGTAACTCAACACCGGCTTCTAGATTTTTTCACAAGCAGAGCTACACATGAAGAGAGTCTACATCAGAGGATTCAACAACATTTTGGATCCTCTTGAATTTCAAAAGCATAGATGACACAACAAGAAAGACTTTCTACGAACCTGGCCTACCAGTAAAACGATTGGATGGGACACCTAAATGCCGGCAAAATTGCCCATCCTCCTCATTGTTAGCTAAAGGTGCTTTGCGCTTCCGATACATTGCTTCTAAGTTCTGATCTTCACCCTCTACATTGCCTCTAGAATTGGAGTCAATGGTACCATAACCAGGTCCTCTAGGATAAAGAAATACCTCTCTATTTCTCTGCAAAGACAGTTGACTATACATGTTTCCATCATGAGAAAGACCTAAACCAACACCATCAATTTCAAATACTGAACTACTTTTTCCGCTAGAAGAAGTTTGCAGACACTGACCCAACCTCAAAGATAAATCACATTCCCTGCCCTGTGACTCCTGAGTGCCTAAAGCCGTTTCTTGTACAAGTCTGTTAGCAACATGTTGAAATCTACCACCATAGGAGGAGTTTTCCAAAAGACCAATTCCAGAAGACTCGGGGACTGGAGCAATGACTGGTCTGCCAACAAAGATCGTGTCGGAAGAGGTATTATCACCTGCTGTTCTCCTTACTTGAGGCTCTCTGACTTCGCTACCGTAGTACAGAGGGTAAACCGAACCCATGTTGGGCTTAGCTTCCATTGTCAATGGCTGGTGATGACCAGGTGGGAAACTGTAAGGATAGTTACCAGAACAACTCAGCTTACTATTATGATTGCCATGCTGGTTAGAATCCGCTACAGGATTCTGCGCAAGAGCAGAAGTTGTCACTTTTCCATAGTTTAACGGATTTCCAACAACAGGCTTAGGAGACCCTGAAGGAACCTGTTGAGGTCTTGGACCAAGGTATGTCCTAGGGTTATTATGCCGATCACTTCTCGAAGTTCTAACAGGTTTGCAACCCAGATTAAGTGCAGCTGATCAACCAACAACACAAGAAAATGTACCCAGAAAACCAAAAACGAAAAAAACAACATCACTAACAGCTTAAAACCACTAAATGAGACATCAAAATATGATTTTTACACAAACCCTTAGAAGTGGATCCAGAGAAAAATGAAAAATTGTATACCTTCAACACATGGGGGCAAAAGGTCTCCAGTTTCAGTTGTCTCATCTCTCCGTATAATAGTGTTAACAGCATCATTAAGACGGTCCCATAGTGTATCAGCGTTCAAATACTCCGCCTAAGAAACCAAATCAAGAAAAATCAACAAAAGGGTTTATACAAAAACAAAACCACATTACAACCCAAAAAACAAAAAATCTGAAAATAAACAAAATAAAAAAATAAAATAAAATAAAAAACCATAACCTCGGAATTAGCTTTAGAATACATGATTTCTTCAGCTTTGAGAACAACAACAGGAAGTTTCTCTTGCCATTCCTTGTTTTTTTTAGTAACGGAAGTGTGAGCTTCAGTGACAACCCTAATCAAACAGATGGTGTGCAATCAGAAAATGCAGAAGAGTAAAAAACAAGATGAAGAAGAAGAAGAAACAAAAACAAGTAAGAACCTGAAAATCTGTTGAATGATAGAACCTCTAATGGGTTGGTGACGCTCGCTGTGCCAAGCTCTTCTCACACACTCGTATGGCCTTGGCCCTGGCCGCGGCATCTTCAACAAGTTCAAAACAGAACACACAGGAACAATATGGGAAGAAGGAATGGACACAAATAATTGAGTACTCTGTCTGTGTTTGTGTTTATGTCTGTGTTTTTGTTTTTGTTTGACGAGTTTTCAATTACTTCCATTTTTTATAAAATATTTTATAAACTATTAAAAAAAATACTTTTTTATTTTTTTTATTTTTATTTTATGTGCAGAAACAAACACAGTGTAGTGGTGCCATAACACTGCTTTCTCTCACTCTACATGGGGTTTTGTTTTTTTGATAGGTCAATTACATTTTCTCTTTGTTGTTATTTGCAATTCTTATTCCACACATTTTCTTATGGGACTGTTTTTGTTTGGGGCATAGTAGTAGAACAATGGCAAAAGAAAAATATTTATTTCTTTCTTTGTCTTCTAAAAAATTTATTAAATATTCTCTGCGTTATGATAAGAGTTTCTTTCAACTTAATCAGATGTATTGAGTTCGAATCAACTGATATCATTGTATATGAATAAATTTAAATTGTATCACTTTATAATGAAACATTTAGATTACCATCAAAAAGTACCAGCATAATAAAGTGTTTTAAAATTCTCCCCCTTCTCTATACTATATTTAATATTAGGTTATTACATGCATTATTATTATTATTATTATTATTATATCACTCTTACTCTATTTTTTTACTACATGAAAAATTGCACAACCATAGATATACACACATTGTCACCATATTCATAGTACACATAAGAAAATGACAAAACATAAACCAATATCAACTTCAATATAAAGTAACCCAAGAGAATCCAAGTACATCATTCTTCCTTAATAAAGCTACTTAGATTCTTTTTCAAATTTTAACCTCTCTTTGCTCAACCTTTTTTCCTAGGGTTAAATTATTTTTCTTATTCATTTTTTTATTCTACCACATCACTGTCATTTTTCGCAGATCAAGTCAAATTTGTAGACATGCATCTCCTATTATATTCACCTCGATATCTTCTTTTTTTCTTTTAAAAGCATAACCATTAACATAAATTTAATGGAATTTAGCAAGCTCACCCGCACACTCTTATTTTTAATTTGTCATTTTTCTTTATGAATTAGGTATATTCTATGCGCAAATGCAGCAAGTAATTCTTCAAACCTTGTAGAATTATTGGAAACCCTAGTATTACTAGTGATGACGTGGAGTGGTAAGTGCATTACTATTAAGCAAATTTATTAGTAGTATTTATGATTGTGCATGATTTGATGAATGAACAAGAATACTATATATGCATTGAATGTGTAGTGATCACATTGATGGGTAAACGGGTACATTCTGCAGCCAATCACTGTAAATAAAACCCTTTATGCAATAAAAACAGCCTTTGTAGCAAAACTGACGCTGTATGGGCCTTACCCACTCCTTCATGTCACGTCCACTCTTGACAATGCCTCTACAAAGCCAATTTTCTTTTTCAGTTTTTATCATCAAAAACACCCTTCAAAATCCTACTTTTTTTTCCCTTAGGTACAGTACTCCCTCACCTCACACTTCAATCTTTTGTTTTTACTTGGTACTACTACTGTCTTGTGTTGGAATATTATTAATACACTTGTTTTATTTTTTTTCTTTTATTGCTAAATGCATGTGCCATATTTTTCATTCATTATTGTCTACCTAATTTTTTTTTTG
The DNA here is from genome assembly GCA_963859935.3 of Lathyrus sativus. Lineage (NCBI taxonomy): Eukaryota > Viridiplantae > Streptophyta > Magnoliopsida > Fabales > Fabaceae > Lathyrus > Lathyrus sativus. The sequence continues at coordinate 603,593,302 of OZ012738.1, forward strand.
CAATTTTTAAGTGATTGGGACCACAATCTTGAAACTAGCACTTTATAGAACTTTGAAGTAGTATAAACGCAATGGTTATGTATTCTTTTACCTCATCGCCCAACTACTACTGTATTAAGCAATAAATTTTTAATTGGTGTGATAGGTAGGTAGTATCATATCAATTGAAAGGGATACAATTTTTTATAGCCTTTTGTTCCAATTCATTTAAGAAAAAAGGCTATTCTAGAAACACAATCAAACACGTTTTATAAAATTAATTAATCAACACTGTTTAGTTTTGGTCCAAAAAAAATATTTTCACTCACATTATAAAGTATTGGGTATTGTCTAATTTCGTTTTATAAAACATTGTTGCCGTATATATAAAGCTTGTAAGACATTACTAACAAGTTGACAGAATTTATAACAAACTCTAAGTAATCAACAAATATTACAACTTGTAATAAATTGTAATTAAGAAATTAACTATCGAATAATAAACTTTAACTAACAAAGTAAATGTTAACTAATTTTTATATTTTATTAGCCTCCCATAAATTCACATTAAGACACTTCTTAATATGAGTTTAAAATACAAATTAAAATAAAACAAATTTTAACTAACGAACTAAATGCTAACTAATTACTAACATTGGTCTGGCAAATTAATTTATTTAAAAGTACAAAGATTTATTAAAAAAAAGTTAATTCATGTGTATTTAATATGTTGTAATTTGGTGAATTTTTTTTTTACAATAACCATGTATTGTTTTCTATTTCATATGGAGATTAATGTTTCAAAATATTTATCAAAACAACTAACAATCAACAGACGGTCGTCATACCAATTGGCGAATTAGACTAAAAGCATTTGAAGTAACTCGTCAATTCAATTGGCGAATTTGTGTAAATGAGTTTGAGCCCAAACAATTTCGCCCTTTCAATTGGCGAACGAGGTTTAATTGGGTTTCCAAATTTCGTTTATTTTTTAATTTTGATTTTGTTTATATTTAAAATAAAGATTTTAATAAATTTAAATAAGTAATTAAAATAAAGATTTTAATAAATTTAAGTAATTATAAAAAAGAAGGTTTAATTAATTTAAATAATTATTTAAAATAAAGATTTAAGGTATTTAAATTATAAATTATTTAAAAGCGTATAAATTGATTTAAATTATAAATTGTAAAACGTAAAAATTGTTTACCAAAAGATTATTTAAAAATTGTTTACCAAAACTTAAAACGTAAAAATTGTAAGGGTATTTAAGACATTTCATATGGGGCACGTAATATTGTATTTTTCTATAAATACGACTGTAAACACATATATGTTTTCACAACATTGTATACCAAAAGACTAAATTTGAGAGGAGTGAAGTCTAGAATGTCTGCATTTCTAAATCAACGTTCTTCGTCGTCGTCATCAACATCAGAGGAACTGTTTCCAGAGTTCGATCTAATGAAAAGAAACGTCGTAGTTGTGTTTTCAGCAACCAAGCCTCCGATGAAGGTGCTCCTGTGAAATACGCAGACGTTGGAGCACTTGCATAGGGAACTGAACCGCTGGCTAGAATGAGATATTGCCCCAGAAGAAAAGATTAGGAAAATCGAGAGGCTAGTCGAGGAGACCGGGAGAAACGGAGTGACTTGTGAATGGAGAAAAGTGAAAAATGATGTCGGTGTCCTTGTGATGATGTTGACACCAAAGAAGATAAAGTTGATGGTCGTGATATCGTAGACGCCTTGGTGCAGTGTTATGCTTTAAGTATTTACGTTATTGTTATGTTTGTTTAATTTATGTTGTCTTGGTGCAGTGTTCTGTTTTCATGTTGTTGTTATGTCAGTTAAGTATGCTTTTAATTGATTGAAACTTGGTATTATTCTAATGAAATTTTCTATTAATGGAATAAAAGTTGATATTAATCGAATGAAAGTTGATAATGATTTAACGGGAAGAGATTACATTTGATACTGTGATTTGCTGCTTGATCCTACGTTAGGACATTTTGTTCGATTGTGTCCTGGTTGCTGACACGAACTACACAATCTCACCAGCTTGTCTGCGGTATCCATCTCAGTTCGAATGCGCGTGCTGTTAGGCCGACCCTTTTTCTGTCTGCGCATCAAGTCATTATGCCAAACAATTTTGCCTTCGTATTGAGGCCAATAGTCCTCCTTTGCCACCACTTGAAAGCTGCATGCATAGACATTGCATAAACTAATGACTTGGTGAACTACAGAAAGAAGGTTGGTTGGGTCCTGGCGCAACTTCGAACATGTTGCTATGACATGAGAGCAAGGCATACGAAATGCTTGAAACTTTCCACAATCACACCAGCCCTTATCCAATTCAACACGGTAACATCCCCTCGGCCTTCCTTCGTTGTGATCCATAGACTCGACAACACTGAACCGACCAGTTGTACGGTCGAAGATTGTCACCACGTGTGTGTTGGCCTTGGCAGCTTCCTCTTTCATGAATTTCATTGAAGTATCGCTGTACAGCTGACCCGATTGTAATACCGAACCCCACTTCGTACGTCTGCTATCAAAGAGTGATCCTAACCTAAAATAGGTTGCCTTTACCAAGGCAGTTATTGGGAAGTTTCGGATTCCCTTGAAAACAAAATTCATTGATTCGACGAGGTTAGTTGTCATGTGGCCCCATCGCACCCCATTGTTGTATGCCTGCGTCCATTTCTCCCTATCAATGTTATCAATCCATCTTCCAACATCTGCGTTTGTCAGTCTGATCTCGTCGCGATAGTATCTGAAAGTGGGTTCAGTTAGTGCATATCCCGCGTTCACAACTTTCATCCGTAGCGTCCTGTCTTTGATTTCCCGCGTGAAATTTTGGGCGATATGCCTTATGCAATATACGTGGGTCGAGGGAGGACCCTGCCAACCGTTGTCAACGTTGTTGTATGCACTCTCGATTGATGGGCGTCGATCGGAGATCAAACATAAGTTATGTTGCGGAGAAACATAACAGCGGAGGTTTTTTAAGAAAAAACTCCAACCCCCAACAGTCTCCCCTTTGACTATAGCGAATGCTATTGGAAAAATGTTGTTGTTCCCATCCTGTGCCACAGCCATGAGAAGTGTGCCCTTATATTTCCCGTATAACCATGTTCCGTCTATTTGAATTATAGGCTTACAATATGCAAACTCTTTTATGCATGGTTCAAACGCCCAAAAGACTCGGTGAAAAATTCCATTTCCAGCAACGGAAGTATCGTCTGGTGTACATGCAGGCATTGTCTCCAATATCGCAACAGTTCCCGGAGAGTAGTGTTTAAGAGCCACCAGGAATTTTGGAAGTTCCTTGTACGACTCCTCCCAATTCCCAAACACCCTTTCAACGGCTTTAGTTCTGGCAATCCAGGATTTTCGGTACGAAGGAGTGTAATTGTACCTTTGCACCATATGTGCAATTATGGTACTCACCTTCAAAGACGGGATGCCGCTAACGAATGACAGAATCTCATTGCAAATCAATTGAGAGCTGAGTTTACGATGGTCTTGCATTGGATTAGAGATTATACAAGTGTGGGACGGACCCATAAACCCTATCTTCCAGGAATCGTTTCTCTTCCTAAAAGACGGTGTTAATCGGAAGGGACACTCTTCGTTACGACAATAGATCGTATACCGCATCAGATTTGTTCGATCGACTCTATAATCGGCTGACAGCCGCATGTGAAACTGTTTGATTGCTCGGACGCAATCTTCATTTGTACGAAACTCGTCACCCTCTTTTAGTTGCCCCTCTGCTACGTAGTTGGGATTGTAGAAAACATCCGTCGAGGGTTCATCGTCACCCAAGTCGAGAGTTGTCATGTGTTGAGGTGGACAACAAACATTGTCGGGTGGAACCCCGTCGTCCTGGTTGTTCACCATATCGTCAACAATGACTTCAGTTGCTTCTTCTTCTTCGTCAACAACATTGACTTCATCGTGTTCATCGTCAAAATCGCAAAAAACTTGAGAAGAATCAAGTTGCTGAGACAGTTGTTGTTGTTGTAACGTAACATATAACACAATATCTGAGAAACCTGAGTAATCGTGACTCCGAAACATGTTACGCACGTCTTCATCGTCTCGTACCCTTAACAGGAAAAATTTACATTCGACATGGCCGCCAAAAAACACTGGGTTTTTGTTTATAATTTGCCCAACTGGACCACATTGCAGTTTTTTTTTTCTATTCTTGCCTTCAGGTGTAAAAAATTAGACCTTCTGTCAATTAAAAATCTAGTAACTTCAGTGTTTCTGAAATTGTAACCAGATGTTTCATCTTCGAAAACTTCACCGTTAAGATGTGCCGAAATCATATATTGTGGTGTTTGAGACATAGCGAAAATTGTGTTTGATTGTTTGAGTGTTTGAGTGTTTGAGTGATTGAGTGTTTGAGTGTTTGAGTGTTTGAGTGTTTAAAGAGTTTAAAGACTTTATTAAATAGTTTGAGTGTTTGATTGTTTAAAGAGTTTAAAGATTTTTTACATGTATTTCAATTAAATTTACTTGCAGCATGCTTCACAATCAATGACATGCATCAGGTCTTGAACATACAGGATAATAAATGAATCTGTAATTTTCACATATGACCCTGCGAATCAATGACCACGCATGCTTCACAATCAATGACATGCATCAAGACTTGAACATGACACTTGATAAGACGTGACAAAGCAAAGTTCTGCTTTCACATGTGTTCCTGCATCACTACATTGACCATGCATGCAGGCCTACGAGATTCTCTTTCTGCATGCACCAGGACACTTGTCACGCATGTTTCACAATCAATAACATGCATCGGGACTTGAACAGGACACTTGATAAGACGTGACAAAGCAAAGTTCTGCTTTCACATGTGATCCTGCATCACTACATTTACCATGCATGCAGACCTACGAGATTCTCTTTCTGCATGCACCAGGACACTTGTCACGCATGCTTCACAATCAATAACATGCATCAGGACTTGAACAGGAAACTTGATAAGACGTGACAAAGCAAATTTCTGCTTTCACATGTGATCCTGCATCAGGAATCTCTGCCTTTCACTTGTCACGCATGCTTCACAAACTCTGCTGACCAAACTCTACTCACACTCTCTAAGTCTCAAACAATCAAACTCTTAAACCCTCAAAATCTCTAAGTCTCAAACCCCAAACTCTCTAAGTCTCACACTCTCTCGTGGACTATAAATATAGAGTCTTTTCCCAGCAAACTCTGCTCACACTCTCTAAGTCTCAAACAATCAAACTCTCAAACCCTCAAAATCTCTAAGTCTCAAACCCCAAACTCTCTAAGTCTCAAACTCTCTAAGTCTCAAACTCTCAACCCCCAAACTTTCTAGTGTCTCAAACTCTCAACTCTCAAATCAATATCTCTACACCTCAATAACTCAAACGAAAATGTCTTTACTCACCATGGGCGACTCTCATAGAGGCACGGCTGAAAATGTTGCAGAGTTTGTAAGTTTTTAAATCTTAGATATATTTATGATCTGCTTTAGTAAAATGATAAGTCTTTTACTTCTTGTCTAACGTAACATTAATTATTTTGCAGGATGTATCAAGGTTTCGCTGTCGTGTGCATGATTACATACCACACGACGAGCGCATAGCGGGTTACCTTCAAAACTGTGGGTTTGGTGATGTGATCAAAATCACATCATACTCGCTCGATACAAAGTTTATTCTGGCATTGTTAGAACGCTGGAGACCGGAGACACATACATTTCACCTACCTTTTGGTGAGTGTACAGTGACTCTCCAAGACGTACACATGTTACTCGACCTACACATCGATGGTAAGGCCGTCAACAGCAAAGTTGGTGTCCCTGACCGACTTTGCGAAGATTTGTTAGGCGCCCCTCTCTGTTTGGACGCGCCTCAGGCGGAAAACGACGGCCGCCCGAGGGGTCAGGGAATTAATTTAAAATACCTAAGAGAACATTACAACAATATTCTCTTAACTGATGATAACACTCCATTTGACATAATAGTCAAAACACGGTGCTATCTTTTGATTTTGTTCGGTCATTTTTTATTTCCAGAGGACACTGGAAATACCGTCCATACTATGTATTTACCTTTATTGCAAAATATTAACAAAGTGTGTGAATATAGTTGGGGATCAGCTGTCCTCGCCCATCTTTATAACGCCCTTTGCAAAACTTCAAAAAAAAAAAATACCAGGACTTTTTATGGTTATGCTTATCTCCTCCAAGCGTGGGGTTGGTCTAGGATGACAACGCTTGCTCCAATAAACCGGAATGCTTTTACATTCTCGTACGCCAACAAGTGAGTTTCTTTTCTAGAATATTAACACAACTTCATTTTCGTCTAAGTTAGTAATTTCTGAGATGTGTTTTAGAAGCTAATTTATTTGTGTTTATTTTTTTAGATGGTCTGTTCCAGGGATGAATTATCAGAGATGTCCCAGGCACTCTATAATTCAATACCGCAACCTCATCGACCACCTTGGGCCAGATGATGTAAGTTATTTACCATTGATTTTTTTAATGTATATGCATAAACCTTTCAAACTCTGTCTTACTTATTTGTCCAACTTTATTAAAGTTTGTCTGGATGTCGTACGAGGGTCTCGACCACCAGCCCAACCCCAACGATGCAGCTGTGTGGACATCAAGGACACCCATAATTAGGTTCACTACGGTGGAGATGCACCAAAGTGACCGAGTGAAACTTCAATTTGGGATGCATCAGGATATTCCAGATGCTCCGGTGGACTTGGGGCAATGGCATCAAAAGCGGGTGGACGCACAGTGGAGTGTCAGTGATTGGAAGGAGTTGTGTATACACTGGAAAAGAAGAAGGCAATACGTCTTAAACGACCGTATTGTGCACGGGGCTAGGCCAAGTCTTCAGTATATGACTTGGTTTAGGTCTGTCACGACATCTCAGCCTTTCCTGTCCCAGCCAACCTATTTGGCCGACCCAAGGGAACGCGAATCTTCTTCAAACCCACAGCAACAGTTCAGTGCCCAAAACCAGCCTTACGAAAACCCATACATGCCAACAAATACCCCCTATCAACAACGATAACCTTACATGCCACCCACCTAATACCAGCCTCAACCACCTTACCATTACAGCCCTGATACATCTTTTGAGCCTACCCCCTCCACCTACAGCCCAGACAACTCATTTGACCCTACCCCCTCCAACTACCCCTCCAACTACTCCCCAACTATCCACTATTTGACTACCACACACCGCAAAAACCAACACACCTAGACCAACCTAATTCCATGTACACATTCGGACAACCATACCGTCCACACTCCACCCTACCTCCCCGACAATCCTTCGAAAACATGGGCATTGGACTTGACTACGGAAGCGTCGTTGACAGTGGACCTCCCGGCTATTGGGGTCAAATGATGCAAACTTTATCTGATACGTCGGGGTCGTCCCAACCATACCCTCCTCCACAACTCAGCACACAGAGACCGGACACACCACAGCAACGTCGTAGACCTCGTCGCAACGCGCGTCCCCCGCAATGTGGCACCGGTGGTCACTTGGATAGAGCCGGTCGTTAGTTTTTTTCTTTTGTTCAATTGTAATTGTACTTTTCATTAGATTCTAAATTAATATAATTTATTATTTCTATATTTTATTTTAACATTTCTATATTTAATATTTTCTTAATGTTATTTAAATTTCAATTAATTATGAAAAACAAACAACATAATTTAATAACATATATTTATTAAAACCTAATTAAAATATTTATTAAAATATGTATAAATTTAATAACAATTACCATTCAAATATTTACACAAATAATTTATTAAAATATTTATACAACTATAAAAAAAGTTAAAATTAAATCATAATCAAATTTTAATTTGATTAGATAAAAATTCATTTTACATTAATAATTAAAAATAAGGTATTTATTAATTGAAATTAATTAAAAATAAGGTATTTAAAAAATAGAATAAAACAAAATAATAATACATAATCAAAATTAAAAAAATGTAAACCCTAATGAAATGGCCTCATTCGCCAATTGGAAGGGCGAAACACTTTGAATTTTGCCTCATTCGCCAATTGGTTTGGCGAGTTTGTTCAAAACACTCTTTGACTATTTCGCCAATTGGTTTGGCGACCGGTTGTTGAATGGTTTCTACTTTGATAATTCTTTTGAAACCCACGTTTAAAAGGTAATATATTTGAAAAACATAGTTAATTTTAAAAAAATTCTAATTTGGTTATACCTGAAATTTTTTAATTAAAAACGGAGACAATACGTTAATTGTAATTAAAAACTGAGACAATAAGTTGATTGTAATTAAAAAGTGAGACAATAAGTTAATTGTAACTGATTGACATGATATGTGAATCAGTTACACCTACGAATTTTCAGTTTTATTTGTTTGATATATATATATATATATATATATATATATATATATATATATATATATATATATATATATATATATATATATATATATATATATATATATATATATATATATATATATATATATATATATATATATATATATATATATATATATATATTCTATGAATGTATTAATTGACATACAACACTCTCTTGTTTTTTCCCTCTCCACACTCAATTATTCATCATCCTTGTAGTTTCAAGTTCTAACTGTGGTATCATAAGTCGTTGGTTCTCGTGAGGGACTTTAAGGATTTAAATTAATTTAATAGATACAAATTATAGCATATTGTATTTAAAGAATAATCGACAATAATAAGAACGATGTACCTTGTATTTAAAGATAATTATAGCATATTGTATTTAAAGAATTACTACCTTCATTGCCATTTAGGATTTTCGGAGTGAGTTAATTATCTAATGGGGAGACGCTTAAATAGCTAAACGGCTGAGGGCAGAGACCTTTCATTGGGCTTAATTGAATGGTCCAATCCACTACGGTCCATTAAGGCATAAAACCCAATCAAACAATTCATCTATTTAGTGTTTAATAACAATAGACTATAATATAATTAATATTAATGATTAATTATGTCAATCTATATTTGATTAATTAAATAATTAATCTAACAATCTCTCACTTGGATGACAATAATTAAATAGCTAAAAATATTGATTTTAGTATTAGAATATCAATAATGGTCAAAACACTAATCAATAAAAAAGAAGTAAATTTCAACGCTGCAGAAATTGTATCTGACAGGGAAGACAAATCATACATGTTAAAACTTACAACTTTATATAAAGAATGATGAATTTAAAGTAACATATTTAATTTAAGAGTAATATGTTATAAAGAATGGCCCAAGCATATGAAAATGTTATTGATAAACTCTCACTAACTCAAAGTATCATAAGAGTTACTCATGTGTACAAGTCTATGGTTAGTGATTATACTACTGAGTTTTAAATTATAGGTCATAGAATATCCACATAAGTCTAAGAATAGTAATTACATATAGAGATACCATATTAGGAGAGTAATTACATTTAATTATAAGTATCTTCATAACATAATATCATACTCAATAGGAGTATTGATATTTACTTGTACTTTTATATTATGAGCTGACAAATGTGGACTATTGAAGATAGAATAACACAATATTATTGCATACTAAAGAATTATTGTGTCTTTTCAATGTCAACCTAAACATCAAATTATGATGTTTCCTGAGATTAAGAGAATGATACATCAAATTATGATGTTTCTTGAGATTAAGAGAATGATATATATCTCAGCATAAAAGAATAAGAGCAAGAGTATATAACACTACGAGAATTTTTTAGATTATATGATTGTGTACACATGCACTCCTATTGATCTAATAGAATAAAGATTTATCAGAGTCCACTAGTATTAAATACTCTGATTATACTACTAATTTTATTTTACTGCAAAACTATACAGAGAAGTGGTTCTATAATATATCATTGGAGTTTTATAAATTCAACCACATATTTTGCACGTAAATAGAATATATCATTGTTTAGATAATTTCACATGAAAAGATATGATGGTCATATAAAAGATTTACCATCTTTTGACTGAGATCAAATCCATATAATTTTAAATAGAATATAGGATTTTATAATATATATTAATAACTCGGTCAAAACTCAAATGCTACAGATATAACTACACACATTTGAGAAACATATTACATTATACGCAGCGGAAAAATATGAGACTTTAATCAAATTTAATATTGAGGATATAACACAAGTAATCATAAAATTTTATCAATAGCATAAGACTAAAATACACTCAATATAAGTCTCTATAGAATAATATTATATATTAAACAAATAATATTTGTTTCTGATTTCTATACAATTGACATGTTAAATTCTCTAAAATAATAGTTGAGTTATTAATATTAAAATTTTAAAATATTTAAACAAATATTCAACTATTTCCTGTATCACACAATAATTATGTCAAGTAACGTCACATCGATAGAGTATATTATATATTAAACAAATAATATTTATTTCTGATTTCTTAAATTCTCTAGAATAATAGTTGAGTTATTAATATTAAAATTTTAAAATATTTAAACAAATATTCAACTATTTCCTGTATCACACAATAATTATGTCAAGTAACGTCACACCGATAGAGTATGTCCATCACATACATAATACATAGAGAATTAAAATCCATTTTAATAAATAAATAAAAAAAAGGTTATTGGATTTCATAAAGTATTACATGTCTTCAAAAAATAATTTTTTTATTTCTCAAATAATACTTTCAACATAAATAAGAAATATAACAATGTATACATTTTATGCTACCAAAAATTCTAATACTGATAGGGTATTCGAACTATAATTTACATAATCAAAAATCATAAGTACATTGAACAAAACAATTATATTAATAATAAAATATTGATAGGGTATAACTATTATCAATATAGTATTTATTATAATTAAAATTAATTTAATGATTTTATTAAACAAAATTCGTATAATTATACCCACTATAGATGTGTTACAATCATACGAATTAAGAATGTTTATATTTTATTCAAAATAGAAAAATTTATATAATTGTATCCACGATAGGTGAAATTACAATTATACAAATTAATACTGATTACTTAATTTCCATAATAAAAGTCATAAAATAATAAGATTTCAATTTTTTATATATATAATTGCATAATTTTAATTTCAAAAAGGAAGTGAAGAATATTTTAAGAAATTTCTCCTTGTATGCAATTATTATATAATAGTCACAAGAGATTCAAAATTAATAAATAATCAAATATAACTAACCTCGAAGAGAATGTGATATTTATCATTTTGAGTAGAGTTATTAAACTTTAATGACTTTTAGAATATTGTAGTATCATCTCAAAATGATTCATAAACAAAGAATAAATCGTTATATCAAAATGTAAAACTCTACTTATAAATAATCATAATTCAAGGATAATACAATTTAGTTTTACTAAAGAATATCTCAAAATCATTATATATGAAAATTTTAGATATATTTAAAATTTAAATTAAATCAATCATTTTATAACATATTATATTTAAATATTGGAATATATCAAAACATCAAAATAAATAGAATATCTAATACTATTTATTTGGCATCACCTTAGAAGAGAGTTGTTGAAATTTATATGAAAACCTAGAGCCACATTTACTAGGTCATAATATGAATGAATTTTATTTGAAATTTATTATACAAGATTATACACGGTTTTGACATATATTATCCAAAAAGTAAAAAAGATTATAGACCAATATCATAGTCACTAACATAAAAGAACATAAAAGAGAATTTCATATTAAAATCGAAAACAATTACGGCTCTTTGAAATTGAATGACAAAATATTGATTTTAAGGATTCATTCAACACATTTATTAGATTTTAATCAAAATATTAAATGCATTTCTTTAAAAGATAAAATAGAGATGTAAAGAATTGTCACTCAAATTATTAAAATAAAATATGACATGCATTCATACTTCTTCGTCAAACCAAAATGCCAATTTCAAAAAATTAGGCTTCGTAGTATTTTTCATTGAAAATTAATAGTGCAATAGTTGCTTTATACCAAAGATATGAAAAATTGAAGAAACAAATATGTATGAGAATAATACGGTGTCATAACAAAACTATAACTATTTTCTTTGAGTAGTCAATACAAATACACCAACACTTATAAAATTTTCATTCATAATAGCTATTAGATGTATCTAAACTGGCTCTGATACCCGTTGAAGGATTTAAATTAATTTAATAGATACAAATTATAGCATATTATATTTAAAGAATAATCGACAATAATAAGAACGATGTTCCTTGTAGGATTTGAGAGACGGCGGTCGAAAGAGTGTGAGTATGAGAGAATTACTACCCTCATTGCTGTGTAGGATTTTCGGAGTGAGTTAATTATCTAATGGGGGACGCTTAAATAGCTACACGGCTGAGGGCAGAGACATCTCATTGGGCTTAACTGAATGACCCAACCCATTACGGTCCATTCATTCACAAAACCCAATCAAATTATTCATCTATTTAGTGTTTAATAACAATAGACCATAATATAATTAATTAATAATTAATTATGTCAACCCATATTTGATTAATTAAATAATTAATCTAATAGGACTGACTTTCTTGTATTGAAAATCATCCCTACATGGTGGTGGGTAAGAGGCATGTCCCGTTGAAAAAATGTCAACAATGGTACAAATGTATGTGGATGAAAAAGGTTCCGTTTGAATTGGAGCATTGTTGGTAGATTCACATATGAGGGAGAGTGTTGAAAAAAAACAAGTGTGAGTTGAAAGTGTTAAGAAATAAGTGTGCGAAAGTCTTATATTGATTAGAAAAGTAGAAATTGAACATTTTATAAATGAAAGAACCCACACATTTATCACCTTAAGATTTTGATTAATATGTGATGTGTTTCTCATAAGGCGTGTCACTCATAAAGAAAGACTTTAATATAAAAAAATTCTCTCATATTGACCCTCTGAATTAATGATCTAACAACACTGAGATAGAATGTAATGATTTGTTCTTCAACTGAAATTATCCCTTAATGATTATCGAAGTTCCACCATCATTAAAAATGATGAAAATGCAAGTGGAAATGAAAATTATTGAAAAGGTGAAACTGAAATACTACATCTCTAAATTTATAGTAGAATATTTTCCACATTAATCAAATATTTAATGTGAGTATTGTGAATTCGTTTAAAATATTGGATTCGTAAGGTCTTTTTTCTTTGTCGAGATGGTAACTAACGGATTTCGCAAGCTTAAATCCTCCATTTTTTATGTTTTAGGATTTCAAGAGTAAATTTGTGATGATGATGTTGTCGTTGACGTATTGATTATTTACTACATAATTATACTCTTGAATTTTCTAATTTATCATTAGTTTGGATGCAGAAATCGAAAGAAAATAATTGATTTCTCTAATTTTGATGAATTTTTCTTCAATGAAGATTTGATTATCTTGTTTGAAGTCATTCGCATAATTTCAAAATCTTCTTCAATGAAGTTTTTAAAAATGAATTCAAAATTTGCTTTCTTTATTGTTGCATCAAAATAATCGTCTTCATCGATAACCGAATTAAAATCATAACTATCAATGAAATTTTTACATTGAGCTTCATCTTCATCCTGTGGAGATCAATAAGCTTTTTATATCACATTATGAAGAATATGATCAACGAGATGAAGATCATTTTTTTATGAGAAGTAAGCTTGAAAATTTGATACAAATAAAAACTTCTTAAAATTTATATTGAATTAAAATGAAAAAGATAATAATATACAAAAAAAAAATACTTTATATATGGAGTAGTAAAAAATAACTAACAAACTAACCAACTTATAAAAAATAATTTAACTAATCCCTAATTTAATTTTTTTTAAATAACCGTTATTTTTAAATAATATACCAAATAAATCATCATTTTAAAATAACTAAATTTGGGTTGGAGATGAAGAGAACGTGTCAATTCAAATGGCGCATGCACACTCCACATACACATAGGCGTCATTTCAAATAGTTTATGCATATACCATGCGCCATATGCATTGGCGCATGCATTCATTCCCCCGGTGCATGCGCCATTTGCTATGAATACTCAATCATACCACCTTTCTATAAATATAACATCATCTCCTCTTCATTGTTTGCACTTTTTCTTCTATCTCCTTCCACTTTTATAATCTCGTTCCATATTTTTTTCAAAATGTCTTCATATATGTGTCCCTATATGCACAAGAGAAATGTCGATTTAATTTATTCGGCAGTAATGCCTCCAATGAAGATCTGACTCTGAAATACAGAGACTTTCGAACATCTTACACAGGAGTCTGATCTGTTGGTTAGATGAAGACATTGCAGAAGGTGAAAATCAGAATAGTTCAAATGCTTGTTACCACGCTCAGCCAAAATGGAGAAGTTTGTTTATGGGAGAATGTTAAAACTAACAGAGATGTTCACATGATGATGTATAGTTCTCAAGAAATTGTCCTGATGGTTGTAATTGCATAGTTATGTTGTTTAGTCGTTGTATTTGTTTGTTTTGTTGTTTAATTGTTTAAGTTATTGTTTTTAAATTATTGTAATTGAGTGTTATGATATTTATGAAATGAAAATTGTTTTTGATATAAAGTGAAAGGTTACATTTAAAATTGTGTTATTGTGCTTGGTTCAACATTGGGACAATTTGTATGATAGTGTCTAGGCTGACGAAATGAACTACATACACTATAAAGGAAAACACATATCACAATGGTTGAAAAAGGGATACCACCATGTTGGTCCAACCGTTGTGAGGTAATATGTGATTGTATGTATCATGATTTCCACCATGGCCGTGCAACCGTGATTGTGTCCATGTAGCGCGCTACCTACTACAATGGTTACTTTAAAGAATTATGATTGTATCCATGTAACGCAGCATAATTAACAACAGTTGTGTTAAACAATCATTGTGATATATAGACCTGAGTTTATTATAAAATATGTGGAACGCTTATTTCGTCAATGCTCACTAAATATATAACCTTTCAATCTGCACTAGAACACTATAAGATGACAAATTAAGTTATATTAGAAGAATAAGTTCACGTTCAATGCTAGACAAGAGTTCTTCAAGTCCTTATTTGTATTTTGTTCTTTAACAGTAAGAACTTGGTTTAATGATGCTAGGCAAGAGTTCGTTTAATGACAGTAAGAACTTGTTCAAGTCTTAGAGGTAGAGAAAGGGGTGGTTGAAGATCTACAATCATCAAACCAAGTTCTAACTGTCAAGGAACAACATGCAGTTAACAGTCAAGAATTAAACGTGTACTTATTTTCGAATACAATTTTATCTATCATATCATAATTTTCTAATACAGTTTGAAAAGTTATATACTCTGTAAGGGATTACAAAAACACTCAAACCACATAATATATAATAAACTTATATTTTAAACAAACATTAATAATAAAATTCATCAAAAACAAACCATAAACAACAAACACGATACAACAAACATATTAATTCATAAAATGCTTCAGAAACATACCATACATGTCCCATAATGGCGTGTCGTCAATGAAATAAGGATGAAGATAAATTTATACCTGCAAACTTATGTATATTTTGAATGGATGTCATTCTGGATCTTTGACACAAGTTCAGAAGGATAAATTTAGCTTTGTCCTCTTTATTGAAAGAAACATCTTTACCTACAAGTCAAAACAAGAATGAAGTTTAAACATCATGAAACAAGCTATTGAAACAGATTTTGAAAAAAATACTATAGAGAGAATGAACTTGTAAATACCCATTGGATAAGATTTATTGTTATGGTTTCATTTTGGGGTTTCCATATGAGAGAGACGAATGACAAAGTAGTTAGGGTTTCATTTTGAGAGAGAAGTGTGAAAAAGTTATTAGAGTTTTGTTTTGAGAGAGAGACGAATGTTATGTACTGAAGCGATAGATAATTTCACTTATATATAATAAATTACCACTTTTCATCATGGTTGGTAATAAAAACTTTGGTGATATACAAGGTGAATGACCTTTTATCACGATAAACGACTAATTGTTGATGTTGTGATTCAAACCATTTTACTCTGTGTACCTTTTCACCACGAATGTTTCATTTGACCGTTGTGACATATCCTCTAGTAAATACCAAAAAAAGAGTGTCTGGAAATAAATTATTACCATGGTTAACACTATGGTCGTTGTAAAATTGGTGTTACGAAAGGTCTATTTTGTAGTAGTGATAATCTCACCATTTTGTTTGCCATATCCATTTCGGTTCAAATACGCGTGTTGTTAGGGCGGCCCTTTTTTTTCTTCGCATAATTTCATCGTGTCAGACTATATACCCTTCATATGCGGGCCAATAGTCCTCTTCTTCTGCCACCGGAAAGCTAGTATTGTAGACATTGCATAAGTTTATGACTTGGTAAACGGCGGACAGTAAGCTAGAAGGGTCCTAGCGAGCGTTTGAACATGCCGCAATGACGTGGGAGCAAGACATACAAAAGGCTTGAAACTTTCCGTAGTCGCACCAACTTCTATCTAGTTCCACTCAATAATATCCATGTGGCTTCCCTTCATTGATGATTATACAAGATTTATTTGGACCCATAGATCCTATCTACCAAGAGTCACTCCTCTTCTGGTAAAATGTCGTCAATCGAAACGTGCAGACCTAATTACAATAATAAATCTTATACCTCATCACATTAGTTCGACCGACCTTATAATCAGCTGATAATTCCATGTGATGTTATTTAATAGCTCTGACACGGTCTTCTTTTATGCGAAAATTGTCTGCCTCTTTTAATGATCTTTATGTTTGCATACACAGATTGTGAAAAATATCTGACAATGGTTTATCTGCATCCAAGTTCAAGGTTGTCATGTGTTGAGGTGGACAATAAACATGACTAGCTCATGGTGGACAGTGGCATCGTTCACCATTTGATCAACCAAGACCTCAACTTTTTCTTCGTCAACAACATGGACTTTAGCTTGTTCATCGTCGTGAGTTCCACAAAAAACTTGTGAACGATCAATGAGCTGAGACAACTAATTTTTATTGTTGTGTAATTTAAAGCTCAATATTGTTGAAATTACAATGTTCATGACTGAGAAACATATTATGAACGTCTTTATCATCTCGAATCTTTAGGTAAAAAAATCTAACTTGGTTTTCGGCAAAAAATATTGGATTCTTGTAGATGATATGGACCACTAGACTACGCTGCAATTTCTTTTCTACTCTCTCTTTCAAATGTGAAAATTTTGATCGTCTATTAATTGAAAACCGAGTAACTTTGGTATTACGAAAATTGAAATTGGTTAAGTTACATTCAAATATATCACCATTGATCATGTATTGTGGTGTTTGAGTCATGCATGTAATATATTAGTGTACTAATTTTGATAAAATTTTGTGAGTTAAGTTTGAAACGTATTAATAGAATTCTATTAGTGTATTATTTTCTATATATTATTGTTTTTTGTTTTCTATATATCATATTTTCTTGTTTTCTTGTTGTAATAATTTATTTTTGTTTTCTTGCTGCATGCATGAGTCTAGTGTTCAGACTACTAAGATTTTTGTTTCTTTAATTTTGTTTTCTTGTTGGATGCATGAGTGTATTGTGGCATGCATGTTTCTAACTTTCCTTTATATTTATTTTTGTTTTCTTGTTGCATGCATATCCTTATCTTTATTTTTGTTTTCTTTTTGCATGCATGCCTTACACGATTCTCTTACATGGTTCTTCTACATGATTTCTTACACGATTCCTTACATGATTCCTTACAAGATTCTCTGCACGACACCTTTTAAAAGAAGGTATTGTTTGGATTGGCGCAAGCATTAATGATGATACATATGTGTCATTTGAATTAGCGCAAGAATTCAAGAAGTCATGAAAAAAAATCACGTGAGGCAGACATTCTCATCTATAAATATTCATATGTTTCACACCATTTCCATCAACATTCACACTCAATCTCTCTACCTTGTCTAGAAAATACTCTCAATCTACCCACATTCTCAGCAATATCTACTCAAAACCATTCAAAAAAATGTCTCTCCTTACTATGGATGATGAACATCGAGGAACCATTGACAATATTGTGGTATTTGTAAGTTTCTTTATATCTTATTTAATTTCCTTAAGAGTATAATTTATTACTTTTTTCTTACTTATTTTCTTTATATCTTTTGTTAGAGCGTAAAGAGATTTCAATGTTGTGGGCATGAATATGTATCACACGGTCCAATCATAGAACCATACCTACGATCATGCGGTTTTGGTTATATACTCAACATAGTCTCATACTCTGTTGATTACAAATTTATTCTTGATTTGCTAAAAAGATGGAGACTTGAGACCCACACATTTCACCTTTCATTCGGAAAACTACCGTCACACGAGAAGATGTGTATATGTTATCGGGTCTACCTATCAATGGTAAGGCTGTTAACGACAAAGTTAACCAGAATATCACTATATGCAAAGATTTGTTGGGTGTTCCTCTGTGTGAAGACACAACTATGGGACAAACTTCGGGTCAACCCATGAGTCAAGGTATTAATTTAAAATGCCTTAAAGAAAATTATTCCAGCTTAATATTAAATGAAGAATCGACCGAGTATGAAAATATAATTAAAGCTCAATGTTATATTATGATTCTATTTTGTCATTTTTTTTATATCCTGAAAGTACTAGTAATACGGTAATATTTATGTATTTGTTGTTGTTACAAAACATAAATAAAGTAGGCACATATAGTTGGAGTTCAGCTGTTTTGTTCCATCTATATAGTTCGTTGTGTAAAAATGCAAAAAAGAATACTTGTACATTTTATTCTTGCGCCTTTTCGCTACAAGTATGAGGTTGGTCAAGAATGTCGACACTCGTCCCGGTCAACACGAAGCCATTCACATTTCCCTACGCAAAAAAGTAAGTTGATTTTAAATTTTCAAAATTTTATTGCAACTAATAAATTTTAAATCTATAAAGTTTATTGCAACTAATAAATTTTCTATCTTTTCGTTTTAGATGGTCAGTTTGGGGGATGAATTACAACCGATGTCCCAGACACGCTATAATCGTGTACCGCAATCTTTTAGACCACCTTGGACTAGACAATTTATTACAACTAAACTACTATAAATTTGGATTAAAAATTAACAAACTACAAATCTTTTAATTATGTATTTTTATTATGCAGTTTATCTGGAGGTCGTATTTGGGTCTCGACTATGAGGCTAACTCTGATGATGTTGCAGTATGGACAACAAAAACACTAATCATTAGGTTCGCTACTATAGAGATGCACTAGAGTAATCGAGTAAAACTACAGTTTGACATGCAGCAACAAATTCCAGTCCCTCCGATGTGTTTGAAAGACTGATATCAACAAAGAGTCGATGCACAATAGGGTTATGAAGATTGGAAAGACTTTGCTAGAGAGATGTGTCGACAATGGAAGAATCAACGTCGAAACATCTTAAACGATCATATCATGGAAGGTGCTAGACCAACTCAACATTATATGAATTGGTTTAGGTCAGTTACAACGCCACAGTTTGTACCTGAGCTGACATATTTGATTGACCTGCGTCAATGAGCTTCGTCGTCATACACCCAACAACAAATACCCACCTAACAACCAAACATCCCAAACATTCCACCATAACCCCCCACCAATGAACACCCAAACATCCCACTACCAAACCACCCAATCACTATTTGACTTTCTTACTCCACAATAACAATTGTTTCGTTTCCAAAACGATTCAATGAACCAATTCGGCCAACCATACCATCCTCACATAACCCAGCCACTGTGACCCAACTTCAAAAACATGGGTACCGAACTGTATTACGACAACGCCATTGGCAGCAACCCCCTCGACTATTGGGGACAAATGATTGAAAATATGTCAAATACGTCGAGACCCTCACACCAACTACCTTTTCCTTAGGCCAATCCGCAAAGACCAAAAACACTTCAGAAAACCTGTGGTAGACCTCGAAGGCAGACTAATGCGCCGGAATGTGGAACCGAATGACGATTTGATCAAGCAGGTCATTGATTTCAAATCAATTGTTATATCCCTTAATTTTAATAAATAATAGTTTAAATTATTTTTTATTTTTATTTTTTAAATTAAATTTATTAAAACTATATATATATATATATATATATATATATA
The DNA here is from genome assembly GCA_963859935.3 of Lathyrus sativus. NCBI lineage: Eukaryota > Viridiplantae > Streptophyta > Magnoliopsida > Fabales > Fabaceae > Lathyrus > Lathyrus sativus. The sequence goes on from OZ012738.1 coordinate 603,613,538, forward strand.
TATATATATATATATATATATATATATATATATATATATATATATATATATATATATATATATATATATATATATATATATATATATATATATATATATATAAAAGATGCGTCATTTGAAATGATGCATGCTCATCAAAGTATGTGTCATATTCAATGGCTCCACATACAAGCATGAGTCAATCAAAACGGTGACTCCTCTTTCATTCATTCTAAAACATGGTTACTTTCGTGATAAATTTGAAACATCAATTTATTTGATATATAATTTAAAAATATTGATTATTTAAAAAAATATCTAATTTAACTGACTTATAACAAAGTCTTGCTAGTAAACTAATTATCCAATAACAAACTTTGACTTTAAAAACTTAATGTTAACTAATTTCTTATATTTTATTAGCAACCAATTAGAAATATTTAAACTAAAGGTACACACTCCAAAACTTTTAAAAAAAATATTTTAAATTAAATATCAATTTAATTGTCTAAATATGTGTAGATATTAAAGTTGTATAATCGGTCGGTTTGTATCGATATTTAACTTAAAATTTAAATTCGATACAAACTACAGTTTTATTCTAAAAGTCTAATTTCAATCAATCAAATTCAATTTTTTAAAAAATTCGATTAAATTGATTTTTTAAGATAAATCTAATGGATTTAGTTGATTTAATATTTATTAAATTAAACTAGTAAAAAATACTTATTTTTTATAAAATTTACAAATATTTATCTTTTATTTTTTTAAATATTAAAATTTTAAAATAATCTAAAGAAGAATATTTTTTATTAGCGAAAAAATATATTATTACTAATAACATTTCTAATATCATTCGATATAAATTTGTTTATTATCATATACTTTAAAGTTTAAAGTATAAATTAAATAGCATTCAAAATTGTTCCATTAAGTTAACTGAGTTGATAGAAATGCGAGTTTAAATCTTCAACGTTTCATTTATTTACATTAAAAAATTGTATTTCAGCCTAAACTATTTAAAAAAGAAAAATAACACTCAAAATTTTATATTGAAAAATTTAAATTCTTTTATACACATTAAATCCTAGTTTTTACAATGACTTAGTTCTGTTATAATAAAAATAAATATTAGTTGAATTTGATATTCAATCATCTGAACTCGATTAAAACAATTTTATACTATTTAAATTAAACAAATAGATCAATCTGACATCTTAAGTCTATCTAACTCATTTGTAAAGAAAAAAAAGATTGATTGATTTCAATAGGACGTTTGAGTCTCCTAAAAATTGTCATATTCAACCATAATTTCCATCAACCCTGTCATTAGATTAGGTTCTTTTACAAACTAAACCAAACATATAACTAATTATTATTTGATTAATTAGTACCCACACACATGTTTGCCTCAACATAAGTCTACAATATAAGTGATCTATAAGATTTGAGTTTGTCTCTTGTTAATTTATGTTGGATGAATTACTTGGTCAGGAAGAGAGCAGATGCAATAGATGCATCGTGCGTGTCATATCATAGTGATGTGGTTGTGGTTAGTAAAGGGTTGTACTAACTTTTGTTGTCTTTCAATTCATTCATATTCATATTGATATGCATTTATGGCGGGGGTGTAAGCATAATAGTACCAAGGCTAAAGACAAATGTGGTGTGGAAAGCAACTTCCCATCACTCGATTATTAACATGATGAGTGAGGAGTAAGTAAGGGAAGATTCTCAACCCATCTTTGCCTAATTTCTTTTTATTATTATTATTATTAAAAGAAATACATATTTTTTAGATGAATTTTTACATTGATGTTTAAAACATTATCTCAAGTTTTTGATGTTTTATTCAAGTAAATAAATGATTGTGTTCAAAAAAGTAATTTTTAATTTAAATTTTTGCTATTTTTATTTCAAGTATTTGCTATTTAAAAAAATATATATTTTGTCCATTTCACGTAAAAAAAATAATTTACTTTTTTTTGTAAAAAAAATTTATGAAAAACAATTTTAAAATGTATGTTGACTTAAAACTACTTGTATAATAACTTTTAAGAATTAATAGGTGACTTTTTTTTATAAAGACAAAGAACAAAATTTAGTAATTTACATAGACTATGTTGTCTTCTAAGGTGCGAACCTGGCCTCTTAGTGATAGCAAACTTTTATATATATATATATATATATATATATATATATATATATATATATATATATATATATATATATATATATATATATATATATATATATATATATATATATATATATGTAATTTTTTTTTTACTTTTAGCATGTTGCAGAAACCACGCTATTTTATTATTATTATTATTATTATTTATTTATTTTTTATATGTGAGACTTTTTTAAGTTTCAATATATTGCGGGGTTTAAAAATCTCTCCTATTTCAATTTTTTTCCCGTGAGACACCTTTTTTTTTAAGTTCTTGCATTTATTATTATTATTATTATTATTATTATTATTATTATTATTATTATTATTATTATTATTATTATTATTATTATTATTATTATTATTACATATTGTGACAGTTCATAAAAAGCTTTAAAATAGTGGGATTCTTAACCTCTGTAACATCTTATTATTATAAAAAACGTTTTTTTTTACCTCAAGCGTGAATATATATATTGAGGTTCAATTTACTCCAAATCATAACCTTTAAATTGAACCTAATCAAAAGGTTAAATTAACATTTTACTTAATTATTCATTCGATTAAATTTAATTTAAAGGCTGTGATTTGGAGTATGGTAAAAATATTTTACTCTTGGAGTATATTGTGTTGGATCATGAGGAGGAGCGTCAACATTAAGGTAAAAGTAACACACAAATGAGAGAGACACCACATATTCGCCTAAAACCTTAAGATGTTAGGTTTGTGGGTTCTCCCACTTGTAAATACTCAAGTTTCCATATTCATAACTAATGTAGGACTTCAACTCACACTTGACTTATTATTCTCAACAAGTTTGTCGTACTGCGAAAAATGAGAACGACCTCGCGAAGCACAATCGCACACTTGTAGGATGGGTTTAACAGAGTCACCATCGATCTTTATTTATTCCCATAGAAGAAAAGGGAAAATATCAAATAAAAACCCTAAAATAAAGGATAAGTTATGGTCATCGCAACCAATGTCTAAGTTCGAGAGTCGGTTACGCAAGGAAAAAGTATTAACATCTCCTCACGTTCGTTGTACTTAACGGGAACCTTTAGGTTAATTTATGTGTGTTAGTGTTCGCTTAGGAATTAGGTTTCTTGGTTATTAGAGAGGTGGAAGATAAAAGAAAGGGACTTAAGGGTTTTATTACTAAGGGGGCTCGACAATACTTCGCAGTCTCGTGCCTACATATCCTCATAGTGTAATAAGGAACTCAGAGCCTTCGTAGTTTGGGCTAACAAAGTTTGTTGGTAGATTTTAGCGAAAGATATTTAGTCGCATTCGGAAAAAAACATTGCCTTTCCCAAAACAGGCGAGGAGCAGACGTTTACATCACAACCGAATGGACTTACAAATCAACATTCGCGAGAAATGCCTCTTACCTCAACTCAAGTAGTTTATGGATGAAACAATATTTTGCATCGTCTCGAGACACTATATCTTACGTTTTATGAAAAGATTTGAATAGTTTTAGGTATTTTTTATTTTGATTTGAGAAAATGCACTCGATATTGATCGAGGTTTATTCATGATTATGAAAGGGTTTGAAATGATCAAAAAAGTTGATGGTGATGCGCGAAGCAATTGACTTATAAGTTGGATGTTTCAAAAAGGGCTTGATATTGAATCAAAAATAAGTTTGAAAAAAGGTTTGTTAATGGGGTGAAGTTATATAGTGATCAATTAGTGTTGGACCAATGTTTTTGAAAATGGACCTTGGTATTGACCAAGTCCTTTTTGATTTGGAAATGTTGATTTTAATATTTTTTTGTTTTGTTTTAGAGTTAGTGTATTAATTTATATCCTAACATGAACAATATGAACAAGATTACACACAAGGGGTGTGGGATATATCAAGGTATAGAAGGGATATTCGTAAGACTACAAATCAACTATAGTCCTTTTCTTGAACTTAAACACAAGTAACATGAAGGTAGCAATCAAAGGATACAAACATGTATCAAGAAAAACATACATTACAAGGATAATTACTTAAGCACAAAGTAAGCATCAAGACATGGTATCAACATATGACAAAGGCTGCCAATCAAACATATAACTCAAGTAAAATTAGGGTTAAATCATGTGAATATTCAATTATAAACAAAACCCTAGAATCATCATAAACATGGTAAGAATTTCAACATCAAGACAAACATATGAACATTAAGGTCAAGCATCAAGCAATAAGATCATGTTTATCAAAGCAAAACCCTAAAACTTAACCAAAGTTCAATATTCATCAATGCATAAGTCATACCAACATAAATGGTTCAAGAATCATTTTCATAAAATTTAATCAAGACAATGACATTAAGCAAAACATAACATCAACATGATCTTAAACATCAAAGCATGGTAATAGAAACAAGCATAAACTCATCAAAAACAAAAGCTAATTGGTAGGCATGATCAAAACATATGTGGTCATAACAAAATAACTACTAAAAAATAAATATTTAAAAGTCTTTATAAAATATAGAAATAAAAATGACAAAAATAAATAATCACATGAAATATATTTTTTGGTTTTTGACAATATTTAAAATAAAATAGGTAAAGAAAATAAAATGAAATAATAGAAAGAAAAAAATATATATAAAAAAGGAAATGGAAAGAGAAAAAGGAAAAGAAGAAAAGGAAAGAAAAACAAGTGCTAGAAAAATAAAAAAAAGTCTTTATAAAATATAGAAATAAAAATGACAAAAATAAATAATCACATGAAATATTTTTTTTTTGAGTTTTGACAATATTTAAAATAAAATAGGTAAAGAAAATAAAATGAAATAATAGAAAGAAAAAAAATAAAATAATATAAAAAAGGAAATGGAAAGAGAAAAAGGAAAGGAAGAAAAGGAAAAGAAAAACAAGTGCTAAAAAAATAAAGGAGGGGTAGTCAGGCCCTTTAACCTGTTATATTTTTGCCCCAAAAAATAATATAATGAAAAAAGATTTGAAACTGAAAATGGCGTGCTATCTGGCTTCTTCTCCCTCACGAGTTCATTCAAAAATCAACAATGGAGAGTTTTCAAATCAAGACAAAATGAGACATGTGAGTATAGCATCTTGCTCAGAATTTCATGAGGATTCCAACCACGTATAATTTTTATTTATTTTCACTTTATAATGAGATTTTATGCAAAAACCAGAAGAAAAAAAACTTAAACTTTCAAAGTAAAATTAAATCACATATGCTAACAATCAATGATCCTAACCTTAGGGATTTCAACTAACACATCAAAGCAAACATATCGGTAACAAGAATGGATTGAAATAATGCTCTTAAGTGTTCTAACCAGAAAGCAAGAAAGTACCTCAAATGGTGAACCCGTGGGCCTCCCAAACGTGCTTCCAGCAATGCAAAAATGATCCTCCTAGCTTCCTTGAGTTCCCAGGAGTATGGTGATGTGCTTATAATATCTTGAAACCCCTTGGATTGTTTTGACAAAATTCATTTGCATATTAGAAAAAGTGAGTTATGGTTATGATGTTTCAGGTGTAGTTTAATGCATGCAGAAGTCTTGGTAAGTTGTTTAGAGTGTTTTGGTGAAGGAAAAATGGAAGGAATGTGAGGGAATTATGGAATTCAAAATTTCATTTTAATGGAGGTTTTTTTGGGTGAAATGCTCTCTCTTCTTCAAAGGCTTGTGTATTGATCTTGTGATGTTTGCTTTGCATTTGTAGAGGATTTTGAAGTAGGTTAGGATAGAGGTTTGGTCTGATCAAGGTTTGGAGTTTGTCTTGTAATCATCCATTTTCACAAAAGTCGCAACTTTGGCTCTATGCACCAAGGCTTATGTTCTTGGCTTCATGATAATTTTGAGCATTAATCTTAGGCTTGGAAAAGTTGGTTTGGTCTTAGAAGTCATTTTGCATCAGAGCTCACCCTTGTTCAACAAGTTTTAACCAAGTTTCAAATTTCACTACATGCCAAAATGCCAATCCCAAAGTGATCAATTGTCCAGCAGATTTGTCCTCTTTTTAGGGGTCTATTTTGCACAAATTTGGTATCAATGTGAAGCTAGCATGGAAAGGAACAATGTTCATATTGATAGCAAGCTGAGGAAACACTTGGAAGATGCTTCAAATTGGCTCCGAATACACATGGATCAAACTGAATTTGATACTTAGAAAAAATCCGGGTTCATCATACATTTCATTTCATTATGAAACCCTAACTTTGATCCATCATATCTCTCAATTGGTAAAAACTTTTTGGACCAAATTTTACACCATGATGAAGTAGGAAGTATGATCTTCAAATGCAGCCCTCAAGTGTTTCAACTGGATTCCTAGATTGATCACAAATTGTCTATAAAGTCATGCACTTGAAAATGTCAAAAACTTAGAAAAAAAATTCTAAGTGTTTTGAATTTTGCAACAACTTGAAACCTCAACTTTGGAAATCAATTTCTTCCACTTCAAGAAAGCATTTGACTCCAATTTTCATCAAATCGTAGTATCAAATTCCATCTTTAAAATCAGCCCTCAAGTGTTTCAAGTGAATGCTTGAGGAAGAAGTTACAACCTTGAAAAGTTGGTCATTTGATCATGGATTTTTGTACTTAGTGAAATTTCAAAAAAAAAAACCTAATTGTTTTCCATATTTTCATGATTTTTGACTTGAGAATTCCATGGTTGACCAAAAATTTCAAAAGTCAAACTTTGACTTTGAGCATCTATTGACTTTTCATCAATTGAATCAAAATTATTCAACTATCAATGAATCATACTTCTTGAGCCAATTTGATCACATGAATGGACCACAATGATGCGTTTGAAACCTTTAAATCACATTCTAGGCCGTGGGATCATGTTTTGGTCAAAAAGTCAACATCAGACTGACTTTGACAAAAACTCTAATTTATAGCACTTGGTGGATTGAAACTTGATGAGCTTGAATTGATGCCAACTTAAACTTGATCGTTGATAGAGGGAATCTCCTGATCACTAAGCATGAGTTGAGGAGCTTGAGATGTTGAGGATCACACTAATCTTCTGATAGATCAAACACTTGAACTCCTTGAGGCAAAACCATAACCTGTGGACAAGGCAACCAAGACACACAAGAAGTGATTGATGCTATGCAGATGATGCTAATGAAGGAACTAAAGTGGGGAAAATTTTAGGGTGTGACAAATTCCAACCGTAGAGTTGATGATGATCATTTTTTACCCCAGTCGCAGTAATGATGTCGATCATTTTTAATCTCCAATCACATAGTTGATGATGATCAGTTGTTACTCTAGTCGTAGTACTTATGTTTATCATTTTTTGTCTCCAACAACAGAGTTGATGATGATCAGTTGTTACCCTAGTCACAAAACTGATATTGATCATATTTTATCTCCAATCGCATGGTTGATGATGGTCAGTTGTTACTCTAGTCACAATACTGATGTCGATTACTTTGTCTCAAACTGCAGAGTTGATGGTGCATACTATTACCACAGTCAAGTAATGATGTCGATAGTCTTTTCCCCAGTTGTAGAACTGATGTCGATCATATCTTTGCCTCCAACCTCAAAGTTGATGTCATAATTTTGTTCCCAAACATCAAGTTAATCAGTCCTCATCCCGATCACCGTGCCAACACCATATAATTTACTCCCCCAGCCATAATGTGTATGGTTAGTCTTTTTTTCAATCTCTATAGTGTCTTCTCTCCACCTTTTTGGTCAACTGTTGCCTTTTGGTCAATTGTTAACCATCCTCTCCTAGACCTATTTTACAAGAATTTTATCAATGGATTCATCATCATTCATCATAAATGACTGGTGTCATGATTATGTCAAGTGATAATTTCCAACAAATTCTATCTTCCATCAAGCTTCACTTTCAACATTGTTTCGAGGCCAAAAAAATTAGAATTTAATTCATGAGTTTACACCATTCAAAAGTGCTTATTTCTAACATAAAATCACTTCCCAAAAGCACTTAAAGTCATGGGATAATTCACCAAAAATTCAATGCAAAGGTGGTGAAAATGCAAAGGCAAAAACATTCAAATTTAAGTTAATTACTAGTGACTATTTGCCTTACATCCTAACTGGATACTTTGGCTAAACTCAAACACCATTGATCTCTAACTATCTCATTCTTCACAAGCATTCAATTACCCAAGTGATTCTTAACTACCATAACCTCCAAACTAACACAAAACTACCAAACAAACACAAACTCCAATTTCTCTTTTCAATCAAGTTATCCTTTAATCCTAACATTTCTTAACAATTAATCTAAGGGTTGAAATTAGTGATCTGCAACTAAGGATTAAATTAATTTTTAACAAAGGGTGATCATTCATTTACAAAGTCTATATAAACATGTCATTTCTCACAATTTTAACCTAGATAACCTAACTTAGAAAATTTACAATTGAAATAATTATTTTTCCACCATTTCTCTCTCAATTCATCTTCCCCCTCACCATCACCAAAGTTCATCTTCATCACCATTTAGAACACCAGATTGAAGTTCTAAAATGGTGGAACTTAGCCACAATATAACTTCAACAAATCATCAATCAATAATTCAAGCATTATCATAAATAATCATCATATAAAGTTTATCAAGTTTCATCAATAATCATCATCTAAAATTTATCAAGATTCATCAACAATCATCATCCAAGGTTAATTAATTCAAGCTTATTCATCAATATTATACATTCATGATTCATCTTCTACATTCATTCATCATCAAGAACAATTATCAAAGCTTGGAAGTTAATTGGATTAAACGAGCTTATTCTTGAAGTTTTTCGTGTTTCTCTTTGACACTCTGATTTTTAACACTAATCAGAGCAAACTTCTGCTCCATCGGTAATCTTTTATCTCTTCCACACCCCTGCCATGAATTATTGGATGTTTGTCGGTTGATTGGTGTAAGCTATTGTTTGGAAATTTCTTATTGGATAATCACTTATTTTGGCATAGAACACATAAACTTGAAAATATTGATTCTTTTATTCTTAATTATTAATAACATGTGAATATATCATTAGAAGTGATTTTTCGTCACGATTCTGAATACGTGATTATTTTTTCACGAATCATTAGAACGAATATGAATTGATTGATTCTTCATACACTTTATTATTCACCTTTTCGCACAATTATTAAAAATTTGTGGCTCATTACTAAAATATGATCACATATTTGGATTCCTTGTGAAAAAATCAAGTCCGGTGATGTATAATTTGCAGATGGTTTATTTGATTTGATAATTTTAGCAGATAAAATTCAAGAATGTATAAAAGTTAATAAACAAATGAAATAGAAATGCAGAATGCACAAAATGCTGACTGTGTCCTGCTGCTTTTTTCCTTTTTTCTTTCTCTTTCTGCGCCACATGGTGCGTTGACATTGGTTCTGCGTAGTGTCGCGGCGGGAAAAATTTGAGATTAAGCTATTGATTAACTTAACTCAGAAAAGTAAGAGTCGCCACCGAATTTTATTGTTTCCAAAGGGAATGAGAAAAGATCGAACAAAACCTACAAAAATCTAAAAAAGCTAAAATAGGGATTTAGATATGGGGGTTGGTTATGCAGGGGAAAAATATTGCACCTCTCACATCCGTTGTACTCAATGGGAACCACTTGCTTATCTTTTGTAAAAAATGTTATTGTTGTTTGTTGATTGATTTTAAGTAAAAAGATATTTGGCATATTCGAGCGAAAAACTTCACTTACTACCCACAAGTATGAGGAAATGAGCATTTGTATCAATCTTGATATGGAGAACTTTTACTTGGATTTCATTGATAAGTACATCTCAACATTCAAGTGGAAAATGTTATTCATTTCTCAGCATCTTGTAGAAGTATAGCGGTTTGCATCACTGTAAGAATTAGACCAATAACCAATCTTTCTGAAAATGGGCTCTTAAAGAAAAAAGATGCACAAAGGTACAAAAAGAGTTTGATGAGGTTAGTGTTTTTTTATAAGTTTGAAGTGAGTTTGAATATGCTTAAGTATTTTAACATTTATTGAGAAAAATATTTTTTGGATCACTTGACAAGGTCAAGGTTTATTAAGAAAGAGGTGAAGTTTGAAAACAATAAGTTTTTGAAATAGGGAGAAGTTTTTAAAATTTAAGAATGGGAGGAGATAAAGAGACTACCCTAAAGCATATAATAAATGGTCTCATTGTTAGGTAGCCCAAGAGAAAACCTTTGTGTGTGCAGGTGAACTAACCAAGATAAGCAACTGAGCAGATGAACAAAAGAGGATCCAAAAAAATAAAGTCACAGAGAAAAGAAAATAAAGCATCCAAGCTTGATTCAATGGCCATATGTATCAGATGAATCCAGGGTCTCAGGCAGATGCAAGGTATTATATGAACTACACAGTTTCAGATAAGAGTACTCCAAGCAATGGGAAACCCTAATTCTATGGTCCATATGTCCAAAACTCCTCAATTGTTAGTGTTTAATGATCGAGTGATCGGTTTCTCGAATCTGGACCAATTTAGCGCTATGTTAAGCAATCATAAGTGGACTTATCTAGAAGTCACACCTATCTGAGCTCGGTCAATAACAATGTTTATATTAAAACATGCTAGAGAAATGATATGTATATCATTCTCCTAAAGTTATGCTACACAAAAAGGAAAAAAGAAATGGTCTCGCCTTAATCAAGAACTTCCATGATTAATCAAAGGCAACTTATCACTATCTCAAAGTATAGAGAATGATCCAAATGATCATTCATCAACATATTTGAAATTATTAAGATTCAATCTCTTTGAAAATCAACATTCCATGATATTTAAGAATTTCATTAACCAAAATGAAAAATAAAATCAAGATGGAATAAAAATATTAATGTAAAAGTAATCACCAAATGAAATGATTGAACAAAAGAGGTTAGAGAAAACTATTAAGAACAATGATTAGAAATTCTAGAATAAAATTAAAATAGTAAAAAAAAATACAATTGAAAAAAGAAGAAAAAAAAAGAAGAAATATGAGGGAGGGTGTGCAATAACTTGGAGGGAGTATAGAAAATGAAGCATTGGGCTCAGAGGCCCAAAGTCACATGAAGTTCTCTTAACAAACAAAAACACACCAAAGAGGAAAATCCTCTTCTTCTTCACGCACAGGAAGCTGATTCTCTCTCCTTCATTTTCTCTCTGGAAAAAACATGGCTCCGCTGCGCCGGAGCTCATCGCCGACGGAGGCGGAGCATGTTACTCTACTTGCCTCACCCTAAACTCCCAACAATCTCATTCAATTTCTCACCAAAGCATGGAAAACGAGCAAAACGCTGAGAAACTTTCGGCGACGAATTCAATGGAAAGAATGAAGCACCTTCGAAGTAATCTCAGCAACAGTGATCGAAAGTGATTGAGGAAAATGCTCAGTTACACAATTCTTTCGCTCTCTTCTCACTATGCTTGTGTTGCAAACTGTTGATGTTGTGAAGCTTCGTTGCAAGAAATTGCGTTGTAGTAGTTGTTGAATTCAAATGTATTGTATGTGTGTTGTTATTGTTGTAAATTGGACAAATTTGAAGTGTTGAGTGTTATGATGAACTTGCAGGGTTTTGTTATTGAATTGATGAAGGTTTGAACACTACTATAAAATACACCTTCAGTAACATAGTATTACTACGGTTATGCATTTCACCGATGTAATATCGTAAACTTGAAGCGCCTAATGCTTATTTGTTTTTTTGGAAGTAATTTAATCACGGTTTATATTAACAACCATGGTGATAAAGTGAGTGGTACAAGTTTCGAATCATGTCAACTACATTTTTTTCCATTTTTTCCTATTAAAAAAAGCGCATGTCACTTAATTTCATGAATAAATAAAAAATTTAAAGTTATTTAATCACGATTTTAATATCCAACCGTTGTAATATGATCTGTGCAACCTTTACTCTTTCCAAAAGAGAGAAACGTTCTTCCCAAATGAGAGAAATGACTATAGTAATGATTGAAATTTTTCTTCATTTCTCAAGATGGTCACAAGTCATTCAAGAATATTAACCATTAGAAGTAATCATTGTAAGGATTAAATCATCAAATGTTTCATCTTTAACCTCTTCTATAAATGCACAGTTTCATATAATGAATTTCCACTTCTTTAAACTATTCTTCTTAACTTCCTATAGCAATATGATTTCTCCATTTGAGAATGCTAATAGAAATATGTCAACTAAAGTCACCGCTGTCCAACAATATCAACAGTTAACTGAGGAGGTCCAGCCATCTAGATCGACTGCTGCCAGGGATACACTGAGGGTGAAGAAGGCCAAGAAGAAGAAGATAAAGAAGAGGAAGGAAAAAGCGTCGAGCGAGATTTTTTACTATGATTCTGATGAGGGTAGTGAGGAGCGAGTCATAGATTATGAAGATTTCTTTAGTGCTAGGGGATATTGTTCAGATCTTGGTAAAACTATGTAATGAAAAAATTATGTTTTATATACTCTTCCCTTTTGAGCCTCTTAATGAACTTATTTATTAGTATTGTTTTATATACCTTGCCTTTATATACTTTTTTTCTCTTTACAAAAAAAATAGTACAAGCCAACAAAAATAACAATAATAACAATAATGAAAAATAACAATAACAACAATTCATAACTCTCTCACCATTGCGTTTATAATAACTAAAACAAATTGAAATTTATTTAACCACAGTTTTACAATACAACTGTCGTGAAATTTGAAAATTGCATCACGATTTTTCTTTCTAACCTTGATTAAAAGTGATTTTTTTAGTATATAAGCGAAAGTATCTATCGTTCAGTACATAACAGTCGTTTCTCTCTAAAGAAAACCCTAACATAGTTCACTCTTCTCTCTCATAACATAACTCTAACATCCATGTTACTTTAAACATACTTCAATCTTCAGACTCGTCTTCACCAATCGCTAACTTGAGATTCTTTCATTAAACTTATACTTCGATTTCGTTTATGTTTCTTGTTAAAAATGGGTTCTCATTTTTTCATTTGGTGAATGTTCTTATTTTTTCAGATTCGTCTTCATCACCGTAACAAAGCGCATAATTTGGCTATGATACATATGATTTATGTAGCTATGAAGAAAAATACAAGAAGTGTGAAGCTATTGTGTAAACTTCATTCACCTTAATTTTTTTTCATAAAATTACATGGCACTGCACTCTCAGGCATCTATCAATATGCATGCATATTTCCCACCAAAAATAAGAAAAAGACAAAAACATCATATCTCCTTTCGTTTATAGCCCACTAGTTGATTACCTGACACATGCTTAGAACCGGAAGCATGTCTCAAATCACTATGGGTGAACTATAACGAGGCTAGGAATTATTGATTGAGGAGATCAACTAAGTGAAAACTCAGATGAGATTGGTTATGGGAATCTTGCAAGCATTGTTAAGAAAGGAAGGAACTCTTGCACCAACTGTCGCGGCAGAGATTGTCATTCTTTTGCATCTGCTTGGTTTCATCGCATGTCAAGGACTGCCTCACGGATATCATTTACAACCTGGACATTCAAGGCCTTCATTCCTACCAACATTCATTGCCTATTCTTCGACCAAAACAGAGTAACCAAGCATGGAATCAAAATCAATATCCAAATCAACAACAAAACTCTTATGCTCAACAATGACAACAGAGACAGAGAAAGCCAAAAATAATGATGGACCCGGTTCCTATGCCTTATATTCAACTACTACCTCATTAGCTTAATAATTCATTGGTTTAATTAATGGAACTTCAGATTCCTCCAACACCTTTTCCTTCAGGATATGACGTGAATGATGCGAATGCCAAATTTGGATTCCTCTAACACCTTTTCAAATACAAGGTACAATACCTTATCATAGCAAAGGCTATCACATTCACACCAAAAGGTTTGAACATACTGAATAGTCTCATGCCCCTGTATGTGGGCACAATGATGGGCGATTCACAAGTGCACGAATAGCGTCAAAGTAATACAAAAGATTATCGATCCAACAGAGGCCAAACGTCAATCTATCGATTACTATTGTTACCGTGTTTATCTAAGGCAAATCAAATAAAGGATGGTTTGTGCGAAATAAAAGTAAAGTGCCTGATTAAAATTAATAAAGCAATAGGCATAGATGTAATTCATATAGCTATGTAGTATTCCAGATGTGTACATATAGGATTCCTTATGGGGTAATATTTTTTACTCATAAAAAGAACTAATTTAACGGGAACTGTCGCTTTCGTGTATTTAGAACCGAGTTTATCCCTAATCGACCCCTCTTATTGTCACTTAAAAAAAGGTGCGCATTGAGTTTGGATTAATAAACCTATTTTAAAGAAATATAGTTTCTTGACTTAGTTGAAAAGTATTTTAACCTGGAATTTCTAACAAAAAGAGGTTCTTGCGAACCGGACTTTAAATCCATAAATGTGTTCGAAAACAGTTTTAAAATCGGTTTTCTTAAATATTAAAGACTCTTAATTAACTAAGCCAAGCGCTTTCACTTCCTCGAAACAGTCAAAACTAACCTAATTTATCTAAAGGTTGGACGACTTTCGATCTTACCCAATGGATTTTAAGTACAGAAAATAAGTGTTAAAAGCTAAAATAACCCCTAAGTAATTCTACTAGCAACCGTGTGGAATACTAATTATAACTATAATCCTCGCATCCTAGCCTTTAAGGTTTAGTCGAACATGGTAAGGTAAATAGGCATGGAAAATAAAGTGCGAGTAAATAAATAAATAAATAAAGTGCGAGAAATAAAGGGTGCGGGAAATAAAGGGCGTGGGAAATAAAGGCGGGTAAATAAATAAAATGCTATAAATAGACAGAAACCTGCTCTAAACGAGAGGCTTTAAAATCTTGTACAATGGGAAGTATAAAGCGGAAATAAAATGGCGGCAGGTTTAACTTCTACCCAAGTGCTCCAAACTCGATTACAGACTCGATTACACGGTGTAATAACTCCTTGATGTGAGAAGTTTATCACTTTATAATAGGTGAAATTTATGGCTTGAGTTCTGTTCTCAAAGCTTGGATGATTTGAAATGAAACATAACTCTTCTATTTATAAAGGCAGGAAAGTACAGGTAAAGACAGGAATGCCCCCCAACTTCTTTTGGGAGGGAAACATCCGTGTGAAGGTGGCGCCCGCCACCTCCTTGTGGCGCCCGCCACATGTACTAGGGTGGAAAGGAGTGGGAGACGTGACAGTTGTCAGCCGTTGGCTTGCATCCAATGTGTGGCATCCCCTATGGCGCCCGCCATGGTGGAAGCCATGTGTACATTTCCTCAGAAAGTAGGGTTTTTAGCTCGTTTTTCTTCATTTCTTCTCGAGTAGCCTTGAAAATACAAAAACCTGAAAAAGAAACAAAACAAAGGCATAATACAAGAAAATAGAAATAAAATACTAAATAACGTGTGCGAAATCGAGTCAAATAAACAATATATTTTAAGCCTATCAAATTCTCCCACACTAAAACCTTTGGTTGTCCTCAAGCAAAACATCATGACAAAACAGGGTGATATCCATAAATGATTTGGGCAAAAAGGTCTTATAAGTTCAAGCTGGGATGAAGCGATAGGTGATGACTCAGTGAACCGCGGGTATCAGGATGACACTTCTCCGTAAATACGGATATAAGCTTCGCTTTTACACAAATCAATCCATACTAACCTACTATACTTAGGCCTACTTTCAAATCTCCTTTTGAGTCCTTTTCATTCTGGTGCAATCACATTAAGCCCGTTATCCATACAAAATCATGGTGAAGTGACCAGTTAGTGATTCTGATCTAAGCACGGAGTTTCTGGTGCACTAAGGTGGTGTAACCCTTTTTATTGGCCCATTTGCAGCTGTGGGGGATCAGACCGTAATCCGCCCTACCGAGTTCAGTACCAGATACCTCTGAACCAACTGATAATGGGAAGTTTTTTTATTTTTTTATTTTTATCATCATCATTTTTGTTCTTTTTTCGAAATTACAACTTTTTGGGTTAAATGACCTTGTGAGGGTTACCTATACCCGAGTTGTAATTATTATTATTATTATTTTAGCATACTGATCATTCACTTATTTTCATCGATCCTTCACTTAGATAACGCTTTGGCCGGAGCTGACTGCTAGGATAAACTACTTAGGACTTACTATGGATATTCTATTAAGGTCGTGGTACTCAGAGTATCGGGGTCGATTTCTGAATTTGCGAAGCCTAAGGTGTCATAATGATACCGATGTTTCAAAGAGAATTTTTCCAAATCATCCGCATCCTAAATCGAACTTGCCTCAAAGCCCAAAAAATTTTCAGGATAGTACACTATTTGTCAGAAATTTTTTGTTTGGTGGGGCAAAGTAATGAGAGAATAAGATTATACTGCAGTGTGACTCGTTAAGCACAAGTATGTTCTAAAAACAAAAAGAAAAAATATGAAGGGAAAATAAACTAAAAAGCGGTAAATAAAATAAAATAGCGGGAAAATAAAATAAAATAAATTCTCCTCCCACACTTAAATTGAACATTGTCCCCAATGTTTCAAAATAAGCAAGGGACGAGGTGCCTGTGGGGCCTAAGGCATGCTGCCAGTGTTGTCGCCAGCGTGCGGCGTGTACCTAGGGCGGCGGGATCTGCTGCAATGATGATCGGTCAGAGAAGCATCGAGCGCATCGAATCGGGTGGTCAGAGCAGCTTGAGATTGCATGATGGTATGCATGGACTGGTTCATCTGTTGCTGAGACTCTTGCATGAATCTCATATTCTCAGATAGTTGCTGCGAAATCGTGTTGAGCAAATTGTCGCGTCTTTCCTCTCTGGCTAATTGTTCTTGCCACATCTGCTCAAATATATAGAAGCCAGGAGTAGTGCCTGCAGAATGGTAAGAGGAAGGCGGTGCAGTGTGTGTTTGTGGTTTGTGGCGAGGTGGCATAGGGTGATTGGTAGATCGCTCTCGCCGGTCATACTCGGTATCAGTATCATCGTCGTCACCAATAGAAATATTTGGGGGTACTGTACCTGTAATGGGCGGAGCATCTAAATCATAGGTCCAGTTCCCCTCTATAGTCACATCCATGCATTTAGTGCAAGGCAGAACGACATATGGGATAACCCTCCCGTGTATCATAAGCTCGAAGCCCCCTTCCTTCCTTACCTTACATAGTTTCATATCTTTCAGAAATTTCAAATTAATTGTGCAAGGAGGAAGAGGCTCTAAGGTGGCTATCTCCGCATCTAGGTTCAGGGCCTTTGTAATGGACGTGATCAGTCCTCCGAAGGCTATGGTTCCAGTGCTCTTAATAGAAGCATTCATATGGAATATCATAAATGGAACTACATTAAATCTCCTATTTGTGAGGCAGTCTTGCAAGAATAGTAATTCTTTGGCATTCACCTTATTAGGATTCTCCCGGCCAAAAACAGTACATGCTAGCATGTAGCGAAACACGCAGATGGCCGGGTTATGGATTCTGGAGGCAAGTATTCCTTCAAAAGATGAAATAGTAAAATTTGACAACCTGTGCCAGAAGGAAAATGCCTCCACAGACCATTCAAAATCCAGAGGCGCTTCACAAATAGCACCCGCACCAAAAGGCAATCCAAGCCTTTCTGCAAGTTTATCAGTACTAAACGAATATTCAACATTAAACATCCAGAACTGGACCGTGTCGACGGTGCTAGCAGTGTCGGGTCTGATAATATAAATCATGGAACTCAAGAATTCCCTGGTCAGCTGATCAAAAGTAGGATCCTGTCTAACAAAAATCTAATGCAGTCCTAGAACGTCTAATAAATGATACACGCTATGGTAGATACCTAAAGAGTAAAGGTAGTTATCATCCACATACCTTGTTGAAGCAATGTCCTAGGTTCGCAGTTTGTCGAGGATTTTCCGTTGTCGTTCCCCGGGCTTTCCTTGATGCAACACGTAACCTTCGTGCTCCATGGATGAATGTTGGAGATGGAAGAAGATGAAGAATGGGTATTTTTTTTTGGAGTTTTGGAAAAATGGGTTTTTGGGTGGATTTTGGTGAGGAAAATGAAAAATGGAAGATGAAATGGTTAATGGTTTGGTGAGTGGAAGATAAAATTGTGAACTTTTGGTGACTTCGGGAGGATTTTCGTGTAGCCAAAAATGGGTTTTGGAGGTTTTTGAGAGCAAAAATGGAGGTTTCTCAACTTCTGCCCCGCATATAGTCCAGACCTCGTGGCGGGCGCCATAGACTATATGGCGGACGCCACCCTTTGAAAAGGCAGTTGGACCGGATTTGTGTGCTTTGTTGTGGGATTTGGTTCTCCTCCTTAATTTTTAGGGGTGTGCTGCCGTAGAAATCATTTATCTTGGCACACTAATAATTTTTTTCCTCTTTCATATATATATATATATATATATACACACACACACACACACACATACGTGTATATACATATATATATAAAGAGTTTTTTTGACATGAAAAATAATAATACAAATAAAAATCAGAAAACATAAAAAAATAAACGAAAATTAAATGACGTTAAAATATAAATGGTAGGGTATAATGTCATGAAAGATAAAAACGTAATTAGAAATGCAATAAGTCTGATAAAAAAGAGAAAAATAAAGCAAATATTGAAAGCAATGAAATAGTGTCATCAAGGAGCTGGCTGCTCGTCTGACTGATCGGGATGACAGAGTGAATGCAACTCTCTGTGTAAATCCGAGATCTCCTGATACAGAAGGTTCGTCTTAGTGGCTTGGGTCATGTCGGAAATCTGAACCTGTAAAGTAAGATCTGTTACTGTCTGCTGAAGTCCGACTATCTCTGAATGTAGCTCAGGTATCTGGGTATATAAGTCAGGTCTTCGTAATGCATGATTATTGGAAAACACAGTCGTCCTCGGAGAAGGTGGAGAGGGATGGTATTCCGCTGAAGGCGGTGTATGTGGCTCGTCGACCGTCTCGCCATACCTTTCCAACGCATAACTCCAGTTGGATGGATCGTGCACACTGGTCACAACTAGATCAGGTAGAGTGAAATAATGGACCGTCTGGTAATCGATGAGAAGTCTGAAAGCATCAGGCTGAAAGGATGCCCTTCGCATCAGCCCATGATCCAAACAGAAATCAATGCCAAGCAAGGTAGGTCCACAATAAGGGGTCAGATGCAACAACTGATTAGTCAGGCCCAACACAATGGCTATATGCGTGGCTGTGCCTCCCACATGAATAACTCCTTTGAATGATCTAGCTTGGCCCTCGAAATTGTTCAGCAAGAAATTCCCACATGCTACCGGGCGTAGCCTGTTAGCGCATAATAGGAAGAATATCTCCTCCTTGCTAACATGCATGTCAAAATATTCCTTTCCAAGGGAGGTGTGAGCTAGAGTCATCTGAAAATACCTCATAGTCGGGTTATGAATCACCGAAGACAGCTGAGTCGGTAGATCTAGACTCCCTCCTCCTGTAATATCTCGCCATAACTGATCAATGTCTCTAATCAAAAAGTAGCCCATCGGGAGGTCAGGAATGGAATCAGGGGTGGTCGAAAATCCAAGTAGGTCTCTGAATCCTTTGTTGGTGAAGGCGTACTCCCTTCCAAAAAGTTTGAATGTAGCCAGCCCTTCCTCGTTGATGTATGGCTCATGGTGGAACGAGCTGAGAAACTCTAATGTGAGGCGCCTGTAAGTATGGTGCAGCTCGTCAGCATATTCGCCCCAGTGGAGCTGGTGACAGAGGAATCGTATGCTGAGCTTGATCCCTAGAGCCTCCATGCAGGCCTGATCCAGATACCGGGTCAGTGCCATAGGACGCTGTCGAAGAATCGAGTACCTCTCTCTCTCTGCATGTCGTCTCTAAAGGTGACGTGCATGTCATCGTGCTGTTGCATCTTAAAAAATAAAACTCATAAAACCTGAAAACACAATCATCATAGATCGTCATTTGACACTTAAAAGAAAACAGAATAAAATAAAATAAAATAAAAAAGGATGAAAGATAAAGAAAACCATGGGTTGCCTCCCAGACAGCGCTTGTTTAACGTTGTTAGCTTGACGAACAAAACCTATATGTCTGAAATAGGCAATGGGGGATCAATCAAGGTATGGCTGGAGTAATCGTCGGGAATGTCTCCTCCTTTGTAGAGTTTTAATCTCTGCCTGTTTACAACGAATGGGCTACATGACTGGTTCTGGATCTCGACTGCTCCTGATTGTAAACTTTGGTAACTGTAAAGGGACCTGTCCACCTTGAACGGAGCTTGCCAGGAAAAAGTCGTAATCTAGAGTTGAACAGGAGAACATGGTCTCCCACGTGAAATTATTTCTTTACGATCTTCTTGTCGTGCTAGGCTTTGGTTCTTTCTTTATAGATAATGGCATTTTCATAGGCGGATTGGCGGAGTTCTTCTAGTTTATGTAAATCAAGGACGCAGTTTTGTCCAACAGTCAAATAGTCAAAGTTTAGGGTTTTTATGGCCCAATAGGCCCCTTGTTCTAGTTCAAAGGGGAGATGACAAGATTTTCCATAGACTAGTTGGTAAGGGGTTGTTCCAATAGGGGTTTTGAAGGCGGTTTTGTAGGCCCATAGTGCATCCTGCAGCTTTTGAGACCAATCTTTTCTTGATATAGAGACAGTCTTTTCTAAGATTTGTTTTATTTCTCTATTGGATACTTCTACTTGGCCACTAGTCTTTGGGTGATAAGGTGTTGCTATCCTATGCTTAACTCCATATTTTCTTAAAAGTTTTACGAAAATTCTTGATATAAAATGGGATCCACCGTCGCTGATAACAAGACGGGGAGTTCCGAATCTAGGGAATATGTAATTCTTAAACAACTTAATGACTACACGGGTGTCGTTGGTGGGGGAGGTTATGGCCACGATCCATTTAGACACGTAATCAACTGCAACTAAGATGTACTTGTTTATTAAGGAAGACAGAAAAGGTCCTATAAAGTCTATTCCCCAAACATCAAAGAGTTCCACCTCTTGAATGTTCCTTAAAGGCATTTTGTCACGTCTTGAGATGTTTCCAGTGCGCTGGCACCGGTCACACTTGGCTATATAGGTGTGTATATCACGCCACATTGTTGGCCAAAACAGAGCTGCTCTAAGAATCTTGGCGTGAGTTTTAAATGTACTTTAGTGTCCTCCATAAGGTGCAGAGTGGCAGTGTTCTATTATCTTTCTTACTTCTTCTTCTGGGACGCAACAACGGAAAATACCGTCTGTGCCCCTCTTAAAAAGGAACAGCTCATCCCAATAGAAGTGTCTTACATCACTAAAGAACTTCTTTCTCTGCTGGTAGTTAAAATCAGGGGGTATAATATCGGCAGCTAGGTAATTTACAAAATCAGTGTACTAAGGTACGTTGCTTACTGCTAGAAATCTCTTGGGGTTCTTAGAAGGTTTTAGGTTGCTTTCTTCTACGGCTTCTATCCTAGCGATTAACCTGTCATAGGTAAAATCATTGTTAATGGGGAGTGGGTCTGGTTTTATATACTCGAGCCTAGAAAGGTGGTCGGCGACTACATTTTTCGTGCCTTTCTTGTCTCTAATATCCAAATCAAACTCCTGTAACAGAAGGATCCATCGAAGTAACCTAGGTTTGGCATCCTTCTTGTTCAATAAGTAACAGATGGCCGCATGATCTGTATAAAATATGATTTTGGCTCCTACCAGATAGGATCGAAACTTATCAATAGCGAAAACTACGACAAGGAGTTCTTTCTCGGTGGTAGCGTAGTTAAATTGAGCAGCGTCTAGGGTTCTACTGGCATAGTATATAACATGTAATTTCTTATCCTTTCTTTACCCTAGAACAGCTCCTACAACATAGTCGCTAGCGTCACACATGATTTCGAACAGTTGGTCCCAATCTGGAGGTTGAATGATGGGTGCTGAGATCAGGGCTTGTTTTAGAAAGTAAAATGCTTCAAGGAATTTTTCGTCAAAGCTGAACTCGACATCTTTCATTAGGATGCCGGTTAAAGGTTTGATTATTTTAGAGAAGTCCTTAATAAAACGTCGATAGAAACCAGCATGTCCAAGAAAGCTTCTGACTTCTCTGACGGTGCTAGGGGGTTTAAGGTTTTCAATCACTTCTATTTTGGCTTTATCTACTTTGATACCTCTCTCAGAGACTATATGTCCTAAAATTATACCTTCGGTGACCATAAAGTGACATTTCTCCCAGTTCAACACTAGGTTGACGTCAACACATCTTTTCAGGATCTTCTCAAGGTTTACGAGACAATTATTGAAATCAAATCCGCAAACTGAGAAATCATCCATGAATACTTCCATGATTCCATCTAGGTAATCTGCGAAGATTTCCATCATGCAACATTGGAAGGTTGCTGGTGCATTACAGAGACCGAAAGGCATTCGTCTGTAGGCGAAAGTTCCATAAGGGCATGTAAAGGTAGTTTTCTCTTGGTCTTCTGGATGTATGGGGATTTGGAAAAATCCAGAATATCCATCCAGGTAGCAAAAATAGGAGTGTCTGGCCAAACGTTCTAGCATTTGGTCTATAAATGGTAAAGGAAAATGGTCTTTCCTAGTAGCTTTGTTTAATTTTCTATAATCTATACATATACGTCATCCTCCTTCTATCCGTTTAGCTACATGTTCTCCTTTCTCGTTCTGAACGACTGTGATGCCTCCCTTCTTAGGTACTACATGCATATGGCTTACCCACTTACTACCTGAGATCTGATAAATTATACCTGCTTCTAGTAACTTGAGAACTTCCCTTTTTACGACATCACTCATTATAGGGTTTAGGGTAGCACTGACTATAACTGGACGATTCATTTATTCGTCCAATAATTCATATCTTAGGTTCTTAGGTAGTTCCTTAAGTTCTAAAGCTGGTTTTTTTAGGCATGGTATAGGATCTGGGGTAAGGGATAAACATTCGTACAAGTTATCATCAATGTAGGGTTCTATAAACCCATCATCTTCCTTTATGAGGGTTGAAGGTAGTCTGATGGTTTCTTCTAATTCTAGCTCTCTAACGCATTCATCGATGATGTCCATCGCATAACATGCATCTCCTAATACTGGCGCCATAAGAAACTTCGACAGAATGAATTCTGTCTTTTCGTCACCTACCTCAAAAGTCAACTTCCCTCTCTTGACATCTATTATGGCTCCAGCGGTTGATAAGAATGGTCTGCCTAGGAGGATAGGAATGACATCATCTTCTTTAATGTCCATGACGACAAAATTGGTTGGGATGAACAACTGGCCGATCCTGACTGGGACGTCTTCTAATATGCCAACCGGATACTTAACGGATCTGTCGGCTAATTGAAGAGACATCATCATAGGTTGCAATTCTCCTAGTTTTAACCTTTCGAAAACTGCCAAGGGCATAAGGCTTACGCTAGCTTTTAAATCTAGAAAAGCTTTATTGATGACATGACTTCCCAAAATACAAGGTATGGAGAAATTTCCAGGATCTTTATCCTTCTTAGCGAGTTTATTTTTGGAAATGGAATTGCATTCTAAAGGTTTTTGATCGTCAAGTCTACGTTTATTGGTAAGGATGTCTTTGAGGAATTTTGCATATGATGGTATTTGTGTGATGGCTTCTGTGAAAGGGATTTCCACATGAAGTTTCTCTATGACTTTGATAAATTTCTGGTATTGGTTATTGATTTTGGTTTGTTTTAATCTTTGCGGATAGGGCATGGGAGCTTTATAGGGTGGCGGTAGTTCATTGGTTTTGTCCTTATCCTTCTGCTTTTCAGATCCTACTGGTTCCTCGAGTTCGCTCATGAGCACCATGCTTTCCTTAGGACTCTTGGGTTTGCTCAATGTCGGGTTAACCGGTTCATCGTAAGCGGTCCCACTCCGTAAGGTGATTGCATTGGCTTGCCCTCGGGGGTTCTGTTGAGGTTGACCAGGGAACTGTCTCCGGGTGTAGTCTCAGGAGCTTGTTTTAAAGCTATTTGAGATATCTGGGTTTCAAGCATCTTATTCTGGGTGACTATTTGGTCTACCTTAGTTCCTAAATGGGTAATCAATTCATTTACATGAATGTTCTGGTTTAGGAATTCTTTGTTTTGCTGGGTCTGAGCCGTAATAAAATTTTCCATGATTTTCTCAAGGTTCGGCTTAGGTTGCACAACTTGCATAGGCGGGTTTTATCTTTGAGCCTGAAAACAGGATGGTCTCGGGGGTGCAGGGTTTTGGATAGGGTTATTATTTGTGTAGGAAAAATTAGGGTGATTCTTCCATCCAGGGTTATAGGTATTTGAAAATGGGTTTCCTTGGGCGTAGTTGACTTCTCCTAAGTGAGTTTCGTTCAGCAGATTGCATTCTACCGATTGGTGTCCTTGAGTACCACATAGTTCACACTCAGTTGAAACTGTTGCTGCAGCTACTGGGTTTGCGTACATATGTTCGACTTTAAGGGCCATAGCGTCCATTTTAGCTTGCATCATGTCTATAGAACTTATCTCATGTATTCCTCCTTGGGCTTCTTTCTTTTCCACTTTCGCGCGCTCTATCCCCCATTGACAATGGTTTTGGGCCATATCCTTGATGAGAGAGCAATCTTCAGGGTAAGGTTTATTCATCAGGGTGCCACCTACAGCGGCGTAGATCGCATCTTTGTGTTATAGTGAAGTCCATTATAAAAGGTATGAATGATCAACCATGATTACAGGCCATGGTGTGGACATATTCTCAACATGTCTTTATGATGGAAAATTGCGATCTAAACGCAGCGGAAAACAAATTTCCTTTAGTGATCCTTACGAATGAGCATGGTCAGTGATAGAATCGTTACCTCTTTGTGGCGATTCAGATCTTTGATGCAGCGATCACAAGCGTTGATGAAGTGCAACGCCTCTACTCAGTCCACATGAACAGCTTCCGGTCACAGTGCTAGCTGCTTACGAACGGAATTATTTGAGTGAGAAAAGAGAATCAAAAACGAAATTGCATCAAATGAAAGCTTCATCACAAGGGTTCCTTTTATAGACTCTCTTGTGGGCTGCGGGCTAAAAACCCAATTCACATGATCCATAATAATATTATATATTATTATAATAACTATTATTATAATAAATATATTTATTTTATTATTATTTTATAACCATTATAAAATAACAATAATTATTATTATATTATCCGAATTTCTATTTTTCACTTAAGTGCACCGTACCTTACGGTGTTCCTTTGATTTCTCTATCTCTCATCAAACTGTCCTTATATGTGTGACCCTGTAGGATTTCGTAACGTTGGTAATTATATTAAATTATATATTTAACATAATAAACAGTAAGCGGTATCTAGCAACACATCACTGCTACCCAAGTCACGAAAATGTCATGTGATCTGACAAAACCTTTTTCGTGATAATATATGTTTGTACAATTACCCTTTTGCCCCTATGTCTATATTGAACACAAGGCATACACTGTGTCATCCTTGTCCAGTTCAATATTGGGCCCTTATACATTTCTCCTGTTATGCAGGATTGGCAAATTCCATCTAGGACACTCATGTCCCTCAGCATGCTTCGTAGAGTGCCCATCAACTGTCTTTATGATCATCCAGTTACGGATAATGTTTGATCAGCAATAAAGCACCCGACTCTACATCTAGGGTCCATAGTGGTTTCAGGTCGAAGGGTGGTAATACACCATTATCACCATGAGAATAACTTATGACACTTTGCATAACATACTATGTAGTATTCTCATAGCGGGTCAATCCGGTATAAATATTACTCCTAATATTTATACCTATGTCAAGACTTGATAACTCTTTATCCATGATCCATGAGATGTGATCATCAGTCTATATTCATAATAGTCTCAATGCTTTTTAATGTTATCCCACTTTGCAATAAAGCTTGACTACGGATATTTTAAGAATAATGTCTTTATGTTTAATGGGATCTCATGATTAAGTCACACTTAACATTTCATTAAACAGACTAACTATTCTAGGAACTTTATTATTCTGAAAGACAAACATAATAAAGAAATGCCTTTTATTATTAAACGAATAATCTGATACAAGTACCAAAAAGTATTAGCCTCTAGGGCTTACACCAACAATCTCCCACTAACACTAGAGCCAATTAGGCATACCCTTAATACCCATAGATCTAGTATGACCATCATGCTTCTGTTGCGCAAGAGGCTTTGTTAATGGGTCAGCGATATTGTCAAGTGTAGGTACTCTGCATATCTTCACATCTCCCCGATCAATTATCTCTCGAATGAGGTGATAACGCCTAAGTATGTGTTTGGATCGTTGGTGAGATCTAGGCTCCTTAGCTTGTGCGATAGCACCATTGTTATCACAATATAAACCAATGGGATCCACAATGCTAGGGACTATGCCAAGTTCACTAATGAACTTCTTGATCCAAACAGCTTCCTTTGCTGCATTTGAGGCAGCAATATACTCGGCCTCAGTTGTAGAATCAGCAACTGTTTCTTGCTTTGAACTTTTCCAGCTCACAGCGCCACCATTGAGACAAAACACATAACCAGATTGTGATCTAAAATCATCCTTATCTGTCTGGAAGCTAGCATCAGTGTAACCAATTACATCAAGCTCTTCCTGACCTCCATATATCAAGAATGAATCCTTAGTCCTTCTCAAGTACTTAAGGATATTCTTGACAGCTACCCAGTGAGCATCACCGGGATCAGATTGGTACCTACTCGTTGCACTTAATGCATACGAGACATCTGGTCGAGTACATAACATGGCATACATGATAGATCCTATTGCAGATGCATATGGAATCTTATTCATGCGATCCCTTTCTTCCTTAGTTGAAGGGGGTTGTGTTTTTGATAAACACAGACCATGTTGCATAGGTATGAATCCTTTCTTGGAATCATGCATATTAAAGCGTCTCAACACTTTATCTATGTATGTACTCTGACTTAGGCCAAGCAGTTTTTGTGATCTATCTCTATAGATCCTAATTCCTAATATATAGGCTGCTTCACCTAGGTCTTTCATAGAAAAACAATTCCCTAACCAAGTCTTCACTTGTTGCAAGGTAGGGACATCGTTTCCAATGAGTAATATGTCATCTACATATAATACCAGAAACACGATCATGCTCCCACTAACCTTCTTGTAGACACAAGGTTCATCTTCATTTTTGATGAATCCATATTGTTTTACGGTTTCATCAAAACGAAGATTCCAACTTCTGGAAGCTTGCTTCAATCCATAGATTGATCGCTGTAACTTGCATATATTTTGGGCATCTTGTGGCATGTCAAATCCTTCAGGTTGTGTCATGTACACATCCTCAAGAAGATTCCCATTAAGGAAAGCAGTTTTGACATCCATCTGCCATATTTCATAATCATGATATGCAGCGATGGCAAGTAAAATCCGAACAGATTTAAGCATTGCAACTGGTGAAAAGGTTTCATCATAGTCAACCCCATGAATTTGTTTATAGCCTTTTGCAACCAGTCTTGCTTTATAGGTATGTACCTTACCATCCATGTCAGTCTTCTTCTTGAAGACCCGCTTGCATCCTATAGGGTTAACTCCTATAGGAGGTTCTACCAAGGTCCAAACCTGGTTTGTGTACATGGAATCCATTTCAGATTTCATGGCTTCTAGCCACTTCTCAGACTCAGGACCAGTTATGGCCTCTTTGTAGGTCACAGGCTCATCTTGATCCATGAGTAATACATCACCCTGATCACTTATGAGATATCCATATCTCTCAGGTTGGTGACGTATCCTGCTTGACCTACGCTGGTCTTGTTCTACTTGAGCAGGTTGCTCTTCCACAACTACTTGTGTTTCCCGCTCTAGTTCCTCCATAGGTGTTTCAATGTTTTGTGATTCTTGAATTTCTTCAAGCTCTATTTTCCTCCCACTGTTTCCTTTGGAAATAAAATCCCTTTCCAGAAAGACTCCAGTTCGAGCGACAAACACTTTGCCCTCAGAAGGATTGTAGAAGTAATATCCTCTTGTTTCTTTAGGATACCCCACAAATAAGCATTTGTCAGATTTGGGCTCAAGCTTGGTTGAAATTTGTCGTTTGACGTAAACTTCGCAACCCCAAATCTTCATGTAAGACATATGTGGTTTCTTACCACTCCATATCTCATATGGTGTCTTATCAACCTTTTTGGATGGAACACGGTTAAGTGTGTAAGCTGCTGTTAATAATGCATGTCCCCAAAAGGAGTTTGGAAGATCGACGTGACTCATCATGGATCGGACCATGTCTAACAAGGTTCGATTTCTTCTCTCAGATACACCATTCCATTGTGGTGTTCCAGGAGGAGTAAGTTGGGATAGAATCCCATACTCTTTTAGATGGTCATCAAATTCTAGGCTTAAATATTCACCGCCTCGATCTGATTGAAGAACTTTAATATTCTTACCTAGTTGGTTTTGTACTTCATTCTTGAATTCCTTGAACTTTTCAAAGGACTCAGATTTGTGTTTCATTAAATACACATATCCGTATCTACTGAAGTCATCAGTAAAAGTGATGAAGTACTGAAAACCTCCTCTGGCTGGTATGTTCAGTGGTCCACATACATCAGTATGTATGAGTGCCAAAAGATCATTATCCCTTTCACCTTTTCCTGTGAATGGGGACTTTGTCATCTTTCCAATTAAACAAGATCTGCATGTCTCATATGATTCATAATCAAAAGAGTCCAAGAGTCCATCTTTATGGAGTTTGGAAATGTGTTTCTCATTTATGTGGCCTAATCGACAGTGCCAAAGGTAAGTTGGATTCAACTCATTAGGTTTCAACCTTTTAGTATTAATGTTATAAATTGGCATTTCAAGATCAAGGACATATAGTCCATTATTCATTTTTGCAGTAGCATAGAATATATCATTCAAATAAATGGAGCAACAATTGTTCCTTATTATGAATGAAAAACCAAACTTGTCCAAACAAGAAACGGAAATAATATTCCTACTAATTGCAGGTACATAATAACAGTTCTCTAACTGAATTATTAAGCCACTAGGTAAAGTTAAAACATAAGTTCCTATAGCTAAAGCAGCAACCTTTGCTCCATTGCCAACTCGTAGGTCAACTTCACCTTTTGCCAAATCTCTACTCCTTTTTAGCCCCTGCACATTAGTACAAATGTGAAAACCGCATCCAGTATCTAATACCCATGATGCAAAAGTAGATAAATTAATTTCAATAACAAAAATACCTGAATTTGAAGTCTCTACTCCATTATTCTTATCTTCTAGGTACTTTGGGCAATTTCTCTTCCAATGTCCGGTCTTACCGCAATGGAAGCAAGTGCCCTCCTTTGCTATTCCTCCACTAGGCTTCAAAACAGGAGGAGTGGGTTTGGGTTTGGCAACTTCCTTGCCTTTCCCTCTACCACCCTGTTTGATGGGCCTCTTGTTCAGTTTCTTTCCATTACTGACCATCAGAATGGATTTCCCTTTTGTCTTCATATTCTGCTCAGCAGTTCTCAACATGCCTAGCAGTTCTGGAAGACTTTTGTCCAAGTCATTCATATTGAAATTCAGGACAAACTGACTGAAGCTCTCTGGCAACGATTGCAAGATCAGATCAATCGCAAGTTCTTTTCCAAGGGGAAACCCTAATCTGTCAAGGTTCTCCACATACCCAATCATCTTGAGTACATGGGGGACTTACAGGGGCTCCCTCAGCTAACTTGTTGTTAAAAAGGGACTTTGAAACCTGAAACCTCTCATTTCTTGCTTGCTCTTGATAAAGCATTTTCAGATGTCCGATCATATCGAACGCAGACATGTTCTCGTGTTGCTTTTGCAACTCAGAGTTCATGGTAGCAAGCATGAGGCAAGCGGTTTCATTGGCATCATCGAAATGCTTCTTATAAGCATCTCTTTCTGCCTTTGGTGCAGAACTAGGAGGTTCCTCCTCAGGAACTGGTGTCTCCAAGACCTACAGCTTCTTATCGTGCTTGAGGACAATCCTTAGATTACGGTGCCAATCCAGGAAATTTGTCCCAGACAATTTTTCCTTATCTAGGATGGATCGCAAAATATTGTTCGATGTGTTTGTTGTCATGGTAATCTACAAGAGAAATATGAAAATATAAGTATCATTAAAACAACATATTTAATTAGGCCTTTAATCAAATATGCTCCCACTATTTTATTCAAAACAAATGACCCTCATCATTTGATTCGGAAAATCCCGTTGGAAGACTTTCTAGTGGGTCGAGATCCATGTTTCACTTTGTTTTAAGTCAGCGTTAGGCTGATTACACAAAACTAAGTTATTTAGGTAGGAACTCCTTCCAATTGTATCTCATACAACTCTCGAATATTTTCAATTGGGTGAATAACTCCTTATTCTGATCCATCACATGAATCATTCCCAATTCTTGCTTCTAAACATATATAATCTTATTATAATTTGTTTAGTTAAGTTTGACCCATTGTTTTAGCAATTGGATATTACAATTATCCCATCACACCTTACTAATATAGAACATGCACCTCGCGTAGGCGAAACCTACAATGCTCGATACTAGTCTTGATGAGTGCTAAAATTGGAAAGCATAAACTTAATATTTAATTTTGAGGGAATTTGTTATTAGTTTGATCTCACCGGCTTAACATGCAAAACGTCTCTCACATGCATCAACATACAATTACATGCATCAACATACATATAAAAAAAGATACAATTATGGCCCCTAACGCAATTGTTCTCTCAAGCCAATGAGAGAACCTAAGCTAACCTAATAACGATCTAAGCTTCTCCAAGCATGATCTCCAAGGTTATCCTCCTTTAATATTGAATACTTCCCTTTTTTTTTCATAACATAATATTACATTACATATAAGAAAACTCGTTTTACATACGAGGGAGTGAGATGAGAAAAGAAGTTACATAAAGAGATTGAGAGAGAGGCACGACACGCAGGCCGTATTCAAAAATCCCAAAACAATAATAAAGGATAAACTAAGGCCATAACTGATCACCACAAATAAATAATAATAAACACACTTTTATTATTAGTTTAAAATTCCGATAATTAAATAAACTAAATTAAATTTCGGCTGATTGATCACACTTTGCAGACTTAGCCGGGGGTTCCGCTGACCGTTCAGCGGACGGGGGTCAAGGGGGCAGCGCCTCCTTACGGGGTTGTTAGGGGCAGCGCCCCGACGAAAAATTTTATGAACACTTCATTGTATTTCACGTCGTTTCCTGCACAACTTTTGTGCATTTACAACCCCAACCGGAAAAGTCTGCGGCAATACAACACTTGTACTGCCATTAATCCTAATGCAACAATTTCATGTCGTCAAACACAACTCGATTGATAACTCAATATGATAGATCAACGTGTCATTGCTTCACCATACTAACGTCGGATTCCGAAGCGAATGAAAATGATGATCTTTCAAAAGAATTACAATCCTTATGTGATTGAATGGATGAAATCAAAACAGTATATCCCATATACCATCTTTGCATCAGAATTTCTTATATCTTATATAAAAGTGATCGATCTAATTGTGTAACCTATGGATGATCAATGTATTGCACAACTTCACCATACTAATGTCGGTTTCTGAAGCATAATCAACATCAATCATCCAAATCGTACACAACAGATGCCAAATTTAATTAATCGTTTATTGTTAAATTCATTCTGTGTTTTAATCGAATCAAATACAAAAAAGACGGAAATTTAACAGCTATCAGATCCATGGTTTCGTAAGTGGCTCTGATACCACTGATGGAAAATTGCGATCTAAACGCAGCGGAAAACAAAAATTTCCTTTAGTGATCCTTACGAATGAGCATGGCCAGTGATAGAATCGTTACCTCTTTGTGGCGATTCAGATCTTTGATGCAGCGATCACAAGCGTTGATGAAGTGCAACGCCTCTACTCAGTCCACACGAGCAGCTTCCGGTCACAGTGCTAGCTGCTTACGAACGGAATTATTTGAGTGAGAAAAGAGAATCAAAAACGAAATTGCATCAAATGAAAGCTTCATCACAAGGGTTCCTTTTATAGACTCTCTTGTGGGCTGCGGGCTAAAAACCCAATTCACATGATCCATAATAATATTATATATTATTATAATAACTATTATTATAATAAATATATTTATTTTATTATTATTTTATAACCATTATAAAATAACAATAATTATTATTATATTATCCGAATTTCTATTTTTCACTTAAGTGCACCGTACCTTACGGTGTTCCTTTGATTTCTCTATCTCTCATCAAACTGTTCTTATGTGTGTGACCCTGTAGGATTTCATAACGTTGGTAATTATATTAAATTATATATTTAACATAATAAACAGTAAGCGGTATCTAGCAACACATCACTGCTACCCAAGTCACGAAAATGTCATGTGATCTGACAAAACCTTTTTCGTGATAATATATGTTTGTACAATTACCCTTTTGCCCCTATGTCTATATTGAACACAAGGCATACACTGTGTCATCCTTGTCCAGTTCAATATTGGGCCCTTATACATTTCTCCTGTTATGCAGGATTGGCAAATTCCATCTAGGACACTCATGTCCCTCAGCATGCTTCGTGGAGTGCCCATCAACTGTCTTTATGATCATCCAGTTACGGATAATGTTTGATCAGCAATAAAGCACCCGACTCTACATCTAGGGTCCATAGTGGTTTCAGGTCGAAGGATGGTAATACACCATTATCACCATGAGAATAACTTATGACACTTTGCATAACATACTATGTAGTATTCTCATAGCGGGTCAATCCGGTATAAATATTACTCCTAATATTTATACCTATGTCAAGACTTGATAACTCTTTATCCATGATCCATGAGATGTGATCATCAGTCTATCTTCATAATAGTCTCAATGCTTTTTAATGTTATCCCACTTTGCAATAAAGCTTGACTACGGATATTTTAAGAATAATGTCTTTATGTTTAATGGGATCTCATGATTAAGTCACACTTAACATTTCATTAAACAGACTAACTATTCTAGGGACTTTATTATTCTGAAAGACAAACATAATAAAGAAATGCCTTTTATTATTAAACGAATAATCCGATACAAGTACCAAAAAGTATTGGCCTCTAGGGCTTACACCAACACTTTATATCTTTCGCAAGCTTCGAAGAGAGATTCTCCTTGGTTTTGGGTAAATCTGTTTATTTGGTTCCTAAGAACAACGGTTTTGCTCGGGGGAAAATATCTAGCGAGAAAAAATCTCCTAAGGTCTTCCCAAGTTGTTATACAAATTTCTGGAAGGGAATCTAACCAAGTTAGGGCTTTGTCTCTAAGGGAAAAAGGGAATAATCTTAACCTAATCGCCTCAGGGGTAGCACCATTGGTTTTAAAAGTATTAGCTAGTTAAATAAAAGTTTTTAAATGTTGGTTCGGGTTCTCGGTAGCGAGTCCCGCGAACTGGTTTTGTTGTACTAATTGTAATAGGGATGGTTTTAGCTCGAAATTATGAGCAGGAATATTGGGGTACACAATACTAGAACTAGGTTCGTCATTAGATGGTTGAGAGAAATCCTTAAGGGGTCTTTGGTTACGGTCTTCGTCCATAGCTCTCTTAAATCTACGAAATAAGATACGTGTGCGAGTGTAACGTTCAGGTTCCTCTAAAGGATCTATAAGGGTACCGGTGCTACGAGTTCTTCGCATTGACCAGAGGGTATAGCCTTAGTCTAGACGGTGTAACAATAGGCTACAAAATTTTAACGTAATTGGTCCCCGGCAACGGCGCCAAAAACTTGATGGGCGATTCGCAAGTGCACGAATAGCATCAAAGTAATACAAAAGATTATCGATGCTACAGAGACCAAACGTCAATCTATCGATTACTATTGTTACGGTGTTTATCCAAGGCAAATCAAATAAAGGATGGTTTGTGTGAAATAAAAGTAAAGTGCGTGATTAAAATTAATAATAAAGCAATAGGCATAGATGCAATTCATATAGCTACATAGTATTCCAGATGTGTACATATAGGATTCCTTATGGGGTAATATTTTCTACTCATGAAAAGAACTAATTTAACGAGAACTGTCGCTTTCGCGTATTTAGAACCGAGTTTATCCCTAATCGACCCCTCTTATTGTCACTTATAAAAAGGTGCGCATTGTGTTAGGATTAATAAACCTATTTTTAAGAAATATAGTTTCTTGACTTAGTTGAAAAGTATTTTAACCTGGAATTTCTAACAAAAAGAGGTTCTTACGAACCGGACTTTAAATCCATGAACGCGTCCGAAAATAATTTTAAAATCGCTTTTCTTAAATATTAAAGACTCCTAATTGACTGAGCCAAGCACTTTCGCTTTCTCGGAACAGTCAAAACTAACCTAATTTATCTAAAGGTTGGACGACTTTCGATCTTACACAATGGATTTTAAGTACAGAAAATAAGTGTTAAAAGCTAAAATAACCCCTAAGTAATTCTACCGACAACCGTGTGGAATACTAATTATAACTATAATCCTCGCATCCTAGCCTTTAAGGTTTAGCCGAACATGGTAAGGTAAATAGGCATGGAAAATAAAGTGCGAGTAAATAAATAAATAAAGTGCGGTGCGAGAAACAAAGGGTGCGGGAAATAAAGGAGGGTAAATAAATAAAATGCAATAAATAGACAGAAACCTTCTCTAAACGAGAGGCTTAAAATTTTGTACAACGGGAAGTAAAAAGTGGAAATAAAATGGCGGCAGGTTTAACTTCTACCCAAGTGCTCCACACTCGATTACAGACTTGATTACACGGTGTAATAACTCCTCGATGTGAGAAGTTTATCACTTTACAATAGGTGAAATTTATGGCTTGAGTTCTGTTCTCAAAGCTTGGATGATTTAAAATGAAACATAACTCTTCTATTTATAGAGGCAGGAAAGTACAGGTAAAGACAAGAATGCCCCCCAACTCCTTTTGGGAGGGAAACATCTGTGTGAAGGTGGCGCCCACCACATTTACTAGGGTGGAAAGGAGTGGGAAACATGGCAGTTGTCAGCAGTTGGCTTGCATCCAATGTGTGGCATCCCCTATGGCACCTGCCATGGTGGAAGCCATGTGTACATTTCCTCAGAAAGTAGGGCTTTTAGCTCGTTTTTCTTCATTTCTTCTTGAGTAGCCTTGAAAATACAAAAACTGAAAAAGAAACAAAACAAAGGCATAATACAAGAAAATAGAAATAAAATACTAAATAACGTGTGCGAAATCGAGTCAAATAAACAATAGCCTATCACACAACTACAATGCCATAACCGATGCAAGTGGAAGCAAGGATAAATCCAAAAAGGTTGCATCTATTGGAAGAGTCTAAAGGGAGGACCCCCTTTTGGAAATTCGCATCAACTTCTACAAGCATGATAACCTTAACATGTGGGTGGATACAAAGGCTAATCATGTCGATGATTATTACATTGTTTAATCACTTTCATTTGTAATCTTTTATGTTTGTTAAATGCTATTCACTTGTAAAACTTGTTTGTTTTCGAATGATAACAATAATGAGATGAATATGCATATTTCAAATCAATCCATTTGTGTTTAATCATACTTTATTCATCAGTATCAAACTCTTGTTTAAGCAAAAATCAAAAGGAGAATGATGAAATCAAAATACACGAAACTACTAGTTGTATGCTTTTTAATAAAACCTTGTTGGCGATGTAAGGCTGTGTTTCAATTCCCAAACACTAAAGATATAAGGAAGATAATCCTTAATTAACCCATTTGAGCCTAGGAGTAGGAGTTTCTTTTTATACGAAAAAACCCTCAATCTTAACCTAGAACAGGATAGTCTTCAGTTAATTTGACCAAGCGTTCAAATTTCAAAAAGGAAAAAAAATGAGTAATCCCATCTAAGGATAAAAGTTGATAAGGTAACTATCGTCATTTTGGTGATAACAAGCTTTTGTATTGATCTAACAGTAATCCTTTTGGCATCGGTGATCTTTGTAGTTATGATCTCACCATTGTCCTTTTGTCAATGGCGATATTAGAAATTTAT
This sequence comes from Lathyrus sativus, assembly GCA_963859935.3. NCBI lineage: Eukaryota > Viridiplantae > Streptophyta > Magnoliopsida > Fabales > Fabaceae > Lathyrus > Lathyrus sativus. The sequence continues at coordinate 603,649,641 of OZ012738.1, forward strand.
GGCCTTACTATCATTCTTTTGGTGCTAGCTAGCTTCATTGTCATCTAATCATCATCCTTTTGGTGATGACGATCTTTGTCATTATGATTTAACCTTCATATTTTTGGTGATGGTGATCATTAAATTTGATAAGTTAATTATCATTCTGATGGTGATCTAATTGTCATCACTGCATAAATATCCTTCCTACTAAGATGAGACATTATACAAAATTATGTCAATCATTTGCATTACTACATGAATCTTAAGAAATATCCCCAACATGCATCTCAGTGCATCAATTCATGCATAGTATTTCCACTAAAGTGAAGTATCATATAAATAAAAAATGCATAAATGCATAAGTCAAGATCCAGAATCAATCATGAGTATCCAGTTATGCTCACCCAAGTCATTGACATTTATCTGAGTGAGTTCATACCCTGCGTTGCTTTCTCATTAGGTGTTCCCCATTGAGTTATTTTTTTTAACCTTTTATTGATGATATTGTTATCCTCATATCAGTCACTAGTATTTCTTTGAATAAAGTCCTAGCATACATTGTTTTCTCATTGCGCGCTCCCTAGTGAGTTGTTTCCTTCAACCTTTGGTTGATGGAAATTATATTTTCCAGGAATCCTTTCCTTGACCTTTTGTCGTTAAGGATGGTGTTCCTTAATGAATCTTTTTTCTTCAACCTTTTTTTGATGATATCCCAAGAAAGTATTATCCATTAATGTCTCATATTACCCAACAAGTTTAATCTATGGACCTTTTGTCGATAGTCTTATTTTTCAACAAGTATTTTTACAATCATCTTTTTGATGGAAGTCCCTTAATCATGAATAATCATCATCCTTTTGGTGACAGACATTATCCTTTTGATGATGGAGACCTTTGAAAACCATTGTGACTTACTATTATCCTTTTGAAGATAGCAAGGTATGTTTCATCTAACCATCATCCTTTTGGTGATTCCAATTGAAATTCTGGCATGCAGATACAGATGTCGAGACAGACGTCACAACACTATGATCAATAACAACTTGATCACACAAATAAAAACTACAGGAAAATAAATGACAGTAAAATAAAATTAACACCAGAATTGTTAACCCAGTTCGGTGTAACTCACCTACATCTGAAGGCTACCAAGCCAGGAAGGAAAATCACTATGATAATTTTAGTTAAAAGCTAAACTCGTCTGTTTACAACTTCTCGCCTAATGCCTACCTTGTGCAACTTCTACCTAGACACCCTCTAGATATGAGATCTTCCTCTCACTTCCTAATCAGTCATAATCCTAGTGACAACCAACAATTCCAAACAATAGAAGTATCACACTTCCAAGACAATACTCGGTTTTGCTTAAAATCTTCAACCAAGAACAATACACTCTTAAAAGCTTTAGAATGGATAATGAACAATGAATAATTAGTCAACCTCGATGCATTAAAAGATACATGAGTGACATACAATTAACAAACAGAAAAAACTAAAGACCAACCAAAATAACGGCTAATCCTTATTACACAAAACTCTCACATTATGCTCTCTTACTCCAATAGGGTTTTTCTTCACTTTAAATAGCCTTCAGGCCTACTGGACTTGGGCTTATTTAGGTGTACAAATAGCAGCAATCAATATAAACTGGCTGCAAATCAACCTGCATAATAATAGGAGAAAAATACAAACTTTCCTAAAAAGGCTCAAGGAACCTTTTTATGAAAATAAACAGAATCTGTAGAAACATAAATTCCCACAATATACTCCCATAAAAGTCGCCCACATGTGCATCAGAACACACTCAAAATTTACACTAAAATCACTAAAATAGTCATGCCTTAACTATCTGGTATAACATGCCTTGGAACATGGCAGAACATCATGTAGAACATGATGTATGACTGTCATGGCAAAACGTCTGGTTCAACATCTTGCTAATAACATGTTGTTTTACCAAAATGCAGTCAATCCAAAAAACCACAGGACTTACAATCTCACCCCTTGGAAAAATTTGGCTAAAACAACCTTAACACATATCAGAGGTACACAAAGTGGAAATAAAAACACAAAAACACGGACACCTCAAGAACCACAATGTTGTCAAACCAAAAAGAAAAACATATGACAGAAGAATGTCAAGACATTAGGTCTGACATTACAAATCGACATAAGCTACATGAGAACATGTAAGCTCTGTACAAACTGAAGACACCTTCAGAACCACAATGATGTCACACTAAAAAGAAAAACATCTGACAGCAGAATGTTAAGACATTAGGTCTGACATCACACACCAACACAAGCTACATGAGATCATGTAAGCTCTGTATAAACTGCAATCTTGCAGCAGCAAAACAGACAGGTACACCACTCCCCCTGGCACACATAATCAGTACTCCCCCTGAACGGGAAAACCAAACAAAACAACACATGAACTCTCATGCAAGTTCATACAATAGAACCACACTCCAAAAGCACAAGCACTAGCACAAGCACAATCCCCCTGAACACCATAACCTACTATAGAGAATAACACATTCTCCCAGACACATCAAATGATTCTAAGTCAGCAACACTAACAGCAAACATGCATGACAGACTATCATGCTCCCCTTAAAAAGTTGCATACAACCCAACCAAAAAAACAACTATTCTTCCTAAGAAGTAGTAAAAACATGACATAAAGTCATGACATTTGATCTAACATCAGAACCAACAACAAAATAACACTTTACTCCCCCTTTTTATCCAAAAATTGAAAAAATAAAAATAGAGTAAATGTAAACAAATGGAATCACACACATGGAAGCACAAAAACATAATGCATACAACACGAGTTCATATGGAAACACACAAAAAAAACATACAGCAACCACATAATAACCAGATGGAAACAAAAATCTAGATCACTTTTAGATGATCCTCCAACTCTTGCCTCTATCAAAAACCCTTCTGCACTCCTTAAAGTTGTCACCTAAATTGGGAGTGTTGGTACTAAACTCCCTTAACACAACCTTTAAGTATATCTTCTTCAAACTGGTCCTTCTATATTGCATAGATCTTTTATTCCACTCATTAACCATCTTCACTGGTTCAAGCCTTCCATGCATCAGATAATAGAGGAAAGATGCACTATGTGTTGCATTCCTCTAATTTTGTAATTGCTATAAATCCCCAATAGCACCAGTTCCTACTCCATAGATTATGCTCTTAAGATCATTTCCATAAGATGCATCAATAAATATAACACTAAGTTGATCCTTAGTGTCTACACTTTTTAAACCATCAACCTTTGGTCTTTCTGATTCGTATCTTCCTAAGTACCTATTTATTATCACAGGGGAAAATTCTACGCACTTTCCTCTTGCATAAACCTTCCTAAAGTTCGTGCTTTGATGATCATCACATCTTGGAGAGATGTTCATGACAAATTCTTTTACCAGCTTCTTATGACACCTTCCTAATTTGGAAACTGTCTTCATCAGACCAGCTTGATCAATGAGATTAATAATCTACTTGCATTCTAAAGATTCCTTCCCTAGTTCTCTTTCAAGAGCAATGCGTCGTTGGTAGACATGATTCTATTTCTCAACATTTTCGAATGAGTGGAAGGATACATTATCTAAAGGGATATTAGGAATCTCAACAAAGCTCCTTTTAGCTACTGATTTTCATCTGTCTTTATGGACGATGTCCTTGACATCTGTTTCAACTTGAAACTCTGAGTTACTAGAGGAAACATGCTTCCTCTTCAGGTTCTTTTTCTCAGAAGTAGGAGTCAAAACTTTGCTTCATCCCTTCGTTGGACCCACACTTAAACGTTTATTTGAGGGAGTACTTTTAGACGTATCATTAACCTTTTTTTCCTGTTTTTCAACCTCTTGGCAATCCCAGGGGGTAATCTCTTACTAATTGGTTCATCATCAAAAGTAAAACTGTCAACGTTGACTACCTCATTCTTTTTATCATTCTCTTCAATGTCATCTTTAGTAGCAGCCTCATGCTAAGTTTCACAGGCCTTCAAATTTTATTTGTTCACAGCATCAGAGGACTTTGTCTTTAATGTCCCAACATCAGATGCATCATCAAGAGTAGCCTTTTCTCTCAGAATGTTAGACAATAACCTCTGTATGCTTCGGTCAACATTAATGTCTTCCTGGTTGGATCTTCCAGGAGCTTTTTAATATCAGGTTTTCTGGACTCCTTGATTATGTTAGTGACATTTTAGTTGAACCGATATGTAAATTCACAGATATGGTTTCCTTAGAGATCCTTTCAGTATAAGTACTTACATCGGATGAATGAAGACCTTTTCCCACCTGGATAATTGTGAGAGGAACATCGTTCGTTATGACATTAGAAATTTCTTCAGAAATCTCAGGGGAGTAGGGAGTGGAATCAGACATGTCTTCTTTGCTAGACATATTTTGTTTTTGAAATTCTGAGGACTGGATATCAAGAATGGTGTTCTGATCAAGTTTTTTGTGAAATAATAGATTTAACCACAAGCAAGACGAATGAATAATGCAATAGGTGAAAAGGTTCTCGTAGCGTGTGAGAAATCTAAGATTGGGTAATGATGCTTCTGATTTTTAATAAGTCACTAAATGGAGAAAATAATTATCCCTTACATGTCTGCACCTTACTACTTCCTTGTTTTTTGCCCTACAAATTCCAACAACACTCTTCAGCTTCTCAATTTGATATTTATTGAAATTGACACTGTTTACTACACTTTCAATGACATTAGCTTTATCATGATTAAGGAGTGGACAAATTTCATTCCATTTCCTAAACCCATAAGAAGTGAGGGCCTTCACCTCTTTGAGACCTTTCACGTGATCATAGTGTAATGTCATAACATTTTGTGTGACATTTAATATTTTCTTTTCACCGTGACACTCGTCACAAGCTTTTCGTATAGAGGTAATTAGATCCTTTCAAGATGCTTCAATGAGTTATGGTACCCTTCAGATCTGATGAAGGATCTCAGATGTTGAGTAAGATGTTGGAACTTTCTCTTTATGACAAGAGTGTTTTTTTTATCTTTTTAGGATAGACATGTATAGATACAGATGATTTTTCCTTTTTGTTATAATAAATTTCTATATTTCACTTTGAAAATTAAACACTTTAGTAAGCGATTCCTTCTTCTCATCTTGCAGTTGTCTCAAGATGAGCTTGTATTTTTCACCCTCCTTGCTCTCCTTTTTTAATTTTGACACATAAGTTTATATAAGTGTCAACTACGTCTTCATGCAACATCTTCTTTCCTCTTACAGAGTCACATTTCCCAAAGAAGGCTTTAACAAGCTTGATATCTACATTATCCTTTCCTCTTCCACAGTCATCCTTAGTCCAAGAAATAATCGTCCTTTTTTATTGTTTCTCGAGATACATTGGGCATTTAGAACTAGGTTGTCCAATCCCTTGATACTTACAACATTGAACATCTTTTCCCTTTTATTGAGAGTCATAGTTCTTGTTGGTGTCAAGAAAAATGTTCTTGACATCTAGTCTCATTCTTTTATCATCTCCTCAAGTACATGATTGGCAATAGTATTTGACATTCCTTCCTTGGTGTCTAGATCATATTGAGTCTCTATATCTTCAATAGTTGTCACTTTCATACCAGATCTCTGAGGCAGAGGTTTAAAAGTTTCTCTAAGCAACTTTTCATCAAACATTTTTTCTTTAATTGTGCCTTCATGAGTTGCCTTGAGGATTTCCCAAGCCTTTTTAGCCATAATACAGGTACTGATCAAACCAAAAGTATTCTTGTCTACTCCATTAAATAGGGCATTCAAGGCTTTAGAGTTTCCAAGAGCTAATTTATCTTCCTCTTCTGACCAGTCTTCTTCTGGATTAAAGGACTTGTTGCCATCCTTGTCCTTCACAATGGGGTGATCCCAACCTTCCAGGACAACTTTCCAATATCTGTTGTCCATGGATTTTAGAAAGACTATCATACGCTCCTTCCACTAGTCATAATTGGATTTTTTTCAAAAGAGACGATCTATTGTTGTATCCTTCTTCCTTGTCCATGATACCATAATACAAACTCCCTGGAGCTCACCCAATATCTGAACAAGGTGACCTGCTATGATGCCAATTGAAATTCTGACATGCAGATACAAATGTCGAGACAGATGTCACAACACCAAGATCAACAACAACTAGATTACACAAGTAAAAACTGCAGGAAAATAAATGACAATAAAATAAAATCAACACCAAAATTGTTAACCCAATTCGGTGCAACTCACCTACATTTGAGGGCTAATAAGTCGGGAAGGAAATTCACTATGATAGTTTTAGTTCAAAGCTAAATTCGCCCGTTTACAACTTCTCACCTAATTCCTACCTTGTGAAACTTCTACCTAGACAATCCCAGTGACAATCAACAATTATAAATAATAAGAGTATCACACTTCCAAGACAATACTCGGTTTTGCTTAAAAGCTTCAACCAGGAACAATACACTCTTGCTTAAAAGCTTTAGACTGGACAATGAACAATGAAAAATCATTCAACCTCAATGCATCAAGAGATACATGAGTGACATACAATTAACAAACAGAAAACCTAAAGACCAACCAAAACAATGACTAATCCTTATTACAAAAATTCCCATGTTATGCTCTCTTACTCCAATAGGACATTCCTTCACTTTAAATAGCCTTCAGACCTACTGGACTTGGACTTCTTAAGGCGCACAAATAGAAGCAATCAGTATAAACTGGCTACAAATCAACCTGCATAATAATAGGAGAAAATACAAACTTTTCTAAAAAGGCTCAAGGAACCTTTTTATGAAAATAAACAGAATATGTAGAAACAAAAATTCCCACAATATACTCCCATAAAAGTCGCCAATGTGTGCATCAGAACACACTCAAAAATCACACTAAAATTACCAAAATAGGCATGCCCTAACTATCTAGTATAACATGTCCTGGAACATGTCACAACATCATGCAGAACATGATGTTTGATTGTCATGGCAAAACATTTGGTTCAACATCTTGCTAACAGCATGTTGTTTTACCAAAATGCAGCCAATCTAAAAAAGCACACGATTTATAGAGATGTTTTTCATTATGATCTAACCATCGTCCTTTTCATGATGGCGATCTTTGTCATTATTATGATACCATCATCCTTTTGGTGATGGAATTTTTTTGCTAGTTGGGATCGTACTGTCATCCTTTTGGCGATGGTGATCTTAGTCATTATGATTTAACATTCATAATTTTGGTGATGGTTATCATTAAAGTGGATAAGTAACTATCATCCTTTTGGTAATATCAAGCTTTGTCGTTGATCTTATTGTCATCTTTTAGTGTCGACAATATTTGTAGTTATGATCTCACCATTTTCCTGTTGTCAATGGTGATATTTGAAAATTATGGCTTTATTATCATCCTTTTGGTGATATCAACCTTCATTGTGATCTAACTGTCATTCCTTTGATGATGGTGATCTTTGTCATTATGATTTAACCTTCATCCTTTTGGTGATAATGATAATTAAAGTTGATAATTTAACTATCATCCTTTTGGTGATAATAAACTTTGGTTTTTTTAATCTAATTGTCATCTTTTTGGTGTCGGTGATCTTTGCAGTTATGATTTCACAATTGTCCTTTTGTCAATGGAGATCTTTGAAAGTTATGGCCTTACTATCATCATTTTGGTTCTAGCTAGCTTCATTGCCATCTAATCTTCATCCTCTTGGTGATGACGATCTTTGTCATTATGCTTTAACCTTTTTTTTCCTTTTGATGATGGTGATCATTAAATTTGATAAGTTAATTATCGTCCTTTTGGTGATAGCAAGCTTTGTTGTTGATCTTACCGTCATTCTTTTGGTGTCGGCGATCTTTGCAATTATGATCTCACCATTTTCTTTTTGTCAATGAAGATCTTGAAAATTATGGATTTACCGTCATTCTTTTGGTGCTAGCAAGCTTCATTGTGATCTAACTGTCATCCTTTCGTGATGGTTATCTTTTTCATTATGATTTAACCTTCATCCTTTTGGTGATGGTGATTGTTGAAGACGATGAGTTAACTATCATCCTTTTGGTGATAGCAAGCTTTGTGGTTGATCTTACTGTTATCCTTTTGGTAATGGAAAGCTTTATTATGATAAATATGACCCTTTTAGTGATAGTGATCTTTAAAATATTGAGTTAATCATCATCCTTTTGGTGATGGCCATCATCCTTTTAGTGATGGCAATCTTGGTCAAGTTGATCTAACCATCATCCTTTCGGTGATGACGATCTTTGAAATAATTGTGACTTACTATCATCCTTTTGGTGATAGCCAAATTTGATGTTGATCTCATCCTTTTGATGCCAGTGATCTTTGTAGTTTTGGTCTCACATTCGTCCTTTTGCTGATGACGGCCTTTGTGAGTTATTCAGTGTCCACTCGAGGGTCGACATTGATTTGATATCATATCCCTAGTATCTTATGAAGGTGAGAAAATACTTAGAAGGGGGGTTGAATAAGTATGTAGAAAAACTTAATAATAAAAAACTCAAGGATTTTTATCCTGGTTCGTTGAACTCAACTACTCCAGTCCATCCTATCAAAAGTGATTTTCCTTTCTCAAACAAGGACTTAATCCACTATTAAATCAACTAACTACAATAGTAAGCACTAAGAACGACTGTTCAAAGTCTTCTCAAGAACTACTGATCCTGACTGGATCTTCTTAAGGTTCTTTTATAATCAAATGTAATAATAATACAAGTGTTTAAATTGCTTCTAAAAATGCTTTATCACAACTGTGATTTTACACTTAAGATTTTAAGAACTGTGAATTGAATTCAACAAGTGAGTATAAATTGTATGAGAGCTTGTAATGAATTCTTTCAAGTATTTCGTCAACTAAAGAAGATGAATGGAGTCTTGCTTTTATAGGCACAGAGGTCCAAGAAGTATTTCACGTTGAAGGCTGTGTACCAAAAAGGTCTGAGCCTTTTTGTCTTCATATCACATGAACTTTCCTAGAAATAGAATGCACAGAAAAATCCTTTTTGTCTGTGTTCTTGTGTCTAGCATAAATGAGGAAAGAGTCGTTTGGCCATTCCAACGGACATAACTTTGAATTCTTCTTCAACAAGGTTCAGCAAAGTATCAGAGCCTTGACTGATCAGAGCCTTCTGATGTTCATCAGAGTTTGTTGAATCAGAGTCTTTGCAGCAAGTGTGCTTTCAGCGCGTAATTGTTCAGAGCAGAGTTTGGGATCAGATCCTTAGTACTGGCAGCGTTAGTACTATCAGAGTCTTCTGAAATAACTGTGCTTGAAACTCTTCATACAGAATACTTCAATGCTTCAGATGCTTCTGGCTTCTGCTTCATATTCTTCTGTAGCTTCTGCTTCCGATTCTTCTGTAGACAGCGCTCAGAATCTTCTGGAGGCAGCGTTCAGAATCTTCTAAAAGATGCTTCTGACGCTTCAGAGCCTTGCATATTTTTCATGTTCAGATCTAATTTGCTTCCAGAATAATATTCACTTTAATATCTGCAGCAAACATTTTCAAACAAATTTTAGAGTATATAATTCTTTAATACAAAATTTCATAATAGTTATCATCAAAACATAGAGATATTATTAAGAACCACTCTGTGTTCTAACAATCTCCCCCTTTTTGATGATGACTAAAACATAAGAAATTTTGTTCAATAAACAATAAATATAACTCCCCCTGAGATGATGAATCTCCCCCTGAATTGAATACTAAGAGGGGATAGAAACTTTCCTTTTTGCATGAGTATTCTTTTTAGAATCAGAGCCTGATTGTTCCAAAAATTAGATCTTGACTTTGGATGCATGTTTCAGAATCAGAGCCTGATAGGATAAAACTAGATCTGGGGATCTCATAGTTACTCTTAAAGAATTTGTCAGAGTTTTCAAATGTTCTGAAATACTAAGAGTTTACGTTAGTTAAAATAGATATATCTGAATTTCATTTAGGTAGAGTTTATTTGAACAGTCAGATCCATTTTCTCCCCCTTTTTTGTTATAATCAAAAAGTAAAACTTTTAAAAGACAAATAAAAGGAAATACGGAAGAGAAATATTCAAGTAGAGAAAACACAGAGTCATTCATTCATTCAGATTCAAAACAGATAAATCAACAGATAAATATTCAAGTACATGTGCACAAACATCAGATAAAAAAAATAAACTAGGTTTGCTTGGACAAAATCATCTTCAACAGGTGAGTGATCTCAGATGAAAACTCTTCTTGCTTTGTCATCCACTTAGCCATGTTGTTATTTTCCTGATCTTGCTTGGACATCCATTGTGCCATGTCTTCAGTCTTCTGGTCTTGCTTGACCATCCATGACTTAATCTCAGATTGTCCAGCTTCCAGAACTGCAATCTTATCTTCAAGATCTGGATTCTCTTTCTTGATCTCAGATGAAGAAGGTGGGGCAGAGTCTGAAGCAGGAACAAATTCAATTTCCATGGGAGATGCAGAGTCATGAGCAACAGATCCAGAGGGATGTTCCACAATAGTCATAGCCAGGGGATTTTCTTCAGAAGCAGATTCAGCAGTCACTTCTGTAGCAAATACTTCAGAAGATGAAGGAACATCTTCAAGAAGCAATGGTTCAGATCTTTTTATAGTCCAGATCATGCTTCTGGCAGTCTCAACAAATCTGAGCTTCGCATCATCAGAACACACATTCTTCAGATTTTAGGCTACAGTATTGAATCTGTTGATGAAGCTATTCCAGATAGCATCAGATTCATTTGCATCCATTGTTGACAAGCATCTCTTCTGAACAGAGCCTAAATGCATATTTATTTCTTTCATAAAACTTGCAAATAAATTATCAACATTCAGCCTAGTTTTTGGTTTCAGAAGGGTTTCCAAAGTGAAAGGCCTGGGTTGAGGTGGAGGTGGAATGGTGAATTCTGGAATAATGATTAGAGGGCTAGGATATGCTGGTTTCTTCTAAGCTGGCATAATACGAAAGAATGGTTTGATTCTGCGAATGGAAGGGATGACAACTTTTGGATTATCAAAATAGGGAACAAACGCAGATTGTTTTTGCTTAACAAGAAAAGGAACAAAAGCTGATTGAGGTGGTTGATCAAAAAAGTTTTCTATTTCAAGTCCAGATGGAAGGGGATCAGATGGAAATGGTTTAGCAAAAGCAACTGAAACAAATTCAGATGTTCTTGGTTCAGGAGTGGGTTCAGGAATGGTAGTTTCAGAAGAAGTGGGTAGATCTGATTGGTTAGATTCAAATGTTCAGAGGGAAGGGGGTGAGATGAAATCTGGATGGATATCAGATTCAGAAGAATTAGATGATGTGGTTGGGGTGCAAGATGTAGAGGATACAACAAACATAGTCTTGAGAGGTTGAACATCCAGAATCTCAGAGTCATGAATATTTGATTCATGAGGATTGGATGGTTCTGGTTGAATCTCAGAAGGTTTGGATGAAGGTGGTTCAGACACAACTGGGTCAGATGCAACATGATCGGATGCAACAGTTTTAGATGCAATTGTTTCAGATGCAACTTTCTCAGATGCAACTGGATCAGATTGTATGGGTTCAGATGCAGCTGGTTGTTGTATTTCTGATTGTTGTTGTATTGTAGGTTGTTCTGTTGGTTTTGTTTGAGGTGTTGGAATTTGGTCTGTAGGTGTTGTTGTTGTTGGTTCAGATTGAGGAATATCAGAAGATTTAAGTTGAGTAGTGGAAATAGGATCAGATGATTTTGGTGGGGAAGGAATTTTTGATGGTTCAGATGTTTGAGATGGAGCAGGAATTGTTTGATTTTGAGTGGGAGGAGGATCAGAAATAGAACTAAATGTTGATTCATTTATAACAATTTTAGAGAAAGAAGATACAGATGATTTAGTACCTTTAGTCTTTATACGCTTGGTGGGAACAGAGGGAACTTCTCCAGAAGCTTTTCTCTTGATCTGCTTCTGTGGCTTGTCAGCAACTTTTGGCTTCTTCTGAGCAGCAGCTTTTTCTGCCTCTAATTGCTTTCTTTTCCTCATGTTCTCATTATACACATCTGGCATTGGTTCTCTAGCACGAATCAGAATATCTGTAGGAATAGGCGTTCCCTCTACTTTGCATGCATCAATATACCTAACAATAATATCCCTTGGTTCTTCAGCACCAAAAAGTGGAAAATCTTTAACTGGAATCCTCTTCTGACTAACTTCAGAAATATTCAGCTTCTTAGGTGCAGCTGTGAGTTCATCCACAATCTTTAGCCTCTGAAGACTCTTTGCATTCAATGGTTTTCCAACAATTAATTCAAGCTCATCTTTAACTCCAGCTTCATACAGAGCAGTTACTAGACCATTCTCTGTCAGAATGTCTGAAATCAACCTTCCAAAGGGAATCCATGTCCTGATCTTCTGTCCCTTATCCTTTACAGATTCTCTTGATGCATTGATATTATTCCACAGATGCATGAAGAGGATGTATGGAAGATCTATCTTAGTACTCTGACTCAAACAGTACATAAAGTAGAGTTGTTCATTATTCACGTAATCTAGAGAATTGGTGGATTTTCTGTGATGGATGCATCCCAGAAAAATCTTTGCCCTGGTTTTATAGTTAGGCTTCAGATCCTTAAATTTGTTAGAGGCCTGTCCAGATGTAATGACTTCCTCATAAACTTCTTCCATATCAACACGCATAGCTGGCAGATGACACACTCCATCAGTCTCCTCATACCCTATGAGTTTCCTGATGAGATCTTCAATGATAATGATCTCCTTTCCCAGAACAGAAGAAAGTATAAATTTTGGATAGACAGAAGTATGGATCCAAAATTCTTTCACCAGATGTGGGTATACTGGTCTAAACAACCTGTCAAAATACTTAACCCAGCCTTGTGCATCAATTATATAACGTAGCTCAAACCCATTTTCAGCTAGAGAGTCAAATTCCACCATGGATTCACAGAGAACCTCAAGTTTGTCCACAGGGGTTAACAATGTCCTTTTAGGAACCTTAAATGGAGTAACACCCATGTTTGCTGATGTAACTGCAGCCATAGACGATTGAAATTAAGCTGATGTAGAGGATGAGGTTGCCATTGAAGAAGATGAAGATGATTTGGATGAAGGTTTAGGGTTTTTGTGAAGAGCAAAGAGAAGGCAGAAATGCATAAAAAATTTTGTGAAGGGAAAAGTGTGAATTTGGTGTGAAATATGGTATTTATAGAGAAAGTAATTAGGGCAATCAAACAGACACAAATAACACGTTTTCACATAGCAATAAATGACAATTAATGAAAAGAATAAAAATCATTTCAAAGCATTAATTGATTCTGACAAATTGGGGGGAAAATCAAGATTTTCACTATTCAAACCATACCTCAAATGTCTCTTCAGTAGTGTACACGCCATCTTTTCATATTCAGAGTGACACGTGTTTACTTGCATGTGCTTCTGAATTCTCTTGAGAAATGAAACGTTAGCCAACGTTCAGATCCTCTAAGATTGGTTAGTTTAGATACACACAAATAATAGTAAATCAATAAATCAAATAAATTACAGATGAAATACTTCAGAGTTTTTAAGCATTTTGCACCTGAGAAATTTGCTTCTGATAAATATCATTCTGGACAAGAATCCATACCAATATTTTTCAGAATAAATTTGAACCTATCTTCAGCAAGGGATTTTGTAAAAATATCTGCCCACTGATGATCTGTATCAACAAAGGCTAAGTTTATAATACCCTTATGAACATAATCTCTGATGAAGTGATGTTTAATTTCTATGTGTTTTGCCTTAGAGTGTAAAATAGGGATTTTAGACAAACATATAGCAGAAGTATTATCACAGAATATAGAAATATTACTTTCAAATATCTGATAGTCTTCTAGCTGACTTTTCATCTAGAGCATCTGCGTGCTACATCCAGCAACAGCAATATATTCTGCCTCTGTAGTTGAAAGTGCAATTGTAGTTTGCTTCTTGCTATACCAGGAGATTAGATTTCTTCCTAGAAATTGACAACTTCCAGAAGTACTTTTTCTTTCCACTCTGTCTCCAGCGTAATCAGCATCACAGAATCCAACTAATTTGAAATCATCAGATTTTCTGTAACACAAACCCACATTAGAAGTACCTTTCAGATACCTTAGAATCCTCTTAATAGTTGTTAAGTGTGATTCTCTAGGATCTTATTGGAATCTTGCACACAAGCATACACTGAACAAAATGTCAAGTCTAGAAGCAGTTAAGTAGAGAAGAGATCATATCATACCTCTGTAGAGTTTCTAATCTACTTTCTTACTTACCTCTTCCTTACCAAGTGTACTTGTTGGATGCATGGGAGTCTTTGCCATCTTACTATCAGTCATGTTAAACTTCTTCAGAAGCTCTTTAACATATTTGGTCTGATGAATGTAAGTGCACTCTGGAGTTTGGTTGACTTGAATTCCCAGAAAGAATCTCAATTCTCCCATCATGCTCATCTCAAATTCTGCCTGCATACATTGAGAAAACTCCTTTCCCAGCATAACATTGGTAGATCCAAATATAATATCATCCACATATATTTGGCAAATTAAAAGATCTTTCTTAAATGTTTTACAAAAGAGTGTTGTGTCCACTTTGCCTCAGATGAAATTTTTCTCCAGAAGAAAATTGCTTAATCTCTCATACCAAGCTCTGGGAGCTTGTTTTAAACCATAAAGAGATCTCTTTAGTTTGAAAACATGTTTTGGAAAATTTTCACTTTCAAAACCAGGAGGTTGGTGAACATAAACTTCTTCTTCTATAATACCATTTATAAAGGCACTCTTAACATCCATCTGATATAGAGTGATGTTATTCTGTGTAGCAGAAGAAATGAGTAAACGAATAGACTCTAACCTTGCTACAGGAGCATAAGTCTCTGTATAATCAATTCCTTCTTGCTGACTATAACCTTGAGCAACAAGCCTTGCCTTATTTCTTTCAACTTCTCCTTTCTCATTTAGCTTGTTTCTGAAGACCCATTTAGTTCCAATTATGTTGAATCCTTTTAATCTTGGAACTAAATCCCACACATCATTTCTTGTGAACTGATTGAGCTCTTCTTGTATGGCAATAATCCAGTCATTATCTTGCAGAGCTTCATCCACAGAAGTTGATTCAATAACTGACACCAACCCAAATAATGATGCTTCAGAAGATTTGAGGAAGGATCTTGTTCTAATGGGGTCATCCTTCTTTCCAATGATCACATCCTCTGGGTGAGAGGCCTTGATTCTGGAAGATGATCCTTTAACAGTTGATTCTTCAGAAATGTTCAAGTTGTTCATCTGAGAAGCTAAAGGAATTGCATCTGGCGTTGCTTCAGGTTCCTTCACTTGAACTTTGTCTGCCTCTGAGCCTTCAGAGTCTGTGAGAATTACTTCTCTATCTGTAGAACTTTCAAACTGCTTTGGCTTTTTAATGTCAAGCTTATCATAAAATCTAACATGTATATATTCCTCTATAATCTGTGTTTCAGTATTGTATACTCTGTAGCCTTTAGAGCGTTCAGAATACCCAAGCATGAAACACTTCTATGCTTTAGAATCAAACTTGTTAAGATTCTCTTTAGTATTCAACATATAGCAAATACATCCAAAAGGATGAAAATATGAAATGTTGGGCTTTCTGTTCCTCCACAATTCATAGGGAGTCTTTTCCAGAAGAGGTCTTACAGACACTCTGTTCTGAATGTAACATGTTGTGTTTATTGCTTCTACCCAAAAGTGTTTTGCCAGATTAGTCTCGTTGATCATGGTTCTGGCCATTTCTTGTAGAGTTCTATTTTTCCTCTCTACAACTCCATTATGTTGTGGAGTTCTAGGACAGGAAAAATCATGAGCAATGCCATTTTCATTAAAATATTTTTCAAAATATTTGTTTTCAAATTCACCACCATGATCACTTCTGACTTTAATAATTTTGAAATCTTTTTCATTCTGGACTTGTTTGCAGAAGTCAAAGAACACAAAATGCGACTCATCCTTGTGTTTTAAGAACTTTACCCATGTCCATCTGTTGTAGTTGTCGCACCCTAATTTTTGACCTTGAGATCCCACCTCCATGTGCACTTTTCTTGCATATCATCTAGGTCCACCATCCCTGTTTCTTTTGCTAACCGTTTATCAAGTTTTGTTTTTGTCTTATGGGTTTGCTGCAGGAGATTTAGATGTCGGTGAAAACTATGTGTGTCTGCTTATTATTACTAACAAGCGTGTGCAGGTACATTGATCTTAAGTGTCGGTGATACTTGTTCCTGTCGTCAAGCATATCCGGAATCGATGGTCACCTGGAGAATCAGAGTGTCTTCCCATCAGCATTAATCATTAGCTATTATTATGGAAAAATTGCCATGAACAAGAGGAATCTCCTTGAAGACTGTGATTGTTACATTCAAAATTCATCTTCCTCATAGATTCTTCCAAAGTGTGAATCAATTTTGAACGGGGTGCCCACGGTCACTTTTAAAGCATATTCCAACTAATCCTAAACGATTGTGAATCACACGCCGTGACACTTTTAAGAGGTGTTCAAGATATTTCAAGAAAGCATGACCCCAAAATTCTATGGCAAGATTACAAATTTGTCAAGTCTCACCGAGTTCAAAGACCCACGTTTTCCTACAAAATTGATTCCAAGATTCAAGAATTAAGCGCAAGTCTAAGCATTTGCCGAGCATCCAAAAGTCAAGATCTAGACATAGTGGAGTTTCTCATGAGATTGGAGAGATTTTAAGCTTTGAAGGTTCATAAGGTTCTTCTCGAATTATAAAAACACATCACTCTCAAGTTAACAAATTCAATTGCAAAACTCAAAGTTTAAATCAAATTCAAGCATTATAGTTTAAGTTGAAAAGGACCAATATCATATAATTCAAAATCCCCTCAAATTACAAGAGTTGAGACTTGAGAAGTGATGTGTGGCGCAAGATGTGCATCCCGTTGATTTGAAAAAGAATGCCAGAGGATAGGTGTCTAAGCATTCTAACAAAGCATCTCAAGACCAAGTGATACTCATTTTGGCAAATTTGTGTTTGTGTTGACAAAATTTGTGTTTGTGTTAATCTTCCAAATAAACACCACATTGACTGGAAGTTCGATGATGCAAGGGCCATGATTAAAATAACTATAAACAATTACAATAATTGCAAATATATAACAAGGTGCCATTTGCAAAGCTGTTCCATACTAGTTGAAATAAATACTGGCCATGCGAAAGAACCGCAGGGGAAGGATTCGATTACAGTAACCAAGAATTGGTGGATTATTAACGTACAAATCCAAAGTATTTCAAGTACACCACAATTCATATTTACCCAAGGGGATCCTTTTATTTACAAGATTATCCTATTCCCTGTACGTTTAATACAAGTTCATATGGCGGCATGAACCGCTACTGAAGTTCTTCGGGAATTGGCGATAAGGAGAGTATGCATTATGATAAGGAGGGACGGCGGCCTTCCGGAGGTAGCATGATTCACAATTACTTTTGAAGTTGCCAAGGCCATCAGAATGTCTCTGAATCCACCCAAACTCCTCACCTGTGAATGACAATTGCAAGAAGACCAAGTTAGTCAACAGAAGTGATAGCAAAATCATCTGCAAGAGAGAGAATCGAAACATACCAAGCATGTTCGACTGGAAATAGAAGGCATCTTCACCATTCCGGGATCATGATCTTGACCGAGCATTCGGCATCCTGTTTTTTAGCAGCGACAGTCGTTCGAATCTTTAGCCACAGAAGCAGTTCACTTAGGACGTCAATAACAACAACCTCAGTACAATAACAACCCCTGTTCATGGCAACACATCTGCAAAATGAAGACAAAATCAAATGATTCATTAATCACCACCCAAGTATTCACCTACATCTTCACGGTTCACCGTCAATTATGTCACGCCGTACAAATCCAGCATCCAAGCACTTCCCAACTCCCTCATAAACCTTCAAGGAGTCTCTTTTGGTCATGGTTCCGAACTCTCTTTGATTGACGTTGAAAATGCCTTGAAATCCCTGCAAGGAACTGTAGTGTTTCAAAGTTTCAAAGTAGTGAAGACATGGAAAATACACTTTGCAACGACATTCGACTTAAATTATTTTTTTACCAAGATGAAGAGATTTATGAAAAGCTTACCAGTGAGAAGCTTCTCAAAGACGTCCCTGGCTGCAGGAGTTACAAAAGAAATCTTGAAATTGACGGTAGGAGCTGAACTGTAACATTCAGGGCAATGCCGTAAACCAAAACACGACATTTACGTCGGCAGCCTCAAAGTAACTCGCGTACGGCACCCCCCTCACTGTCCATATCCAGCTGCTGCAAATGGCCATTAAAACGAGATTAGTGCCAGTACAACTCCATTCATAAACAACAAGCACAATTCACTGAATAATCCGGTTATGTTTACTTTAAAATATAGAAAACTCAGTGGGACAATATACCCCAAAGACATATGTGTGCTGCTTACGGATATCAGAAGTGGTAAATAGCCTGAGAGACCTGATAGATTACAGCAGAGAATGGTGACCGGACCTATGGAGAACTTTGACCACAGTTAATTCAGGTGGAGTTCGTAATCAAGCGCGATAGCATGAAGATTGATTAAAACTACAGCAGCAGCAATAACAAGTGATGGTTTTGTCAACTCAGTGTCTGTATCAACAACCACAAGCACTATTGTTGGGCTTCTCCACCAAAACTCTGTGAACTCTAGACAGAACACATTGAACAATGCAAGCAGTCCGTATGGAGGTTGCTCTGTTCAGATTCCATCTCCAAGCTAACCTCCATTTACGTGTCATCGCAGACCAAAAAGGAAGCTCTCTAATATCCCTGTATACACTCCTGTCAATCTTGAGCATGAGTTTGTTGAGGGACAAGGAGCGGGAAGCACTTCTCGCGAGGATTTTGACATGACAACCTGCAAATTCAAAGAGATATAGTTTAGATCGGCCCTTAGAATGGTAGACCGTGATGCTCATGATAAAAGAATACATGTTTCTGTTTTTAATCTATATGGAGTTGGCTCACCCAACCTTGTAAAGGAACTTTGGGAATTTGCCTACTGGCAACTCCTCAGATAACTACAACAGCAACGACAATGTCGAACAAGTGCAGAACTAAACAATCTGTGGATTATCATCTTCAATCCTTGTTCAGTAAACATGACGGGAAGGCCAGCATAGTAAGGTCATGTCAGTCGCGCTCCTATGGAATTAAACTGGTCTTATTTGTCCTCAAAGTTCCTGCAAATAAAGGATACAATTAGAACAAAGAAAAGATCAAATTGAGAGTGGAAATCAATCAAAAATCACAAATATTGATGACAATTGAAAACCAAATCGCAAGCATGTTTGAAGTGGAAAAGGAAGGTGTAAATTACGTGTTCAAGAAATTTTATGCAAGACCAGATATCAGGGCATTCAAAGTAATTCCAAAACAGGCTCAGACACAATCAGACGTTAGAAAAAACCTTCCAAATTAGTGTTGGCAAATTCATAAATCCTTTCCAAAACAATAATCAAACATGTCTAACCTAAATCCGGAAACTCATTTAAAGCCAAGATGGACTTGAGGCTTATAAAGAGAGGAGGATGCACACAACAAAAGGGACGAGAAAAATTCATAGTAGAAACACGAAACCCCAATTTCAAACCCAAAAAATCATCACGGCAAGAAGAATAAGGAAGTGACTTATCTTCGTAGATTGTTGTCACCATTCGCATTAACGCCACAAATAACCCTCAAACTTCCACCACACACGTCGCCGGAGATCTCCACTGTGAGACCACTTCGAAGCATCGCCGAAAACCCATTCGCGAACCACCGCCTCTCCTCCCTCATCAAGACAAAGCCCCCTGCGAAAACCCATAGAAACGTGAGATTTTTGCTAACACTTTAATGTTGTTTGTTTCCTTTTGTTTGATTTGTGTAGATGAAGAGGAAAGCGAGTAGAACAAGAATACAGAAAGAAACGGAGAAAGAGTAGGAAGAAGGAGAGAAGACGAAGAAGAATAGAATGAGAAGATCGATGGAGCCAAGAGAGGAAAATCGGCGTCGAGATTGAGTTGGGGGGGATCGATTTGGGAATCTAGGGTTTCTTTTGTTTTTGTTTTTTTCATTTTTTATGTTGTAATCCTATGTATGCCCACACACACTAACTCACATACACCGCGCACACCAGCCCACATATCTCCAACAGATCTCATCCAACGATCACTATTCGCGTCCCACCGTACACCCTCACAACCTGCCTCGCGCCAGAACCATCCGCCCCCTAATTAACCTCATTAAAACCCTTCAATCTGCCATTAGCTTATTCTAATTAATCTCTTAAAAAACTGATTTAACCATTAACTTACTAATTTATTTATTCAATCATTTAACCCTTTAATTAATATAATCACTGATATTTTTAATTAACTTACAACTAATCGTTTATATATAATTTGTTTTATTAAATACTAATAAAACCTATTATTTTAATCTATCTTTTATAATTAACTTATTTATTTAATTAAGCAACCTCTTTTAGAAGAAAATAATGATTTTTATTCACCTATAACTTATTTCTATCAAATTAATAACCCTTTTAATATAATAAAATCAGTCATATTATAAAATAAAAGGCTTTTCACTTATTAAAATAATTTTTGGTAAAACTAATTAAAAACCTATTTTTTATAATAAAAAGAACTATTTTATCTTAATAAACTCTTTTAAAAAATATATAACTTGTTTTATTTATTAAATGACTAAATCTTTTTTTATGAAAACTCATTTATTTAAGATCCCAATTAATGCAATAAATATTTTACAATTTGAACATTTTCTCTTTAAGTAAAATAAAAACTAGTAATAATTTAATTTAACTTTTAAAATTAATTTCACTAAAAATAATCAAATAACCTTTTTCTTAAAATTAATTTATCATTTAAACTCCACTCTATAAAATCAATCCAACCTTTTCCTAAAATAATTCAATCTCCCCTTAAAAATAATTCAACTAAAATGAATTAACTCAACCTTCCTTTAAGATTAACCACCGTTAATCGACTTAATCAATCGTCTCCATACGTCTCCACTCGAATATTCACAATTCACACTTTCACACACCTTAGCGCTTTCATGCGTTCATGTATGCTTATTTATCGTCTTTATTTTCCGCATTTTTACACTTATCGCATTGCATCATTGCATTCCGTCCAAAGGAAAAACCTACACATGATTCAACAATTGTGTGTAGTATACATCATTTGCATCATTCTCCCCTGCGATCCTTGATCCCATTCAAGTTGATCTCTCTAAGTTAGATCCTATCCCATAGGAAGGACCGTTATCTTTTACAACTTAGATACAAACAAATACAACTCAATCAAACACATTAGAGAAAGATGCCAAATCATCTTGAGCGAGATAGAATCTCCACCCCACATCAATACAATCAACATGTAGGGACTTTGCCTTAAGAGAGATAGAGGCGTACTCGTCGATCAATATCCGAGTACTTGAGCTCTTCTCTTAAGACGATGCAAAGACTATTTTCTTACAATTTGTGGCGGTTAAATCTCCCTTAAAATGACAACTCGTCTCTTCTCCTAAAATCAATCAACCAACTACCCTAAACCCGTAGGAACTTTGACCACAGTCAAAGAACTCCTCAAACCCTTTAGGGGAACTACAAATACTCTGATTCCACTCCCGTAAGAATATGTAGGCATAAGATGCGATATCTTATCGAGTATACTTAGAAATAAACCCCTAGGTCTTTCAACCTTTAAGCAGATAAACCTTAGCAATAAACAACATAAAACAAGAGGTTCCTGTAGAGTACTACAGAAACTTAGGATGCTAGAACCTTCCCTAAGTTTAATCGACCCCGAACCTATAACTCTCTAAACCTTGCATTTGCATTGCATTGTGGGAATTTCGATCTTTATCCATTCCTTTGGACAAATCAAAGTTCAGTTGCAAAATGAATCAAAGATTCAAACTAATCAATAGTTTGGTATCCGATTTTCACTGCGACAGTAGTCATCAACAATGACTAATCCATACTTCTTGCCTCTGATGGATGCAGTTTTCACTGGTCCAAACAGATCAATGTGAAGTAATTCTAATGGTCTTGAGGTTGAAACAACATTTTTAGATTTAAAAGAAGATTTTGAAAACTTTCCTTTTTGACATGCTTCACAAAGAGCATCTGAGTTGAACTTCAACTTAGGAAGTCCTCTGACCAGATTGAGTTTATTAATCTGAGAAATACGTCTCATATTAATATGCTCCAATCTTCTGTGTCAGACCCATTGCTCATCATTAACAGACAAGAGGCATTTAACATTTTGAACTTTAAGTTCTGAAAGATTTATTTTGTAAATGTTGTTCTTCCTCTTTCCATTAAATAGAATTGAGCCATCCTTCTGACTAACAGCTTTACAACATTGTTGATTAAAGATTATATCATAACCATTGTCACTTAATTGACTTATGGACAATAGATTATGCTTTAATCCATCTACAAGAAGAACATTAGATATAGAGGGAAGGTTACCATTACCAATAGTACCAGAGCCAATGATCTTGCCCTTCTGATTCCCTCTAAACTTCACTTCTCCTCCAGATTTAAGCTCCATGCTTTGGAACATAAACCTTTCTCCCGTCATGTGACGTGAGCAGCCAGAGTCCAGGTACCATGACTAGCGTCTTGACTTTTCTGCTAAAAACATCTACAACAGGGATAATCTTATCCTTAGGTACCCAGATCTTTTTGGGTCCTTTTTGGTTAGCTGCCTTGAAAGTTGGTCTGAACTTCTGTCTTTTTACAACAGTTTTGTTCTGACTTACTTTTGGCTTAAACACAGGAACATTCTGATCAGAACGTGTGTGTTTAATGTCATTCAGATGACCAAACTTGAAATGAGAGTACAAGGGAGTTTTCTTAATAACAAGTTTATCAACAGGCATTGGATTTAAATCCTTTCCGGAGGAAGATTCATATCCAATTCCTTTCCTGTTATTTCTGCTAACCCCATAGATCATAGAAGCCATCTTGCTTCTGTCTATGCTTTTAGCAAGAAATTTCTGAAAGCTAAAGTCATATTCTTCTAAAATGTTTTTGCATTTAGACTTACTTTCAGATTCAGAGTTTTGTTGAGCTATTTCAAAATCGGCTTTCATTTTCAAATTATTTTCTTTTAGCTTAGCAATTTCTGATTTTAACAGATTATTCTCAGAACCAAGATTGCACTTAAGCTTCTTGCATTTGAGCTTAATCTGATTATAATTTTTCAGGACTTCTGATAAGACTTTAATAAGCTCTTCCCTAGTGAGATTAGAAAGTACCTCTTCTGAGTCAGATTCAGAATCAGACTCAGATGCAGATGATTCTTCATTCTGATCTTCAATGCCTGCCATCAGAGCTATATTGGCACATTCATCTTTAGATTCTGATTAGGATCCAGATTCATCAGAGTCATCCCATGTAGCCATTAGAACTTTCTTCTTGTGCTCAGGCTTTCTTCTGGGCTTTTCTTTCTGAAGCTTTGGACATTCATTTTTGTAATGACCAGGTTGTTTGCATTCAAAACAAACAACTTCCTTCTTTCCAGAACTTTTTGGTCCAGAGGACTCCTTGCGCTGATCTGGCTTTTTAAAGTTCTTGAACTTCCTCTGCTTGTGCTTCCAGAGTCTGTTGATTCTTCTGGACAGCAAGGATAGTTCATCTTCTTCTTCAGAAGAAGAAGATTCTTCAGAGCTTTCTTCTAACACCTGCAAAGCTTTCACAAATTTGTTAGATTTTAAGGCAATAGACTTACCTTTCTTTTGAGGCTCATCTTCCTCAAGTTCAATTTCATGGCTCCTTAGAGAGCTGATTAGCTCCTCCAGAGTGATCTTGTTCAGATCCTTGGCAAGCTTCAAAGCAGTGACCATAGGTCTCCGTCTGATAGGAAAACTTCTGATGATCTTCTTCACATGATCAGCAGTTGAGTAGCCTTTGTCCAAAACTTTTAGACCATCTGTAAGGATCTGGAATCTAGAGAACATAGTTTCTATAGACTCAGATTCTTCCATCTTGAACGCTTCATACTTCTGTATTAATGCCAGAGCCTTGGTCTCTTTCACTTAAAGGCTTCCTTCATGAGTCATCTTCGAGGACTCAAACATGTCAAATGCAGTTTCTCTATTTGTGATCTTCTCATACTCATTGTGAGATATTGCATTTAACAAGATTGTTCTAGCCTTGTGGTGATTTCTAAACTCCTTATTTTGGGCTTCAGTCATAGATTTTCTGTCTACTTTCTTGCCATTCCCATTAGTGGGATGAACATACCCATCTATGACCAAGTCCCATAAATCAGCATCATAACCAAGGAAGAAACTTTCTATCCTGTCCTTCCAATAATCAAATTTCTCCTCATCAAACATAGGGGGTTTAGTGCTGATTCTGCCCCTTTCTTCATATCTGTTGTTACTGTTAGATGTTGAAGTTTCAGCCATAATAACAACCAACTATATATCAAAGTTTTTCTCACTGGATCTTTTCTGTCACTGTGAAGTGGTAGCCCACACAGAACCGGAGCTCTGATACCAACTGAAGGTGAGAAAATACTTAGAAGGGGGGGTTGAATAAGTATGTAGAAAAACTTAGTAATAAAAAACTCAAAGATTTTTATCCTGGTTCGTTGAACTCAACTACTCCAGTCCACCCTATCAAGAGTGATTTGCCTTTCTCAAACAAGGACTTAATCCACTATTAAATCAACTGATTATAATAGTAAGCACTAAGAACAACTGTTCAAAGTCTTCTCAAGAACTACTGATCCTGACTGGATCTTCTTAAGGTTCTTTTACAATCAAATGTAATAATAATACAAGTGTTTAAATTGCTTCTAAAAAAGCTTTATCACAACTGTGATTTTACACTTAAGATTTTAAGAACTATGAATTGAATTCAGCAAGTGAGTATAAATTGTATGAGAGCTTGTAATGAATTCTTTCAAGTATTTCGTCAACTGAAGAAGATGAATGGAGTCTTGCTTTTATAGGCACAGAGGTCCAAGAAGTCTTTCACGTTGAAGGATGTGTACCAAAAAGGTCTGAGCCTTTTTGTCTTCACATCACATGACCTTTCCTAGAAATAGAATACACAGAAAAATCCTTTTTGTCTGTGTTCTTGTGTCTAGCATAAATGAGGAAAGAGTCATTTGGCCATTCCAACGGACATAACTTTTAATTCTTCTTCAACAAGTTTCAGCAAAGTATCAGAGCCTTGACTGATCAAAGCCTTCTGATGTTCATCAGAGTTTGTTGAATCAGAGTCTTTGCAGCAAGTGTGCTTTCAGCGTGTAATTGTTCAGAGCAGAGTTTGGGACCAGATCCTCAGTACTGGCAGCGTTAGTACTATCAGAGTCTTCTGGAATAACTGTGCTTAAAACTCTTCATACAGAATACTTCAATGCTTCAGATGCTTCTGGCTTCTGCTTTAGATTCTTCTGTAGCTTCTGCTTCTAATTCTTCTATAGACAGCGCTCAGAATCTTCTGGAGGCAGCGTTCAGAATCTTCTAAAAGATGCTTCTGATGCTTCAGAGCCTTGCATATTTTTCATGTTTAGATCTAATTTGCTTCCAGAATAATATTCACTTTAATATCTGCAGCAAACATTCTCAAGCAAATTTTAGAGTATATAATTCTTTAATACAAAATTTCATAATAGTTATCATCAAAACAAAGAGATATTATTAAGAACCAATCTGTGTTCTAACATCTTAGTTCTATTTAATCTCATTAATTTCACCTTTACATATCGAAAGACAAAATTTGGGGTCTTTTCGTATTTAATTATCTTCCATCATGAATGTACGAAGACCGTTGTCATTCATACCTTCTAGTTTAAGATAATTAAATATTGGCAGTTGTCCGGGCATTTTAAAAACTATCATGCATCTGAGTTTAGTTTTACTTTGCATCATTTGTATAGTATAACATGTTTTTCATAATGCACAATACCTAAAATATTGACCAGAATATGTTTTTTGGATCTACAGAAAACACGTGGGCACATCAACAAATATCCTCCTCTCTCTCACGTGAAACATGGGGGGATTTTTCTGAAAAAAATATCCTCTCATCTCATCACCCTCTGCACCTCATTTTCATCTTCTTTACCCTTCACATACCTATAACTTCACAAATCAAAATCCTCTCTCCTTCCACAATTTTTCTCTGTAGATAATTCTCCTCACCCATCTCTTCCCCGAAACTCACCTCAAACCAACCTACCCTCCGATAAAATCCACCCTTAAACCACCTTCTATCCGAAAGTATCATACCTCTCCTTCCACCTTTATATCTCTCTCCAAACTTCCTTTAACCATCTCACCAACACCATCACCTTCTACAAACGTCTTCCACCACCCTTGCAAACACCACTCCACCTCCTCCAACAAAAACACCTCGCAGGATTTCACATCCAAACCCACAAATACAATTGTTAACCACTAAACCAAAAAAACCATCACACAACCTCAACTCTCCTGTCTCCGGTGAAAACATTTCAAACGAAACCGCTATCGGTGACGTAAGCCTCACTACAACAACGATTTAGTCGACAATCTACACCAACGTTTCAATTCGGATGAACCAAATCAAAAGCCATAGAAATGAAGGAGAAAAAGTAACATGTAATAGAGCTACCACCTAGTTGTTGCAAACGAAATCAAAGGCTATAACCACCATGTCAGACTCAAAACTCTGCCTATAACCACCATAATAATTGTCTCTCAAGCATTTCAAGGGTCGAAACAGGGCTAAGTTAGTTCTCAATATAATAAACTCTAAGCACAAAGAGTAAATTTGTTTTCTCTGTACTATTTTCCTTATTCTTATTTTGCAATTTTATTTTAATTGTGTGTCAACTATAATTTGATTTCAATTTTGTTTGTTGGGTTTAATTGATAAATCTTATGTTTATATATTGGTGTATTGTAAATATTGTAAATATAATTTTTGGTTGTTGTTGCTTGTTATTTTATTTCATTTGTGTTGTGTAAATCAGAGTTTAATCCGCAGATTCGAAAATTTTTATGTCGTTATGCCACCAAATTTTTTATACATTACTCATGTTGTCATTATGCACTAAAATTCTGGCATGCAGATACCAGATGTTGAGACAAATGTCACAACACTGGGATCAAAACAACTTGATCACACAAATACAAATGCAGAGATTTAAGTGACAGAAAAGTAAAATTAACACCAGTAATTTTTAACCCAGTTTGGTGCAACTCACATACAGAGATACCAAGCCAGGAAGGAAATTCACTATGACAGTATTAGTTCAAAGCTAAACTCCCCCATTTATAACTTCTCGCCTTATCCCTAACTTGTGCAACTTCTACCTAGACACTCTCTAGATATGAGATCCCCCTCTCACTTCCTAACCAGACACAATCCCAATAACAATTCAACAACTACACAAAATAGAAGTGCCAACCTTTCAAAGTACAATACTTGGTTTTGCTTAAAATCTTCAACCAAGAATAATACAATCTTGCTTAAAAGCTTTAGAATGGACAATGAACAATGAAAAATCATCCAACCTCAATGCATCAGAAGATATATGAGTGACATACAATTAACATGCACTAAACCTTAAAGAACAACCAAGACACGACTAGTCCTAATTCTCTAAATTCTACAATCATCAAATTCATCTTCTTAAGGTTTAGCTCATTCTTTTAAATAGCCTTCAAACCTAATGGACATGGTCTTCTTTGACGCGTAAAAACAACAACAATCAGCTTTAACTCACTGCAAAGAAACCTGCACGATAATAGGAATAAAATACAAACTTTCCTAAAAAGGCTCAAAGATCCTTTTTACGAAAATTAACATAATTTCTCAAAACAAAAAATCCCACAATATCCCTCCTTGGATAATGTATACGTGTGAATTAAAACACACTTAAAAACCACACTAAAGTACCAAAATTGTCAAGCCTTAACTTTCTGGTATAACATATTCTGGCACATGTCACAACATCATGCTGAGCATGATGTCTGACTGTCATGGTAGAACATCTAGTTTAACATCTTGCTAACAACATGTTGTTTTACCAAAATGTAGCCAATCTAAAAGAAACATAATTTACAATCTCCCCCTTTGGAATTTTTTTGCCTAAAACAACCTTAGCACACATCAGAGGCATACACAGTAGAATCAAAACAAACACACAAGACAACAAAAACCACAACCTAAAAACAATGTTGTCAAAACAATATATTCCTAACATCCCAACTATGAGCGCAATATCCAGACACATATAGACTTAGGTATACACCAGACTCCCTAAAGTTGATACATAAAGAATATTTTGCATCTCTTAAACTTCTATGTTTCCTTTTGGGCACTAATTAAGACTAAATTTATTTTCCTTAACAACTAGAGTATCCCCTAGTTTACATTCTTGCATGCCAAACTTTTTAAGTAACTTTTTGATATAGCTCCTTTGTGATGATCCTGAAATACCTCGATATCAGTCTCGGTGTATCTGAATTCATAATGCAAGGGGGTGACATCAAGATCTTTAATTTTGAATTTTCTTGATAGAAATTTCTTGGTTTCGTGCATCATGCTATCATGAGTGGCAAGCAATATGTCATCAACATACAATACTAGGAAAATGTACTTGCTCCCACTGAATTTGTGATACACACAATCCTTAACAATATTCACCTCAAACCCAACAGAGAGAATTACTTCATGAAACTTGGGGTACCACTAACGAGATGCCTACTTTAGTCCATAAATGGATTTTGTCCTTTTGCAAACTGAAGGTGAGAAAATTACACGAGAAGGGGGGTTAAATTATGTTTTCTGTGTCTTTAGTTTGCATCTGATCAGAGTTTAGAATCTAAACTGGTGTTTAGATTCTGAAGATACGTTGCAGCGGAATGTTAACAGAAGAAAATAAAAGATATATAACATACAAAGATTTATATTGGTTCCTCCTAAAAGAGAGTAGTTCAGTCCCCTTGCATCACAAGAGGTTTTCACTATAACCAAAACATGATTACAATCGCTTATGCACTTAAGCATAAAACTTTTCTTTGCTCAGACCCTCAACCTGAAACTTCTTACTTAAACCCCTCAGGTCCAAGATTCTGCTCAGGTCCCACAAACCCAAAACTTCCTTGCTTAAGCCCCTCAGACTCAAAAATTATACTCAAACCCTCAGTCAAAGACTTTCCTGCTCAGATTCCACGAATCCAAGACTTCTGCTCAAGCCTCTCAGGCCTAAGACTTCCTTTCTTAAGTTCCACGAACTCAAGACTTCCTTGCTCAAGTTCCACGAACCCAAGACTTCTGCTCAAGCCTCTCAGGCCCAAGATTTTCTTGCTTAAACCATTTATCTAAGACTTTCTACTCAATCAGCAACTGGTCAATACTTTCAATGATCTATCACATAGCCAGAGACTTACTTGGCTCAAGCTTCTCATCAAGACACTTTGCTGCTCAAGCACATAGCAAGAGACTTTATCTAAAATATTAAACAATCATGTTTAGCATAATAGATAACAATGTGTACTTTATACAATTATCAAAGGTAGAGGGTAATCACCTTAACAAAGACCTCTAAACACTTAATATTTCTAAGATATTCAATGTTTAATAAATCTTAAGTCTTATTACAATTTACAACATAACAAAAAATCTGCATACTTGATTGCGTTGCTTATTATATGATCTTGTTATTCCTCCATCCAGACAGAAGTGTAGAACACTTCTATCCTTCTTGGTTTTACTTCTATATTTTCCCTTTTAATTTCTCCTTGTTAAAGACTTCAGTTTGAATCTTCATTAGCTTATATAGTAGTTGTAGAAGACTAATCGTTGGAAGAGATAACTTGAACAAGTGCCTTTGTTTCTCCATAGTACAAGAGACATTAAAGAGAGATACACAATAAGATCCTAATCCATTGTATAACATGTTTCACCATTGTGTATTCCATGTAATCTTGTACTATAGAGCCTTTGAGAGTAGATATATGTAAAGCATGTCAACTCTTATTGAGCCTTGTGAACTTAGGCTCTAGCTGAAAAACTGATTTGACAATGCAGTTTGCTTTTTGCAGTACGGATAACTCTCGCTTTATCACTAATTCTAAAGGATCACTATAAGCTAACTATATTCACCAAGTATAGAGAAAATATGTTGCTTCTTCTGATGCTGAGACCTTCAGCTTCAGAGTAGACATCACTTAGAAAGTGTTCTTCAGATTTGCACAAAGAAGCTAGTAATTCAACTTCTCTCAAGTGCGTTCTTATATATCAGGTTCTGAATATATAACTTTAAGAATTATAACCTACATACTTGGAACACACATTAGATAACACCATTGTTATTTTAATATGTTATTATCATCAAAACCCAAGGAATATATGTCATGAACAAATTTTATTCTAACACAAACTATATTATTTGAGTCTCCTGACACATAGTTTTTTGGTTGCACCATAAAGATTGTTTATCAATGTTTCCATTGAGAAATGTCGTCTTGACACCCATTAGATGGAGTTCTAAATCATAATGTACAACAAGAGCCATGATTTTCCTAAAAGTGTCTTTCTTTGAAATTGAAGAGAAAGAATCTTTAAAGTTAATCCCTTCCTTTTTGGTATAACACTTAGCCATAACACGAGCCTTATACCTCTCAACATTACCATTATAATCTAACTTGATCTTAAAAATACATTTGTAACCAATGGGTTTCACACCTTCTAGTATCTTGACAAGTTCCCAAAACATATAGTCTTGCATGGACTTATACTCCTCTTTTATTGCTTCAATCCACTTTTCTAAGTTGGAATGTTGCATGGCTTGATGGAAGTTGATTGGGTCATCTTCCATCATGCCATTATTTTCCTCATGTTCTTGGAAAAAAGACTATATAATCATCCGAAATAACATTGATCCCTTCTCTAGTGGATCTCCGTAAAGGTATTAGTTCTTGTAACACTTGTTCTTGATGATCTTGAGTTTGTTCTTCATGAATTACCAAATCATATTGAGTAGGAGAAAATTCAAAAAAGTCTTATGGAGGTTCCATAGTTATTTCATCAAAAGCAACTATATAAATATTTTATGGAATTATTATTGATTCTTCCTCTAAAACAAAGTCTCTAACCTTATTCTTCCCTTAAACTCAACATCTTAAAAGAATGTGGTTGTTCCTGTCTAAAAAAATGATTTTAATTTGGTATCATAAAATTTGTAGCCCCTAGATATTTGAGAATAACCAATAAAGCGGTTGCTCACTGTTTGGGAGTACACTTTTTTTCTTCATTTGGCCTAAGGCCTTGCCTCAGCTGGACATCCCCATACATGAAAAAATTTCAAACTAGAATTTCGCTCAGTTCAAAGCTCGTAAGGTGTTTTGGCAGCTACCTTAGATGACACTTTATTTATAATGTAAGCTACATTTTTTAGTGTCTTTCCCCAAAGTGACTTTGGCAAGGTAGATGGAAAATCATACTCCTTACCATATCCTTAAGAGTCCAGTTTCTCCTTTCAGTTACACCATTCAAGCTAGGTGACTTTGGCACAGTGCATTGTGGTACAATTCCATATTCCTCTAGATATTTGGCAATAAGCCTCAGATGTTGTGCACCTAAATCGTCATATCTACCGTAATATCCATTGCCATTGTCATATTTGACGCTCTTAGTTCTTTTATTGAGTTTATTCTCAACTTTAACCTTAAATGATTTGAACACATCCAAAAATTGAGACTTTTCATGCAAAAGAAATATGTATGCATATCTAGAATAATCATCTATGAATGATATAAAACATTGTTGACCATTTTAAGAAGATGTGGAAAATGGTCCACAAATGTCTGTATGTATCAATTCTAAGACATTTGTAGCTCTATATGCACCAAATTGATTTGGTTTTGTTTGTTTACCTTTAACACACTCAACATAAACATCAAAGTTTGTGAAGTCAATGGAATCTGAAATTCCATCTGACACTAGTCGCACAATTATACTTTTAGAAATGTGACCTAGGCATTTGTGCCATAATACTCCTGAATTGTTATTATCAATGTTACATTTGGTACCACATGATTCCACATTTATGGATTCGATATAGGTAGCTACTACGTCAAGAAAATATAGATTATCATGGTCCATAATTGAACCATTTCCAACAATATCTAAATTAAAAGACAACTTGAATATATTGTTTCCAAATGAATATAAATAACCTAATTTGTCCAAATAAGAAATCGAAATTAAATTCCGTCTAAATGACGGTACCATAAAAGTGTCTTTCAGTTCCAAATAAAATTCAATACACATTAATAATCTAAAATTCTATACAACTTCCACCTCTACCAACTTGACATATCCAATATATATGTATCTTTCAGCATTATTTGGCTTCTGATAGTTTAGCCAACCCTTCATTGAAACACTGATGTCAATGGTTGCACCAAATTCTAATCACCAAGTGTTTCTAGCTGTCGTATCACTGCGAAAAAGGAAAAGTTGGCTGATTGACAGAAG
The DNA here is from genome assembly GCA_963859935.3 of Lathyrus sativus. NCBI lineage: Eukaryota > Viridiplantae > Streptophyta > Magnoliopsida > Fabales > Fabaceae > Lathyrus > Lathyrus sativus. The sequence continues at coordinate 603,682,223 of OZ012738.1, forward strand.
AGTCGCCACCAAACGTTATTTATCCCAAAGAGAGAGAAAGGAAACAATCAAAGAAAACCTGACGAAAAAAGGGAAAGACAAGGTAATCGCAACCAAATCTTGGGTTCGGGAGTCGGTTACGCAAGGGGAAGGTATGAACACCCCTCATGTCCGTTGTACTCAACGGGATCCATGCTTGTTGTCTAATCTATGGGTGAAAACTATCTAAGAAGCTGCTAAACAGGGGGGGGGGGGTGAACGAAAAGAATATACTCGATAGGACATTGTCGCCCTATGCCTACGTATTCCCTCGTGCAATGGGAAAGTCATAGTCAACGTAGTTCGGGAAACTACGGGTGAAGAGGGGAAGGTTTCTCGCCAAGACATCACCGTCTTATGCCTACGTATCCTCATCTGGTATGAGAAATCAGAGCAAACGTAGTTCAGGAATACACGACCACTGGTTGGTTCAAGTGTTTTAATGAGTAGGGTTAAATAATTGTTCTAGCAGTTAGGGACGACGCCTGTTTGCGGTAGAACCATGACTTAAACTATTTCTGAAAATAATTTGCAAACAATCCCAAAGGATAAAAAGTTTGATGTTTTGTTTAGTGTTTTTTATGACAAGGAGTGAATTGAGTTAGATTTGAAACTCATGTTGCACTAAAGACTATGACTTGAGAGTGAATGTGTCACATATAGCCTAAATGACATACACTAAACACTCTAGACAAGGTGAGAGGAGGCCCCCACTCATCATTCCTCAAGTACTTAAGGCTCGTAACGTATAACAAGTGTTAACCTTTATTAAGTGTCTTATGAAGTTATGAGATGAGAAGAGAAAACACAAACTCTAAGGGGAACTGATCAACCCTAATGTTATCATGCAATGTGATCCTAAAGTTTGGATTGAAAGGGGAAAATCTATCCTAATGTTATCATGCTTGGATTGAAGGCCTAATGTCTCTCCTACTCCCATCTTAAACAGAGGGACTAGGAATCCTAAGGGATCATGGCAAAAGAGCTCAAGTAAACACTTAGCAATTCAATCACAGATGAAATGAGAAATGAAAGATGAAAGTGACTTGCAATAAGAGATGAAATGCAAACACAAATGCAAGAAAAATCAACAAACAAAAGGGACTCAAACACAAGAACAAGTCAACAAGAGATGAGATGAAATGGGAGAAGTAAACTCCTACAACCATGTACCATCAATCATCAAGAGAGGATGGTGCTATCCTAAGATGCACACACTAATAAAAGAGGGAGGAAAAAGTGTGGGGAAGCCACCACCACAAGCACATCTCAACCATACCATTCTTGTAACACAAGCAAAACAATGCAAACCAACAACAATGTTCATGACAAACTCAAAGTGTACATAAAGGCACCAAATTATCATGAACAATGGTCAAACCAACATGGGGAAGAGGTGAATCAACAAGAGAAAAGGCTCAAATCAAACTTAAAACAAGAGGCATGGCACAAGTAAGATCATGGCAAGTGAAAGAAACCAAGTTCTAACACAATCTCAACACTTAAGACAAGTGGAGAAGCATGATTCAAAGATGACTTGCAATATAATTTACACATGTATATGACCCAAGACAAGCAAAACAACACCTTAAGCATGTTATAATAATGTAATAAGGCTCACAAGATGCATATGGGATCACTTGAGATCATATCCCAAAAAACTAGGTCAAACTAGCATGTATAAACAACCATAAAAGTCACTTGACCTGCAAAATTCACCAAAAATAGGAGGAAAGCTCAATAAATACCAAACAAAATCCCAAACCAAGATAAAACAATTAGTAACCAGAAACCAAAAGGTCATGCGAAGAGCTTCTTCAAGGCACCACCAAATAAAACCAAAAGGTATGGTGTTCCACTTTGTCGAAGGTTTATCGAGGGTCAACAAAAGTCAAAGTAAAACTAAATGAAAAATGACCATAAATAAACCAAATCAACCTTCAAAGATACTTTAATCCATCACTTAAGTGATGGAGAAGAATTGGTCATAGGGGGTTTACAATTAGGGTTCAAATGATCAAGTTCAACATAGGTAGGAACCATAAAACACATTAAAAGTTAAATTCCAAATAAAATATGAAAATAAATGGAAAATGAAAATAAAAATATGGAAAAATTATTTAACATCTCAAACTGTTAGGAAAATATTTTTGTGGATTTTTTTTGAATTAAAGAACTAATTTAAAATAATTAAAAGCTAAAATGTAAACAAAATAAAAGAAAATGAAGAACAAGGCAAGGAGGGTGAAAACAGTAAGAACCAAATACAAAGAATACTTTGTATTCACGCGTGGGCCTCAGGAATGGGAGGTGTGGAAAGTAAACTAGCTAGGCCCAAATGCACAAGGGATCAGACTTAAGTGAAACGCAACATTTCACTTAAGTGAGGTGGAGTCAACTCAACACCTAGACACAATTAAACCACTCAGAGTGTGACAAATCCCATGGTCAATGAGTCAACCCAAACCAAGTCAGCATGGCCTGAAACATGACCAGACGCCGAAGTTAGGGCTCCGGTCGTCTTCTCCGGCCAGCTCGCCGGAGACCAGTCATGAAAACTTGATAAAAATGGTGGAATCTTACATCAATCAAAAGCCCTTTTCACAAGGAACCCAAATCCAACAACCATTTTACAAAAAGGTTCTTAAACAAGACATAAATAGGCCACAAATGTTAAAGTGTACATTCTGAAATCTCATTATGCAACAAATAAAGGGTTCAAACATTGCCTACGATACATAGGACTTCAGATGCAAACCAGCATGGCCCTAATGCAAGTTACAATGAGAGAAAAAGTTGAAGAAAACCTACCAAACAGAGCAGTTCCGTTGACTCTTCAAATGGCACACAAGCTTCAGTATCAGCTTTCCAATCTCTTCCCTAAGCTTTTGTGAAGGATAATTGTGCACTGATTTGAAGGAATATCTCAAAAAGAACCAGATTCGAAGAAATGAATTTTGGAGAAATTTTAGAGCTCTCTCCTCTCTCTCATGCAGCTGCTATCAATTCTCAGCATTAGGGCAAGTTATTTGGCTTAAATATGAGGGCTTTGCACATACCATGCAGGCCCATAATGGCTGCATTGTGTGATTCCAAATTTTGCCAAAAATATTACACTTTTACATACACACGGGTTAGGCACTCTTCAACCAACATTGGGTCAGCAAAATGAAATACATGTGGTGTGGAAATGAATTGCATTATTTTGGTTCATGTAGTAAAGGTTTGTACCAAGTTTCAATTCATGATCTTTTTGGTATGGATTTTGAAAATATGGCATGTAAATTGCATTCATTTTTGTCCAATTGTGGTAAAGAATATCAATACTAATAGATGATGAGATCATGGTGTGAAAAATTCCAAAACAAAGTCATTTGGTGACTTGTAAATGAAGAAAACCAAAATCGTGACTAAAAGTCCAATTCCCTCTTTCAAAATGGTTCAAATGATCATACCATCCACCAAATTCCATGAATTTTAAGTTCATGATGAATTTGAATCAATGTGACACAACATTCATGTGGCACAAAATTGAATTTGAGGTCTCAAAGTTCATGGAATTGACCATTGAAGAAAATGACCTATAATGAACTTTCTCAAAATACCCTTGCCTTGTGAAGACCATAACTGGAGATTTACAGATGAGAAAAAGGACTTCTAGGACTTTTTAGAAATATAATATCATGAGGAACAACTTTCATGTTCACTTTAAAGTGAGGAGAAGCTTGATTCCATGTCAAAAATTCCTTTGAAGTGAGTTGACTTTGAGTTGACCAAAATTCCCTTCATCTGAGGACACCAACTTGTTGACATCATAACTTGAGATGTACAAACTCAACAGATGAGTTCTTGTACTCAAAAGAAATATTAGAGGATGATGAACAAGTCCCATGTTTATGGAAAAAGGATATTGAGCTTTAATCATAATGAAAATTGCTCTTGAAGTTAGACACTAAAGAAGGGGATTTTACACTGAAACCATCTGAAACCCTAATTTAGTAACTCCTTGAACTCTTGAATCTCCTTGGTTTGATCTTACCATGACATCCTATATGATTTGGGATGAATTCCCATGTCTCAATGACCTAGAACCAAGTCTTGAACCCTCTCAAGTCCACAGTTGACTTTAGGTTGACCAGATGAAACCCTAGCTCCACATCCTTTGACTGAGGCTTTTGCAAATGAATTGAATGACTACACAAGCTCCATAAAGACCCCTCAAGACACATATTGAGCTTTTAAACCATTTTTTATCCAAGTAAGTAACTTCATGGACCTCTGATGCTCCTCTGATGATCCTCCAGATAGGAGGTGACACCCATACACAGACTTCTCTTCTCAAAGAGCTTTGAAACCCAATCCTGATGGTAATGAAACCTTGATGACTTGCCAATGACATCCTTGATTTCTTGAACAAAGAAGCTCCCCTCTTGAATGGCAAACACAACACCTCTTGATCCCCTAACAAGCACCAATTCTATGCAAATGCAAATGCTAAAATGAGATGAAACATAAGCCAAGTTAAAAGAAAAGGTTGGTCAAATTTTGGGGTACAACACTAGGTACTAAAGCTAAATTGACCTTAGAACAGAACAAAGCATTTACATCTTCATTCTTGGACTCATTAGTTTTCTTTATTTTTCCCTTGTCCTTAGAGGTGCTAACAAAATGAGCATTTTATATCCTATCTTGTTGCACCTTTCCTCTTCTTGCACACAAAATGAAATAAGCTCATTAAGAGAATATTTATCCTTTTGACAGTTATAAGATATCTTAAATTGACTGAAGTATGAAGGAAGAGAAAGTACTACTAAATGAATGAGCAAGTCTTCTAACAGCTCAAGCTTTAGTGCCTTAAGTTTTGAAACAATGTTTGACATGCCCATAATGTATTCTTTTATATTTCCTTTTCTTTGATAATTCATGGAAATCAAGTTCTAAAGAATAGTACTTATTTCTGCCATATCGTTTTTTGCAAAGTTCTTTTCAATCTCATCAAGGAAATCTCTGGCATTCATTATCTCTTTCGAGATAGTACCCCTAAAGACCTCTAGAATTCTGCACTTAATGTCATGAGACTTATGCGATTGGAGCAATCAAATTTCTCATAATCTTTCCTCTATCCAGAGGTACTAAATTCTAGTGGTTGCTCCATCCTTAGTGCAAGGTCAAGATCCATTTAGCCAAAAACAATTTCCATGTTCTCTTGCCAATCCTTGAAATTTGCCATATTAAGAACCAGAATCGAATTCAAATTAGCAAATATTGAAGCACTTGTAGTTGAAAATAGAACAAAATAATCACTATAAATATACTCACATAAAAAACCTTAATCATTAATATGTTCAAATAATGGCATAACCCATCTCAAGATAGTTAGTCATCAATATTGAGTCTTTGGACACTAATACTAATTGCTAGTGGTACCCTTGTTGTAATGGTAAAACATTGATGATAAAACATATTAAATAATAAACCCATATTTGGATTGATTTATCATTTACATGTGAAACCTTATAATTATCACATGTTTACCATCACAAGTTTGTATAAAATCCGGCCAAATATTAATTGTCCTATGGGTTAATTGATACTCGCATGGACAAACTCACACACATGCACAAAAGAAAAACATTTAACATTTCTTATAAGCAATCTCCAAATAATAGGTCACTTTGGTGACATTTTATTTTAATTGACTCACTTAAAATGTTAAAATTTGTATAAAATTACAAATTGTTGCCAAAACTTGAACAAATTGTACCAAAGTTAATGGATGAAACAATTAAGAGGCATGACCATGCAAAACATTACAACATGCTCGTGTTCCAATATGTGTATGCTTTGTCATGTGAAGCACAAAAAAACATTGTTTTGAATTTTACAAAAAAAATCAAAAGTCCAGAAAAGAAAAAATATCCAAAAAAAAGCGACATTGAAATAGTATGACTGACGGTCTGAACGTCACAGGTCGTGACGGTCGTCACCAGTTAAGGACCATTATGGATTGTCCGTTGTCCGGAAAAGGGTACATGTCATCCATCATTGACGTTCGCTGGCGGGGATGGGGTACCCGTCAGCCATCAATAACAGCCGTCAGCGAAAATCGCGCCCATCATTGGACTTCAGAACATAATGATTAGCCCGTCACCAAGGGTGGCGACTATCACTTGCTCCCAGAGTGCGATTTTTGTATAAAACATTGATAGATCTAAAAATATCAAAAAATTATTGATTTTGATTTAGTATCCAACAGGAATTTCATGAAGACAACATCCAATAATGCCAAAAACATGATTTACAGCATAAAAAGATTAACTTTTACTCAAATAGGAAGATCAAAGTAAATTCCAATTTTAGAACCCTTATTTCAAAGATCCCAAAAATCAAATTGAATCATGCATAAGCGGATCTGATACCACTTGTTAGATGTGTTCTTTATATTATGTATCTCTACCCATATAGAAATCAAGAACAAAAATTTCTATGAGTTCATATCCTATGAACTTATATCCTTTGAACCCATACCCGAATATAATATGAGAATGAAAGCGGAAGCGTACTTAAATTAGTCATTGGGGTCGTTGAAAGTTTGAGGATGTGCGATCTTCCGATTTGTAGAGCTTCTTATGATTTCTTGATTCTCTTCTGATGGGGATAAAGAGAGAAAACCTGATAAATCATATTTAATCATTTTCTACAAATGGAGACCATAACCCATTTAAATAACTTCCTTAGGGTTACTACTTAGTTTTCAATATTATAATTTGTCCTCTCATCAAATTAGAATATTGACTTATAGTACACAATAGTATTTTATGACATATATGCTCATAGCCATAGACTTAATATCAATTAGACCACTTTAGTTTTTGCTAATAAAATAATGGCCCTAACACATGTAATATTACATTTGTGATCCAAAATTCTAACAAAATATTGTCTCTGTTGGCATTATTGATTCTTGAGTTTGCTATTATTTCAAATCACACGATCTTCAATTTCCTTTCAATATTTTATATAGATGTTTAATGACACTACACAATTCTCACAAGAAGATTTTAGAGATGTTCGTACACGTTGAGCATCTTGCTTCAATGTGTTTTATAGGTGATAGTGATCGCATTGAGTGTGTAATATATGTTTGTAATATTTTTGGGTTTAATGCAAATAATATTTAAGTTTATTTAAAATTTGGATGGTATATTGAAGCCTTATTTTGGTTACAATGATATATCTATTTGCTAGTTTAGTTGTGGTAAATAATATCGTATAAAATACAGTTACTAAAAAAATGGAATATATGAAATAAATAAACTATTTAAAAAAACAAAGTATTTCACTACAGTTGAAACTGTCAACCGTACTGAAAAGTGGTGCGTCAATTATTATATACCATGATCTGAGCGTGAATCAAACTCATGACTTTTATATATTTCGCTACGGTTGATTAAGATGGTCGTAGTGATATATAACGCGCTACATGATTTATCATTATTGTCACACGTCCGTGGTGGAAAACATCATACTTAGTATCATCTCTTGCATCGAAAACGTGATTTTCTTGTAGTGTACCTTACCACGGTTGATCAACCATAATATTATCTATTTTCCAATCGTGATGAAAAATCTTTTTGATAGTAGTGCCTTTTGATTGTGCTTGTATAGATTTTCGTAGATTGTTTTATATATATATATATATATATATATATATATATATATATATATATATATATATATATATATATATATATATATATATATATATATAACTTTTTATATTTTTCACTTTGATGGGACAAGCTTAATCATCCATTTTTATACTTAATTTTTTGATATAGTATTATTTATTTTAAAAAAAATGTATCGTAGTATAATGATTTTTTTCTTATTATAAAAAAGTGATGAGAAAGAAAGAGAAATGATATGTCCTGATCAGAAGGGGATCACGGGCTGGCCACACTCTGTTGGACTGCTGTCTGTTCACCGGTGGTGAGGAGGAGGGGGTGTACCTGCAAGACACTCCGATGCCAAAGTAAGTATATGGGCAGAGTGATCACAAGTACAGAAAAAGGGGTAAGAAGTGAATTACCTGACCCTCTTGTGAAAGAGGGTATTTATAGAGAGACCCAGCGCTGGGCCAACGGTCACTTGTGTTGGGCTGGATTGTCAGGCCCAACCCAGGTGACTGCTAGGGCTTACGTGGCGTAGTGAAGACCAGAACGTGGTCTTCGCCCTAGTTCAACTGTCCCGTGATCTCCGGAAAGTGGGTTTGACCTGCTCTTTCGGAGGTGGACAGTTGGTTAGTGACGTGTCCCGCGGAGGGGAGCACGTGGAGAACGTGTGAAGGACGCCATCCAGCCCGACAAGATGCGGGTTCTGCCCGCGAGGGGCAGGTCTTGCCCGCGGAGGACAGTGTTTGGTCGAGCGGGGAGTCTCCTGCCCGACGTAGTTGGGGCAGACCTTCCTCGCAGGGAGGCCTTTCTTGCTTGTCGGGGACACGTGCCCGACGTGGTGCCCGAACTGGACTGGGTCTGGTGGAACATTATTGGGCTGAGCCCGCGTGGTCAGACCGGGGCCCAGGCCAGAATAAGAAATATATTGTTGTTGAATATATTGTGGTGAAACAAAAATGTTTTTTTATAAAATGTTTTAGAAAATATTCTTGTTGTTAAACTCCCAAAATAAGATTATTTGAACTTATAAAATTATAAATATTAAACTATTAATAAATATATTAAGAATTAAATTTAAAAATTATAATATAAGTATATTGATTGTATATAATCAAATTTCCCTAATAAAGTTTATATAATCACGGTTGATTACATAATTAAATTACTTATTTCATATTTACATATGAATTTAATAACATCTGCATTTAACATGATATACTATATCATTATATTATTCATAAGTGCATCTAAGTAAATTTAGCTATGAGTGAAAATACTTTTTCTGAGATTGTTTTGAATTATACTGGTTTTGATTTTCGTAAAATGTCATTTAATATTTTATTAATTTTCTTTTATTTTTTATATTTTTAATTTTGATGGGCCAAACTTAATCCTCCATTTTTGTACTTAGTTATTTTTTATATAGTATTGTTTATTAAAAAATAAATAAATAAAAATATATCGTATAATGATTCTTTGCTTATTATTAAAGAAAAAGTGATGAGAAAGAAAGAGAATTATACAACATATAAATTTGGTTTTAAATGGTCCAAAAAAAAAAGAACAAAGTCACATGGTATGCAGGTGTCAATAAATAAAAAAACATTTTGTCAATAAATGGGAGATTCCAACTTACACGCTCAACCAAAGTGACATTTTGTCCTTGTCTTTGCATCAATTGGTGGGTTGATTACCTTAAATGGTATTTATTAGTTGGGATAAATTGTTGCATACTATTGGTGAATATTTTCAACCCTTGACAGTTATATTCTTAATTTTTTATAATATATTAATATATGTAAATTATATATATATATATATATATATATATATATATATATATATATATATATATATATATATATATATATATATATATATATATATATATATATATATATATATATATATATATATATATATATATATATAATGACATAAATAAAAAATAATATAATAGAAGAGTATAGACAAAGGAGAGAAAGATGAGAGAGAAATAGTATTGTATTATTCACATTATTAATGTCTCTTTCAAACACAATATCAGTCATTCAGTCTTATTTATAGGACATAGGTAAAGAATGAAAAATTAATATGGAATTCCAGTCATTTATGGACATCCACAATCATGTCATTTATAACGCTCTTCATTGGATGTCCATCGAGAATATGTCTCATTAAAATTTCATTAGTAAAAACTCAATGGAAAAAATTTTAGTGAAGAAAAAAGAGTACAATATTTTTTGTGAGAGATCTACCTTGAATATAATCAATACAAGTTATTACAAATAAGGAAGAAAATTATTTGGAATGTTCGTTTAGGATATGCCTCGTTAAAACTTTACTCGAAAAAATTCAGTGAAAAAAATCTAGTGAAGGAAAAGAAGTACAATATTCTTTTACAATAAATTCATTTCTCCCCCTCAACTGAACAATCATTTCTTCAATGACGAAGATCAATCTTCCGTACTAGTTGGCTAAAAGTTCTATTTGAGAGTGACTTTGAGAAAAGTTCTAGAAGGTTATCACTTGAATGAAGTCGTTGAATGCTTATTTCGCCACTTTTCTAAAGATCATGAGTGAAAATGAACTTTGGAGAAATATGTTTTGTTCGGCCTCTTTTAATGTAACTATCTTTCAATTGAGTGATGCATGCATATTATCTTTATATATGATTGTTGTATTTATTTTTTCATAAGTCAAACCAAAAGTCGTTTGTATGTGTTGAATTAGGGATGCCAACCAAATGCATTCTCAAGTTGCCTCATGCAGTGCTAAAAATTTCTTCATGATTAGATGAAGTTGTTGTTATGGTTTGTTTCATATGTCTCATTAAAGTAGTTGTATCACCATAAATAAACAAATAATTTTTTTGTGATCTACCATGATGAGGTTCTGACAAATAACATGCATCTGCATAACCTATTAATTCTAATGTAGATAGATACTTTGAAATAAAATAAACTCATGTCCGTTTACCCCTAAGATAACAAAATATATGTTTGACTTCATTCTAATGTTTTCGCTTATGTGAAAAACTATATCTTGCTAATAGAGTAATAGAAATTGATATATTGTGGTCTGTATAATTAATAAGATAGACCAGTACTTGAATTACATTGCTATATGCAGTGGCGGAGCCAGAAAGTTTTTGAAGCCTGGGCAAAAAATTTAAAGACAATAAATTCATATTGTATATATAAATAGTTATTAATCAAAGTAAAAGATTTTTAATTTAATTGATTTCGGCAGAATTTTAAAACTAACATAGCCATATCCAATTTGAGGCTATACTAACATGGAATATCATTTCATGTGATTCATAATAATTCTTGAAATTAGTAACAAGTTAACAACATAGTTTTATTTACTAACTACTGTAACTACAAACTAAATTTAAAATACAAATTCCTAGTTAACATCACTTGAACCATATAATTTAGAGTGAACATAAATTGAAGAATTGGACCTAATATATTTTTTATATTATTTGAGGATAAAATTTATTCTTTTCTTCTTCTTTTTTACAACACTATACATGTTTTTTTTAATAATTTTAGTAGCTGCTACTTTTATGTTAAATTTTATTTTTTCAAGTATTCATTTTTTGTTTTTGGTTAATTTGGTCATAAATAACAACTTTATTTTAATTTTGCATTTTTTGTAATGTAGTTGAATCTAAATATTATCATATAAAAAAAATTAATATAATGTATGCTTAATTGCATAAAAAAGGAAAAAAAATTATGTTTTATTTGTAAAAAATGTTTAAATTACCGCGGTTAAAACTGCCATTATCAACGACAAAAAACCGCCTTTTTATTTAATGTATATTATGACATGAGAAAATTTATTCAAAAGGACTATTTTTCTGCATTTTCGTTAATTGTGGCGGTTTTAACCGCCATAACAGAACTTATTAACCGCCACAATTTTCATATTCTTTTATAAAAGAAGGCAAAATTTTGGGGTCGAGCCCGGGCACATGCCCAGCCTGGCCGGGCCTTAAAACCGCCCATGGCTATATGATACTTCAGAACCAATTAGTTTTTCATCCTCTTCTCAAGGTCTAAATAATCTTCTACACTTCCAATGATCTAACATCATCGGGGTACACAAAATATGAGTTTTTTTTCATATACGAACGTTTTAACACCTTTTCTACATAACGTTCTTAATGTATAAATATTCTACTGTTCAAATGCTCAATATGTAAACTTATACATAACTTTGTCTTTGCTATGTCCTTTATCTCAAATTGTTTATTTAAGTGAATTATAACTTTTGGAATCTCTTCGGAAGTTCCAATAGTTTTTATGTCATCAACATAGACAACTATTAAAGAAAATTATTTTTTAGATCTTTTCATAAAAATAAAAAGATTTTTTGAATTATTTGTATATCTCTCCCTTACCAACATTCACTACGACAATTATACCACATGTGTCCATATTGCTTTAACCCGTTGAGAGACTTGTTCAATTTGATGGAGTAGCTTTCTCGAGATGAAAAATTATGTATCTCTAATATATTAAATCCTTTATGGAGTTTCATGTAAATGTCACTATCAAGTGAGTCATACAAATAAATTGTTACAACATCCATCATGTTCAAATTAAGCCTTTTATACGCAACAAGGCTAATTAAATATCAAAAATTAAATTGCATCCACTGTAGGTGAATATGTTTCATCAAAATAAATCTTAGATCTTTGTGAAAATTATTGAGCAACAATTCAAGCTTTATACCATTATTATTTTGCTTTTTCACAAAAACTCATTTATATTCAATTGGTTTCACACCTTGAGGTGTTCAGACTACAGGTCCAAAATCGAGTCACTTGTAAAGTGAGTTTAATTCTTCTTCAATTGAATATGTTCATTTTGGTCAATTCTTACTTTGTCTACAATCTTTAATAGACTTTGACTCATGATCCTCGTTATCATTTATCATCTTTAGCGTTATTTTGTATACAAATACATTATCAATATTGAATTTATTTTGGTTCCATCATATTCCATTTATGACATAATTTATCCAGATATCTTAATTTTCATAAATTCCAAGTACCTGGTTAGTTTTTTGTAACTCAAATAAATTATGTCAAAGTGCTCTTAGAGTTTTCACATCTCACTTGAACAATATTTAACTTTAGTTTCTTTTCTTGGCAGAGAACTTTTAACATTGGAATCAACTTTCCTATAACTCATTGACGATATTAGGTTGTCCAATAGGAGAATCCAATTTGAGTGAAGTATTAGCAGCTGATAATTTTTTCATAAATTTTGCTTGTGTTTTAAAATTTGAGGATCAAAATGATATAATAATATTATATTTTAAATTGTTAATTTGAACTTATGGTTTACTTTCAGCTGCTTATTCTCTCCCCTGATATTGAGAAAATCAATTTATCAATTGATAATTAACCTACTAGGCTTCAAACAAGTATTTCATTATTGGATCAAGATATATCCTCAAGTACGACATTCATATTAAATACATTTTCTCAAAATTCTTTCAAAACTCATCTTAGCGTACTGTACTGGAGCAACTGAACTTTCCACAATTCATCCAAAAGTTTACTTGGATGAGAAGTATTAGATTATTAACCTAAAATAATTTATAAGCTAAGGGGAGAATTATCATATATTAACTTGTTGGCTTAATGCGAATAAATGTATTAATATTTATACTTTGTGTGTTTCAAATATCTAATTTAGAATTGATAATCTCACGAGTATCACTCATATAGTTAACTTTAGATGTCTAAATAATGGATCTTCGAATCCATTTTTTATGAGCATATGCTACATGATGTTCAATATCAATTTTAATAATATATGTGATATTTATCAAGAAATTTTTGAAAAATTCAAAAAATAAGATTTTAATCTAATTAGTTGAGAGAACAATTTCACAAACTTCTAGTTTTTAGTAGACATATGCATGCTCTTTTAGTTTATGCAACAATTAGTGTCATAAAAACTAAATTTCTCAAATTTTCCTTTAGGAACACACAAATTGTATTGGATTGAAGAAACCTCAAGTTCTTCAAAACTAATTACGAATCATAATACATCTGAGAAGACCTAACTTCTAATTTACAATAATACATATGATTTTATTCTTCTAATTTGTTTCAATCCAGAATAAATAATAAAATAATATGTATAAAACATATTCATCAAAATCGATGACATACAATTTAATTACAATTTCAACATCTAAATAAAAAACTTATAAATTTGGCTGAAAATGACGTACATAAAACATATTACTACATTTTCTTACGCTTTATATATAAAAAGTTTAAAATACAAAAATTATTCAACAAATATAAATAACTCCATAAATTTTATACAAGAAATATAATTTAATATACAGAATTGAAATAAAACAAAAATAAATATTTGTTCATTATAAAATTAAACAAAAGAAAATATATGTATACTATAAAATACATTATTTAAAAAAAATTATTCAATCAAATCACGACTAACACTTATCTTTACAATATAAAAATTTTAAAATAAATAAATATATATCATATATGTCATACCCCAAATTTTACCCTTAGATTATTAGGTTCATTTCACATTTCATCTCATTCTGCATTGCCTTTTACCTAACCGCTAACCGGTTTGCCTAGTCTGTTGGTTTTTTGCAAGAAAGTCACATTGTGTGCGATTTAATATATGAAGGGCAAAAGGGTCATTAATTTGCAGTCTGCTGACAATCTATGAAGCAAAGTCGTCATCAAGAATTCCTCAAACGATTAGGGTTTCAATATCCGGGTCGTGTGATTTTATTTGAGAGTGAGCTGATTTTTACGATAATATGGACGTCAGTTTCCTCGTGACGCAATACTTGTTATCCGAGAATCGGGATTTAGTCATCGGTTGAAGTTGTAAAATGTTGTTTGCTTCCTAAACCATATGGAGCTGAGTGTGTTGCAATATAAGTGGATTCGGGTTAAATCGGTGCAAGAATTTGCTATGAAGAATTTATTCTAACAGACACACGTTTTTCTGCTTTCTGCTAGTTACCAGTCGATTTTAAAGGAACGGTGGAATTTCGGTTCACGTTGAATTTATAATGAATATTTGTTGGTTTGATCATGATTATCGGTCGAGTTGATTCAGGTTACAGAGTTAGATTATTCGAGATACAAATTGAATTTTAAATACGGAGGAAGGTTCGTTTCGCCACTTAATTGGATTTCTCTGTTTATCTGGTCAAACACAATATTCACCAATTTCCATTATCAAATACGGATTAATCGTCAAAGGTTAGTTTAAAACTCAGGAGTTACATTGGATTTAATTCTAAGTTGTGCAAGATGTTTAACTGTCGAATTCGGAGGCTGGAACGTCCCAGTTTACTTGGAGGAACTTAATCAGATGAATTTAGTCAGAAGAACTTAATCAGATGAATTTAGGCAAATGAATTTGATCAGATGATTTTAATCGAATGAACTTAATCATATGAAGTTAGTCGGATGAATTTATTCGGAGAAATTTGGTCGGGAAATAAGAATTCGTTTAGAAAAAAAATGAGTTTATTTATTTTTCGTACAATTTCTTTTACAATTTACATTTGCGGAAATTACAAAATAAATTAAAATTCCTAATTATTTTCCTAAAAGTCCTAATTGTCTTCTCGCCGATCTTCAACCTTCGACTTTCCGAATCTGCAAAAAAACCGACAATAGATGAAAATAATTGTTAAGTGGTTAGAATTAATTAAAAAGAGGTTTTTATTAATCATTTTGATACCCTCAGTTAAAGTTTCACCATCGGGTACGTCAGGAGGGACAACAAATAAATATCGCCGCATCCCCCGACTTTTACTTTCCGACCCCGGGACCCGACAATATCTGTTCAAGTTTGTTTCTGAGAGAGAGAAAAAGTGATTATTTGGAAAAAGTGCTTTTGGGAAAAAGTGATTTTGAAAAAAGTGATTATTTGAAAAATTGTTTTTGCATTCAGCCAAACGGATCCTAAAAGCCAAATAAGCCAAAATCAGTCCAGATCCAAGATATGGATATCCAAAAACCATAACAAATCCACAAGTCTGTTTCAAAATAAATCATAACAAAATCACCAAATTGTTCTGCGAATTCCTGCTCCAAACACCAAAAGCCAAAACTAAATCATCAGAAAATCACGAAAAATTGCAATAACATCAAGCACAACAACAAAATTGCTCCAAATTTCTGCTCCAAAACAAATCAAACGAAATATCCTGAAAAACAGCCACAAATCAAACGAAATATCCTGAAAAGCCAAAATCCCTACTTATTCCTTTATTATTCTCGCACTTTCCCATATTTCCATCCTGTTGCTTAATTTTTCATTGCATTATTTACCGTAATTTCCCCTCCAAAGGATTAGGTATAAACGTTTGACCACCGCGTTAATAGTCCTCCCCTTTGAATCTTTCACCATTCAAACCCTAATTGCATAGGCGTCCCTCCGTGGACAAATTTACCCTTTACCCTAGCATTAGGATAAGGAGTCGCTACACTCCATATTAGGTTTTCACCGTGGAATGCCTATCTCACCCTTATCAATTCAATTCAACTAATTTCAACGTAGAAATAGGAGTCGCCGCACTCCTCGTAAGCGTTTCCTTAAGAACGCTTATTCCCCATTGAAACCTTGACCATCGTCAAGAAGTTTCTCTTCCTCCCTCTCGAGGGAAATTACGATTACTCTGATTCCATCCCCTACCTCGGATACGTAGGCACAAGATACGAGTCTTGGCGAGTAAACTTATGACTAACCCTTAAGTCTTTCTTTTCACCTTCTAACCCTTAGCATATACCCTTAAGCAGATAATTATAGCAAAATAGAAACATTAAAACAAGAGGTTCCTGTAAAGTACTACAGAAGTTTAGGGTGTTAATACCTTCCCTAAGCTTAACCAACCCCCGAACCTAAATCTTTCCCCGCATTGTGTTTACGATGCAAATTAGGTTTTTTCTTTCTTTGACCTTTCCTTCGGATGAATTAAAGACCGGTTGTGAACTAAAGATGTGGTTCAAATTAATTAATAATTTTATATCCTTTTCTCACCGCAACAATATAGAAAAAAATTCAAATATTAATTCAAATATTTATGTATTTATTTATTTTTAGAAAAAACAATTTATATGATCTATAATTATGTGTTATAGTCTTCGATATTATTAAAGGAGGAGAAGAAGAATAATTCACTATATATTTTAGTGATTCGTTTTTTTATATATAACACACTAAATTTAATAACACAAATTAATAAAAAAATTTGATAATATCTAATTATCAAATAAATACTTACCGATCTTAATAAATCACTCATAAATTTATAACATTCCATTATAAATAAGTTAATCACATTAATTTTGTCAATCAATAATTTATAACAAATTAATAACATTTAGTTATGGAATATATATTTTTCAATCCTAATAAATTTATAATTACTAATATTATTGATGCAGTCCTTTTAGTATTGTCAATTCTTGTAAGATCCATGAAAATCGTCATTGATACTTTTCTGATCAATAAAGATAAAATAGTCATTTTCTTATCAATCGTCAAGGGATAATCATTCTTAGATGAATGCATAAAAATAAATTATTTTTTGAACAATCATCTAGGGATCCTTTATAATATATATAATTTTTTTTAGATAGATCGTAGATCTTCAAACATTGATAAAGATAAACATGTTTCTCCAATCCTCTAGAGATGCTTTATAAGTTTTACATGAATTATAAAAATTATAATTTAGCTATCCTCAAGTGATACTTAATAAGTTCTTCAGGAACTATATAATGAATTATTATTTTTTTATCCTTCAGGGATGTTTGATAAGTTCTTCAAGAATTATATATTAAATTTTTATTTTGTTATCCTTCATGGATACTTGATAAGTTTTTCAATAACTATATAACAAAATATTGTTTTTCAGATATATTTTGACATTATTCATTCAATCCTTCTGGGATGCATGAAAATCATTGTTAAATTTTTTTTCTAATCAATATATATCGATACATAATAGGTAGAAATACAATTATTTTTTTTCTAAATATTGGAGCTTCATATAGTTAGAGCTTCATTATCAAATTATTCATATCATTTCTTAGACAATTAATTAACATACGCATGTAGCGAAAAGTGTTTGAAATTTTGTACAAAAGGATATTCTGTTTGTGATGTGATTTCTAAATTCTAAAATGAAGTATTTATAGGACATGATGTGTTATTTCACAAGGTTGCAACCATTAATGAAACAACACCTTTTAACCAAAAGTTGTCATGTTTCCAAGCATTGCCTATGTTCATTCTGCAACAACCCTTTACAAAATGTTGCTTCTCTATGAAATTAAAAAATCATATGCATGTATCGACCAAAGAAAGAGCAACAATGAACCCGAACGAAGGCCGAACGCCATCCTTTGGAGCACCACTGGCTCCACCTCATAACGCTGCGAGTAGCCCAATTGCTCCCATTCATCGTGCCTAAGTGCTCAAGTGCCGCCTATAAGCCGCCACTAGCCTCTACGCGCACACCCTTAGACCCGATCCCAGAGCCAAAGCCGGTGTCGTCGGTGGCGACACCGACGATGAGGTGTATGGAGGAGACAAATGGTATAATGCTTGGGACCACCACACTTGTCCATGTGGCACTTTATCCATTTTTGTCCTTTTGTTGAGTTAATGCTCATAACTCTTCAATAAGACTTTTAAAGTGAGTGAAACTTTCTATGTGAGACTAATCCTCAATCATTTATTGGCATTTAATCACTTCCATTTTTCTTATCATTTTGGAACACACCATGGACATTTAATATTCATAAATTACAACAATCTCCTACTTGTTCTAATAATGAAAATACCAAATCCAGAAAATAGAAACAAAGAATGTCAATATAGTTAAATATCTTTCAATTTAAACTTGACCTTAGTAAGAATAACATAAAGTCTAATCGAAATATTAGGTAGCAATGCTTTAAACTGTTATCCCCTGTTATTATATCGACATTACCTTACACCCAGTCTTTAATGGTTATTCGCCTACATCTCTCGCCTAATACTATTTATGGCCATGTGTTTTTCCTACTTGCATGAATTTTTTTATGAGAGAAACTCCAACTCTCACTTTGAGACGAGACCATCTCAAAATTCACATAGGTGAAGTTCATATTGTATCCTTTTCCACGAGACACCCTCGGTATTGAACCTCATTAAGAGTTTTAAAAAAACTCAACCCTCATTTTAAAGGTCAACATTATCACGAAATGTTCGAGAAACATCCAAATCAATGACTTGTTATTACCCATTGAATCTTAAGGTTAATGTTCTATCAACGTAAGATTGGGTTGTCGTCATTGTCAGAACTCTTACTCAAGTAGTTTCAACCTCATGCCTCTCGAGGTTGTTTTTACTAAGTCTCTGGACAGTGGCTTAGTAAATGGATCATCCAAATTATAGCTCTTTCGTATATAGGTGAGTGAAATTATTCCATCTTTAACCAATTTTCTCATGAAAGTATGTCTAAGACCAATGTGCATAGATTTTCCATTGTATACTTCACTGAGTGCTCTTGATAGGGTGGCTTGGTTATCATAATGTATCAACACTTTTGATAAATTTTCTTTAGCCAACGGGAGTTCTAAAAGAAGGTCTTTCAATCATTCTACTTCTTGACTAGCGGAAGCAAGAGCCACAAACTCTGATTCCATGGTCGAAAGAGTAATGCATGTTCGTTTCTTTCACTTCCAAGAAATCGCACCTCCAGCTAATGTAAATTACCCACCCAGTTGTAGATTTATGATCTTCAACATTCGATATCTAACTCGCATCAGCATATCCTTCTAGTATGGCATGAAACCTACCATAGTGAAAGTCAAGATCTTTTGTCTTTAAAAGATAACTGAAAATCCTGGTTATGACCTTCCAATGTTCACCATTTTGATTACTAGTAAATCTACTCATCTTACTAACTGCAAATGTTATTTCTAGTCTAGTGTGTTGCATTAAATACACTGGACATCCAATTACACTTGCATATTCCAATTGGGCTACAATTCTTCCATTATTCTTTTGGAGTTTGACACTAGGATCAAATGGATTGTTTTCTTCCTTAATGTGCAGGCTTTTGAGCTTACCCAAAATTTTCTTAATATAATATGTTTGACTAAGTTCATAAACCTCACTATTTCATTTTACTTTGATCTCTAAAATAGTGTCAATTAGTCCAAGATTTTTCATCTTAAATGTGGAAGTCATAAATTTCTTTAATTCTAACATTCCATTCATCTCAATGCTAATGATTGACATATCATCGACATATAGACACAAAAATATTACAATGTTTACACGCACCTTTGTGTACAAACATTTGTCACAAGAATTTGGAGAAATCCATTTGAAAGTATGATAGAGTCAAACTTTTGATGATATTGTTTTGGTGCCTGTTTTAAACCATTAAGGATTTGACAAGTTTGCATACTTCTTGTTCAATTTCAGGAAGCACATAACCTTCTAATTGTTTCATGTAGATTTCCTCATCGAGATATCCATTTAAGAATGATGTTTTAACATCCATTTTATGAACTATAAGATCATTCAAAGAGGCTAAGGCGGACAATACTCTAACTGTTGTTGTTCTTGCCACTGGTGCATATGTGTCAAAGTAATCAACACCCTCCTTTTGTCTAAATCCTTTTGTTACTAATCTTTCCTTATAAATGTTTAATGTACCGTTACAACGATACTTCATTTTAAACACTCATTTACATCCAATGGGCCTTGAACCCTTTGGAAAGTCGACAAGTTCCCATGTGTAGTTTGAAATAATCAAATCCATTTTGTATTGGATAACATCTTTCCAAAAAGAAGAGTCCCCTAAAGTCACTGCTTCTTTATATGTTTTTAGATTATATTATAACTTGCGAATACTTAGGATCTTATGAACATCATTACTGTAATTTCCTTCAACTAGATAAAAGGAAATGCGTTGAGAATCGATTTCATCTAGACCCAGCACTTTAGCTTTGTGGGCTCTTTTGCTTACCCTAGACTCAGTTGTGTTTTAATAATCTGCAATATAATTTCGGGTTTTACTTCAACAATTTGTGGAGGGTTCATCACGATATCCTTCATTCATGGGAATATCATATTCTTTATCCTTCGTGATAAGGTTTTCAAAAAACTCCACATCTCGGGATTCAACAATTACGTTAGACTTCAGATTTAAAAGTCTGTATACTTTGTTGTTGGATGCATATCCTATGAAAGCACATTTAATCCCTCGAGGACCCAATTTCATTCTTTTAGGATCCATATTCTTGTAATATGCCACACACCCACACTCTAAAATAACTAATATTTGGTGATCTACCTTTACATATTTCATATGGAGAAATACCAGTTAACTTTAAAGGAATCCTATTCATTATATGACATGCGGATAATAATGCTTCACCCCACAAATTAAATGGCAATTCAGAATGCATTAACATAGCATTTATCATTTCTTGATATGTTCGATTTTTTCTCTCGGCTAGACCATTTTATTATGGTGTACAAGGCATGGAACATTCATGTATAATGCCATATTCTTCACAATATGCATCAAATTCCATAAAAAAGTATTCACCTCCCTAATCACTTCTAAGGACTTTGATTCTTCTACCCAATTGATTTTCTACTTCCTCTTTATAGATTTTAAAGGCATTAAAAACATTATCTTTATGATTTAAATTATATACGTGTGTGAAACTAGAGCAATCATCAATAAAAGGTTATGAAATACTGGTTTCCCCCACAAGTTAGCATGCTATTAAACTCATACAAATCAGACAAGATCAAGAAATTTTGATTTTCTTTCAACACTTTTGAAAGGTTTCTTGATCATCTTTGATTTGACACATATTTCACATTTTTCGAAATCATGACTATTGCATGAGATGAATCCGGATTTAATTAGTCTTTTCATAGTACTAATACCAATATATGTTCATCTATAATGCCATAAAGAAATAGATTCAAGCATATAAGCATAATTAAAAATTTCATTAATAATATTATCTTAACACAAAGTGTGATCATTCCCTCAGCAGAATATCCTTTTCCTATAAATACACCACTACAGATCAATATAAGTTTGCCCAATTCATATACAGATTTGATTCCTGGTTTACCCAATAGATCTCCACTAACAAGATTTTTAGTCATGTCGGGGACATGTAGCACATTAACAAGAGTGACTTTCTTTCCGGAGCTGAAGTTGAGTTTGACGAATCTGATTCCAACAACTTTAGATCGTACTTCATTTCCCATTTGTACTTCATGTCCATCAATTGCCTCCGAATAGGTTTTGAATGCAACCTTATCATAACAGACATGTACAGTAGCATATGTATCATACCACTGTTTACCGTGAAAATTGGTAAACAATCGCTGGTCTTTCAAAAACTGGTTTACTTGCCGGATCAACCAGTGAATCCTAAGGACATAGCTATTGTTTCAATATCTTTTTGGAAAATTTAAGAACACTTCTATAATATTCATGTTGTAAAATTTTGTAATAAACTTTCATTAAAAGGATAAATTTTGTATAAATTAGTAAAAGAAATGCAATGAAGAAAACTTCAAAGTAAAAGTGCAGTAAAGAGATAAATGATAAATGGAAAGTAAATTTCTATTGAAAAAAATGTGGTGTTTCAAACGTATATTTCTCAATGAAAAACTCTTTTCTCACTTGACCTAGATGCTTTGAGTGAATTTTTTTAGTATTTGTACAATAATGAACACACAAAAATCCTAACACTAAGACTCATATTTATAACAAGTCGAAATAACTGTCTTCAACAGACTTTTCTCCAAAAATTGACATGTATCGCTCTGTATGCCTCCATTTTGCCACGACTCTCCATGCGTCTCCTGAGAAATGGATAAGGACAAAAGACAGTTATTTATCCGTATTTTGAATTTTTAAAAACTTTTGTCGAAGCAATGCTTCAAACACCCGTCGTCGAAGCTGCTTTCCACACTTAGAAAATATTTCTAAGTATTGTCCAGACATCTCCTTCATGAAAACTACTTCGACCAAACTTCTCATACAAGTTCTTATGGAAGTCAGTAAAATTCAAGAAACTTGATTTTCACTTAGTGTCTTTAAACAATAGTCTGGCGTCAAAATTTCCAGCCAACAACCACCATCCTTGCACTTTGCCTTTTATTGCCATTACTTCGCTCACTATAGCGATTATGTCACCATTTGCATGAATTGCATTGATCTTATTTTTTGACTTAGTATGCTTGTAATCTCGAGTATAGTGTCCAGGTTTTCTATATACAAAACAACTTATTTTCAGACCTTTCGAACCTCCAATTTTTTTGAATTTGTTATGTTCCTTTTTAGGCCCAAGATGACTCTTCAAGCCATCATGTTTCTTTTTCCATTTGGCAGTCACAACATTGGCTTTAGAAAGACCAGCAGATTCTGATGTCTCCCTTTCCTTCGGTTTCTACTCAATTTGAAGATGTTTTTGGATTTTATCTAAAGAGAAGTCCTCATAACTGTGCAACAATTTTTTTCTATATCCTTTCCATGAAGGTGATAATTTTGCAATGATTGCACCAACTTGAAAGGTCTCAGGAATGTCTATTTTCGCATCTTTTATTTTATTTACGAGAACCTGTAACTCGTACACTTAGGGAAGGATGGGCTTAAAATCTATACATTTAAAATCAAAGTATTTAAAAACTAAAAACTTCTTCGTACCTTCCTATTCGGTCTTGAATTTAAATTCGAGTGCTTTCCAGATTTCTGTTGCAGACTGAGCATCAATATAGAGGTCGTAGAGACAATCAAATAGTGTATTCAGGATATGTCCACGACATAGAAATTCGTCCTCTTTACGTTTCTTACGCTCCTTCTTGAGTTCATCAGAGTCATCCTCGGTTGGTTCAGGAATCAGTGGTAAGTTAAGATCTAAGACATAGTAAACTTTCAAAGCGGTTAGTAGGAATGCCATCTTATCTTGCCATCGGGTGTAGTTGGTTCCATCAAAGAGATCCAACTTAACAAGGTTCTGGTTCATAACTTTGATGCTTGAAACTGCAACATTGGAAGCCATTTGAATACTTTTAAGATTGTTAGAAATATTGGTAAAGTTGAATGGCTCCAGGACTGAATCATGAATGAAGTCACTTTCCTTAAAAGTATTTCAAGCACTCTCTTGTATGTCTTAGAGTCGGAATACAGGAATACCCAGGATAATTTGGCCTTATATTGAATTAGTGCAAGACCGACGAGAACTCGATTATATAACGGGGAGTGTTTGGAATTTTGTACAAGAGGATATTTATTTTGTGATGTGATTTTTGAATTCTGGAATGAGGTATTCATAGGCCATATATGTGTGTTGCAGCACGATTTTCCTTCTTTCGAATGAGGTTTCCCTTTTACAGGTGAACTTTTAATTTATCCCAAGAGAGGAAAGGGAAAACAATATAAATAAACCCATGAGTGTGTGCAATGCAAGGCAATGCACTAAGAGATTTGGGAATCAGGATTGATTATACTAAGGGAAGATATTAGCACCCTAAGTATCAATAGTATCCTATAGAAACCTCTTGAATATATTTATGTTTACTGTTGATAAAGTCATATATTACATATTAGGGATTTATTGACTTTTTTGAGTGAGTGATAGGAGATATTTTTGTTGTTTTTGTAGTGTAAGTTAAAATATTCTAAGATAAAGGTGTAGGAACCTAAAGGGTTTTATTTATTATTGTGCTTCCTAAGATCTCGCAATCTTATGCCTATGTATTCTCAAAAGGAAGTTGAGAAATCAGAGCGTTTGTAATTCCACCTACTAATGGGTGGAATTAGGTTTGTTGGGTTTGATAGAAGAGACAAATTGTCATCTTAAGGGAGATATCTCACCTATTCACCACAAACATTTTTGAGAAAGAAGATAATAAGGGAAGAAGATTTACACTTGGATTGTAGAAAATCCAGAGTAATGCCACATCTTCCTTTAAATGAGTCTTTACATATTAAGATAACGACCTTGACTTGGATATAAAATCAACAAGTGTGCCACTTACATCACTTAAACTAAATAAGTGTTTTTGTACCATAATAAGATAAGGACTCTAGCTTGTATTTTGAATCAACAAGTGTGCCACTTGCATCACTTAAATGGAAAACGTTTGATTTACGTTGTGGGAAATAGAAGAGACATATCTTCTATAGAGATGATTCATGTCTCATCTCTGGGGGGAATAGGTTTGAATTTGAAGTTAAAGGTTGGCTAGGTTTGACTTGAAGTTTGGGGTTTGAAGCCACAAAGGGGCTATGGTATGAGTATTTGAAGGTTTGAAGCCACAAGGGGCTATGGTTTTGAATGAAGTTGGAAATTTCAAGGGGAACCCTAATGTTCTATTGAAGTTGAGAACTCAAAAGGGGATCCTAGGGTTTTAACTGAGTTATAGTTTGAACGGAATCCTAAAGTTTAAACTAAGTCTAAATCAAGGATGAGTATTGAGATGCAACAGTTGTATGAATGCAAGTGTCATGAACATAAATGTCAAAAGAAACTTAACAAGACATAATTGATTAAGCTTTTAAACAAATGTAGTTATTAAGGATGAAATGAACATGATTGTGATCAAGCATGATATATCAACATGTGAATGAGTACCAGACAAGTAGATATGTTCCTCATGGAGGGAGTTTATGAAGGAAATACTTGAATATGTGAGCAAATATTTAATCAATTGAAGTAATCGCAAATAATTTCAAGCAAGCATATATTCAAAATGATCGAGGATCAAATGAATATGGTAAAAAGGGTAAACAAAACCCTAATGGAAATTTGTAAGGGTGATCATATGAATAATACATGATTGAATCAAGCGATTTGGGGAATCCAAACTCAGTTGGAAGTCCAAGTCATGCATCAAGATGTTTTCAAAAGAATAGTTGAGCAAAACCCTAGGTTTCAACTAAATATCCACTAATTAAAGTACTTTTCAAAAGAAATAACATTTAATCATGGTATATGGATGGTGTATAAGTCAAGACAACATGTTATATACATTAAACAAGACTTAAACAAATTATTATGACCATGAAGACACATATGTATCAATAGGTCAAGAAAAGAATCAAAAGAAATCTTGAAAAGGTATGAAAAATACTTAAAAAGTATTAGTTTTCAACCTAAGAAAAAATGACAAAAATAAATATTATTTTTGGTATTTTTTGGTGGATTCTAAAAATAAGGAAGATAAATGAGAAGTGTGTAAAAAATTGGCCCAAAAAGATTATTTTTGCTTGGTGAGATAATTGGGTGAAGTTGTGAAGAAAAATGAGTAAAATATTTTGCTAAAAAAATAGGAATGGCCTTCATGGGTGTTGAACCTGCGCCCTTCAGGTGATGGGTTTAAAATATTACCATCTGAGGCACGTGCTATGGTTTGATAAGGAATGTATGGTGAAAATAGTATATGAAGCTTTCCTTTGAAAATGTTGAAAAAATAAAATCAAAAGGTCTGGTGCGAGGGGGATTCGAACCCCAGAACTCTCACACTCAAATTCTTGAAAACATACGCTTTAACCACTGGGGTGGTGATACATCTATTGTCTTATTTTCACAAAAATAATAATATAGTAAAAACACTTTTTATTTTAAAAGGAAGGCGTCATGGACATCATCTTCTTCTTTCACGAGCTCATCATCATCTTCAAATTTTTGAAAATGCTCACTCTCTGAATATCCAACCAAGTGGCACGATGTAAAAATGAAAGTTGTTGGAAATTTCATGAGGAATTTAATGGTATTATCCAATTTCATTTATATTAAGTGTATCAAATAAATTCATCTAAACACCAAATGAACCCTAACTGGACATTTTGATATCAAATCACATATGTTCATGATAATAGCAATTGACTAAGGGAAAACAATCACAAAATCATGAAAAACATATATGTAACTCAAATGATCAAGGATGGTGCATGAATCATAGAGTTCAATTTAGAGTAACTTACCTTGCTTAAGTGAAAATCAAATTCTTTCTTGGAGGTGTTACAAAAGCAATTTGTTGATGCCAACAACTTCCTTGACCTTCAAGGAATATGTTTCAATGCTTAGAATGAATGGAAACCTTATAGAACTCTTTGGCCAAATCAATCTGTAGCCTTGAGGCAAATGCTATGTGACTTGATGATTTTGGTGTTGCAGTTAGGAGATTAATGTTTGGATCACTTACACATGATGTATGTAAAGTGTTTTGATCACTGGTTTAGTTGGAAATGACTTAGAATTGAAGTTCTAAATTTTCAACTCTTTGGACTTTGAATTTTGGAGAAGAGAAAGGTTTCTTAAAAAAAAAGATTCTTGAAATGTTTTGATGTGATTTGAATGTTCAGAATGAGTCCTATTTATAGGGAAACATTTCAGATATTTTGAACAAAGTTGGGATGAAGAGCAACCTATTATCCAATAGGTGATGTCATGCACCTATTTCTCGAATCTCAAGGTAAACATGGGATATTCCTTACATGGCTCAAATTCTG